>OY787678.1:9259044-9611371 GCA_963678985.1 Spisula subtruncata | reverse complement strand
GGTGAAGTTGTGGTAAGGTAATCATCGACTTGATGTGTTAGTGATGCATGGGTGTTTTCAATTGGTTCACTAAAATCAAACCAGTCTATAGTTCCAAATCTTTGATCATTTTCGTTTTGTGTCATAGTTTGGGAGGTCCTACACTTCACTATTAAGACGTTAAAATGTTCGTTTTTTAACTGCAGAAACACTTTCCGTTTTACCCGAATACCAGGTAATGGACTGAAAACTAACTTCCTGGTCTGATCAATGTCCACTTTGAGTGTGAAAAAATTAAAGAAGATACATCGCTGAGTTTAATGGATATTTCTTTAAAAGCCTGCCAAAGGAAGATAAGAACTCTTGAATCAATGGACAGTGATAAAAATGGTGAGGGAGAAAAAGTGAATCTTAAGATTGGAAATCTGGAACAAGATTTAAAGAAAAGAAAACATAACAAGTTGAACGGTCTTCGCAAATTTAAGGTAGATTTTCTAAGCTCTACTACTGATATCAATGATTTCAATGTGCGTCATATTAAAGCTGATGGTAACTGTTTCTATAGAAGTATGGCCCTTGAACTGTTTAGGAAGGAGGAAAAACATATTAGTATCAGAAAAGAGATTGTTGAACATATGGTGAATTTGAAGGATAGGTACATACATTATGTAGATGGTGATTTTGAAACGCATATTTTGAACCAGAGACTTACAGATGGGAGGTTAGAATCGTGGGCTACCGAGGCGGAAGTGTATGCAGCTGCTCAAAGATATTCATGTGAGATTTGTATTCTCAAAGTGGACATTGATCAGACCAGGAAGTTAGTTTTCAGTCCATTACCTGGTATTCGGGTAAAACGGAAAGTGTTTCTGCAGTTAAAAAACGAACATTTTAACGTCTTAATAGTGAAGTGTAGGACCTCCCAAACTTTGACACAAAACGAAAATGATCAAAGATTTGGAACTATAGACTGGTTTGATTTTAGTGAACCAATTGAAAACACCCATGCATCACTAACACATCAAGTCGATGATTACCTTACCACAACTTCACCCAGGTCGTCCCGGATTAACAACGAGTGTCTAGGCTCTATAGGGAACTCTAGTACAAGAAGCATTGATAAACTATATGAACATGATAATACCAACACAATTGAAAAAATAAACAAGCCTGAAGGAAAAGGGAAAGTTGATAAGTGTCTCCAAGAAGCGACGGTAACAAATTTGTCTTCTAGAACGCTTTCCAAAGTTGAAATTGACCTACTGTCTAAGGGTCAATCTTTCGTTCCAACCAGGAAGAGGATCGATATTCATAAGCTTCATAGTGACTTGGCTGAATGGGAGAGGAGAATGCGACTTGCAGAGTTTTTTCATGACAGGGAAACTGATAAGGAAAATGAAGGTTTCAAAGTAAAAAAGGAGAGTAGGTTCACACCGGAACCAGGTCGAGATAAGTGGTTAGATGCATATATAAAGTCAGTGAAAGATGATATCATTAACGGTCTGAATAATAACATCCAGGCAAATCTTAGCAAAAAGGAACAAGATGCCTTAAAAACTCTATTGAATGATTCCAGCATTGTTATAAGACCAGCAGATAAAGGGTCAGGACTTGTGATTACGGACGCAGAGGAGTACATTATTGGACTTGAGAATGAAATGAATATTGGAAAGGCTTATGAAGCTACAGATGGATCAGGACATATAAAAGCTGAACGTAAGGTAAAACAACTGGCTAACAAAATGTATAAGGATGGTGTGATAACGAAAGACCTAAAAGAGTACCTTGTTCCAAAATATGCAGTAAGGGGAAAATTAAAGGGAAACCCAAAGATACACAAAAAAAACAACCCATACAGGACGATAGTAAGTGGCATAGGAACAGCAACAGAGAAGATGGCTGAAGTAGTGGAAAAGGAACTTAACCAGTTTGTGGAAGAAGCTCCAAGTTTTATAAGGGATACAATGGACTTCCTAAAAAAGCTTGATAGCGATATAAGCACACCTTTACCACGGAATACAATTATTTTCTGTTTCGACGTTGTTAAGCTTTACCCATCAATCCCAAGAAAGGAAGGTATGGATGCATGTGAAAGAGCCTTAAGTGAGAGAAAAGTAGTGAGTCTTCCAACAGACAAAGTGATAGAGATGATTAAAGTGGTACTGGATAACAATGTGTTTGAATTTGCTGGGAAAGAATATGTGCAGAAAGAAGGAGTAGCGATTGGTTCACGACTTGGAAGGAATTTCGCTTGTAGCTACATGAGGACCTGGGATGAAAAACTCTTATCACACGACAAGATTCCAGCCTTTTATAAACGATACATTGATGACGGGGTAGGAGTTTGGATGCATGGTGAAGACGAACTGATGCGATTCCAAGAACATGCGAACAACATCCACAAAAATATTAAAGTAGAACTAAGATGGAGTTACCATAACATTGAATTTCTGGATACCAATATTAGGTTAAAAAGTGGAATTATAGAAACAGATCTCTATTCGAAGCCAACAGACAAACACCAATATGTACAATCGAAGTCTGGCCATCCGAACTCGGTTAAGAAAAGCATACCGTACGGTCTCGGTATCAGACTAAAAAGGATATGTTCAAATGAAGAAGATTATATAAAACACAGGGAAGAATTGAAGGTACAGTTAAGAAAACGTGGGTACAGTAGTAAATTTATAGAGGACCAATTGACTAAGGTTGATATATTGAATAGAAAAGACCTTCTACAGAAAAAAGTAGCTAAAGAACCCCAGAAACGAGTACCACTAGTGATAACTTTCTCGAAACAACTTCCCGAGGTTCATAACATAGTGAGAAGACATACAGATACGTTATATAGGTCGGATAGAATGAAAGAAGTTTTTAAAAAGGTTCCTATCATAGCTTATAGAAGAGACAAGAATTTGGGGGATATTCTGATTCACAGAAAGACAAGTAAAGTGTTAAATATACACCACAAACCAGAAAACACAATATGTCAGAAAGCTTGTGTTGTATGTGACATGTTAAACCAGGGTATTCACATGAAAAGTAACACCCGAGGTCTCGCTTTGTCGTACAAACAGGAATGCAAGGCCCATAACCTGGTATATGGTGTGTTTTGCAACAAATGTGAGAGAATAGTGTATGTTGGGGAGACAAGTCGCTCATTGAAAGAGAGGCTTAAAGAGCATGAAGCTGATGTTAGACTTAGACGCTGTAAACCGATGTCGGACCATTTCAATAGTCAAGGCCATTCTTCAAAAGACATTGGTGTATCGATACTGGAGACGATCAAGGATGAGTCAAGATATTATAGACTAATACGTGAAATAGAGTGGATAAAGACTTTCAGAACCGAATCACCGGAAGGTTTAAACACCAAAACCCAACTGGACGTTCTCCTAAGGGGCAATTTATAAAACAGTTATGATTATAATATTGACATTACTATGAATGAAATTTTAGATTAGGGTTGCCTCCATACTTTTAGTATATAATTATATAAGCTTAGTCTTGTCGTTTTCAATTTGGACATAGGTAATATATATTCCTATATTTATTTAAAGTATTTTGAACTTATAAGCA
This sequence comes from Spisula subtruncata, assembly GCA_963678985.1. Lineage (NCBI taxonomy): Eukaryota > Metazoa > Mollusca > Bivalvia > Venerida > Mactridae > Spisula > Spisula subtruncata. Next base: position 9,607,813 of record OY787678.1, on the reverse strand, counting down.
TAATATATTGGACATGACTATCTGTGGTTTGTGTTTGGAATAGGTGTAGGCATCCCTAACCTGGAGTTTTACCTGTATTAGACTGATTTGTATACATTCCAACGTAACGTCATGAGTCTATTTGGCGTACTTTTGTTATGACGTCATTTCCTGTTTATTGTGACGTCATGACGTCACTTCCTGTTTTGGGCCATTATTTTAAAATGGCCAACAACAATGCCAGCAAATATGTAAGATAAGTTTTTAAAATGTATTTTTCGATAAAGGCTGAATGCCGAAACGTTATTAAATATGAGTATGAACCATACTAGTGTGTTATACAACTATTCCCTATGGAATTAAATCAGAGAGTTATTTATACGTCATTGTTTCACACTTCACATGAATTATGTTCATGGTTTCACCCACATCAATCCAGAATTGGAAGATCCACATTAGTGACATACTCAGATTACAGAACAGAGCATCTCTTTTATTCTTTCTCAAGGCATACAAACATGCAAATATAAGGAACACAACACAGAATAATAACATGAGTCTACAAAACATGAATTGGGAATAAATGGTAGACATGCATGAGAATAGACATAAGTTATATCAGAGGATTCGGTACACACAATAGGTTTTACCCAAGAATACATATTATACCTTAAATATCTAATTATAACATTTAAATGTTGGATCTGTCATTTTGTAGAGTTATCTTTACATAGTTCTACCCACATCTATGCAGAATTGGAATCTCCATATAAGTAAACATAATCGGGTTACATAATTGGTGTCCGAGGCCGCCAACGCCTTAACTGCATGAATATCAGCTGCTGGACCGATTTCGGTCAATAACTATGACCATCTGTTGAAAGGACTCATGATATGTGCATCCTGATTTTAATGCACCGGAGAAAGGTGAGATAGCGGAAGCTGTCCTATCGTTTTACCATCCTGATGTCCATGCACTGCCGTGTGACAGCGAGGCTTGTTTCGAGCCAAAATAGCGGGGGAATAAAACCCTGACAATTTCACCGGCTTAGGACGTGCGGCAATTTGCAATGGTTTACCATATGTATAGGACTGGGTGGAAGAGATTTGTAACCAGTGGTTTGAAAAGGCGTAAGTAAAAATCCCCGACGTTCCCGTGGTTTCAATTGACTTGTTCATCATTAAGTTAAAATAAGTACATGCATATCTAAATTCTAGTTAAACTATATCTGAAATTAGAAACTTAAATAAATAAATGTAGCCTCACACCAATAAGTCGGTATTGTAATTCGTTTTTTACATTTTGCTAGTAGTGTCAACTCCTTGCAGGGACGTAGACATAGCACGCGTCAAACTGCTAACAGGCATATAAGAGCAGTACTGATGTCTAGAACAGAATAATACAGGGATAGAAATAGCAATGCATGTTTAAGAGTACTGAAACCAGGTTTCAGAAAACGGATAATGGGAAACCATGATCAATACAAATAACAACAACACTGAAAGATTCAAGTGTGGGAACTGTCCTGGGGAAACAGACACATTCATAGTAGTACCAAGTAACTTAAAGCCTAAGATATAATGGCGATATATTCTGTTTAGAAAATCAGTGAGTGTGAATCCATGTAGAAGTTTCTAATACTGGTTTGCTTGTCTTAGACTTGTCTCGCAGGTGGAGGTCGTTAGAAATAAATAAATAAATAATTAACAGATTCAAAGCACTTTTGTCTCGGCATCAATTGTGTTAATAGCATTACATGTATTGATGAAATATCTTGTGTATACTATTTTAAATAATCTTTATACTTGTGGAGACTGACAGAAGTTCGAAATGAGCATCTCATGTAAATACGCTAATGTTGTGTATAACCAAACTATCTAGTGCCTAATAAGTGTTTTTCACTAATACTACTGGACTATGTTAACGACCTTGTTATTGATGCCAAGGAGAATTGCTACTTATGAGATGAGAATAACATGAACATATAAACAGCATTAAACAAAAATAACAGAGAACAAAGAAACATCAATACCATCAAAGAAAGCAATGCAAACAAACGGTCACACTATTCGTCAGGGTCAGTCAAAAATAACTAAGAGTTGCCTATTTAAGCCTCCAAAATGTATTTGTACTTTCTACTAATTATCGTCATACATTACACCTTGACGTTTCTGGGTGTATATAGACTGACACATAAAGTTGCCAAGCAACCAAATAACATCACTAAGGGGTAATGCAAGCGTTTGTACCAGCAGGAATGTTGGCTATGTTATACATTCAATGGTTTAGGGCGTCCTCTTATAGGTTGAATTATTACAATAAACATCTTGTAGCATATCATATTTCAATTAATCATGAGAACCTCTTTTAATATGATAAAGAATGCTGTTTCATTTTGTTGCCTAGAAACAAGTTTACCCACATCTTAACAATGTTCGCAGAATGTGTTCCTTTCGTTGGAATGGTTTTCTAAAAATAATGACATATTTCGCATTTTATTTTCACGGTTATTATGTTTGGATATTGAGTAGTCTAGTAACTATAACAGAAATAATATTTACAAAAATTGTTTTTTGAAAGATGGTTCGTTCCTATGGGTGGGGTAAGATTGTTGTTTAAATAGCATCAAATAAAATGATAATTTATATTTTCGTCGTGTATAGTTTCTATATTGGTGGAAAAATCCGCTTTAAAATGATTATCTGATAGATGATTGTATTTCGAAATAACTTATACGTTTGGTGAAAAATTAAAAAGTACTCATGTCAAGGAAAACAAAGGTGAATTCGCTTAAAACACTAGCTTTTTACCCTATAAGGAAACACATACAAATTGGTCAACTTTATTGAAATAAGAATCTTTTTCTAAAATGGGCCACAATTTTAAAAGTTTACGTCAAAAATTATCAGACATTTATCGGACCGGGAAAATAGTTTATTAGACAAAAAATAAAAATACCATTTTTGGTAGGAGCACATTTCATCATTTAGACCGTAGACATCAAAATATCAATGTCACATTTGAACAACCATTACCAATCTACTAATTTCAATGTTAATCAAAAAATAAATCAGACATACTTCTAACGGGGCTAATTACTCGGAAAACGAGTTCGGTGACCTAATGTTTTTTCATAATAACTCGTGTCAGAATAGATTTATTTACCAGCTTGGAAAGTTTGATTAAATTCGGATCAATATATCCTAGTCAATCAATCTCGACTTAGTGACTTACGTCACTTTGTGGAGATAAAAGTCAGAAATTAAAAAAATCTCCCAGCAGACTGCCCCGTATCTAAATAGATCCAAACCGAACATCCTGAATGGCAGCATGGATATCAAGGAGTTGCATATACTTAAGCTCACATGTATAAACGGTTACAATGTTAACACCAAGTTATTTAGCATTAGCAGGTTGCTAACGTAGTGCGCGTTGTTAGATACCTGTATGTTGGCACCATTACCGTACGGAGCGTGAACGTGTATAAGGGATCCATTCACTGCTGGATTAGGACGCCATATTCGCACGTCGCCATTAGCGTTGTATGCGTACACAGCGCCACCATATGGTGACCGATCAGGTTGAGAGCTACCATAACCCGGGAATCGAAATCCTTGGTTTACACCATCGTCGGCTTGTACGTAGAATAAAAATAAATCGACATCCGGGAAAAACTTCTTAAAAGCTGGCCATTCGGTGATCTCATTGTTTTCTTGATGCTTTTCAATCTCGCTGTTCTTTCCATTCACTCTCTCGCGTTTCCATGCTAAACACGAACATGTCCTTTAAGCACATCAATGCCACTTACGATAGAAGACCCCACCCATCTGGTAAACCAAAAAGTCGTTGATGGTACATGTAGGTACCGGTCGTCTTACTCAAAGACCCTGTCCATATTCTTACCGAAGTTTCATTATACGCGTAAACAACACCGCCTCCATTTGAATACCTGCTATGCATTACTGTTGCACCAATGCCCTCCGATATACGTATATCACCATCGGGTGAACCACAACGAACCTGAACGTTCACTAGACCAGGATATTCGTTTAGTCCATGTGACAATTCATAAAATGTCAATGATTTGTTAGTTACGTCTAACGGTAACCATTCTGATTTCATGTCTGGTTCCGGCAAATCAGAGGGTATCCATACTTTGATTCGAACATATGCATCAGTTGCGATCTGTTGATTGTTACCCAGACGCCGGTTGTTCGTTCCTCCAGTGTTTAGAACCACCCCACGTGCATTGTTGTTATTCTTTATTGGCACTGTTATGTAAACGTTCATGTTGTCATAGAAGTACACCACGCCACCATATACCTCACCAGCCACATCATCATCGCTTTGAAACGCTGAATCTCCTGTAAATATCCAACCAGCATTGGGTCATGATGATGGCTGTATCTGTACGTCCACCTTGTATGGTAGAGTTCCGAGTCCATGAAACACCGCCTGGTTAACTATCTCCGGGTCCTGAGCACGCATTAAGATCCACTCACTGACGAATGATGGCTCGCGTATTGTATTCCATGTGTCATCGTTCTTAGCGTGACATGACTGGTTGGGCTGTATCGTGTCTTCTAATAGATCGTTTTGGGACTTTTGTTAAGTTACCATTATTTCTCGGTCGGATTCAGCTTCCTTTTTGACGGCAAGAAAATGTCGATCCAATTATGATACCTTGTCCGACAAACCTTTGATAATTGACTCGTGAGCTTTTAGTTTATTCTCCAAGCCGTTGATAACATTTTTAGCTTGATGTAATGTTCGTTCTAGACGGTTGGATTTTGACTTTTCGTCCTTAAAACTCTTCAATAACACCGAATATATTGCATTACTCGGATCGATATCTCCCGTGTGTACTTCCGGCTAATTGTCATGTTGTACGTGTAATTCCGGTGGAAAATTATCCTTATTTCTTCTCTCAATGGTTTCAACTTTGGATTCCAATATTTTCACCTTAGACGTCAATTGTATCCAGACCTTCCGTTTGATTGCACTGATATCTTCAAAAATAAGATCCTGTGCCGATTGCAACTCCTCAAGTGATAGTTGGGAACTAACCATAACATTATAACTAGTCAATTGAACAGTTACCAGTAGTACACTCCTTAAAATAAAAGAATTCATCTTTAAATTCCACAGTAACATCCGATTAAAGTAGATCTGTGTAACAGTGCGAACTAGAACTCAATAAGTTGTATTATTTTACTACATGGCGATACTTGAGTCCTTATATATGGGATTATAAGTATGCGAAGCAGGATGTTACAAGTACATTTTTCATATGTTTATTTCCGGAGGTTTCCTCCACAATGATAAGGCCATGCAAACTTTATATGTTTCAAACGGTGAAATGTCTAATAATTTACCGGAACTTTTAATTGGACCACCTTTAAAAGTCAGAGCCATATGTTCTGGTATAGTAAAGTTTATTTGATTGTTTGACTCTATGAGCTAATCAAGTTTCATACTCAAGCTTAGCTGAGCATGAAAACAACTTATAATTACTTTGGGACCAGGATAATATTGATTCCTGTACTATTATACCATTACACCTCTATTTTATAATTATGCCGCCTGATATTTCTTATGACTGGGTCACTATACTCAATAGACTTACACCGACACCGAGCGATGTCATGAAACCGATGTGACCCGGTGTCCACCAGAAGCATCGTGTACACGGTTGGTATCTGATTCTGGACAATTGGTACCGGACAGGCATCGTTCGATGATCGTCTATGACCTCCGGTCCCGGGTCCGATTAACCGTTTGCCAGAACGTATGCCGGTCGACCATTGGATAGTGGTCGGATAGGATTTGTGAAGCAGGTATCCAGACATAAATAGCAACAATGATGTGGTGATCGACACTCGTTTAACGGTTCGCAGGAGGCCTTTGGTATTCAAAACTCACAGTTCAGATTTTTGAAAAAAATAGAATTTGACAAACCGTCCTGTTTAAACAAACATTTCGATAATAAACGTGCAATTAAATAAGAATGGTCCCAACTTAGTGGTGTTCACAACACCATTATGCTAAAGTAGGACCGGACATCCTAGTAAATAAAACATTTATAATTTCTAATTATTGTGCTAATGATCTGCTATTTCTGTGTTCCCCAGTGAAGTAGACACTAGAAAGTGTAATGACCAGAGTATAGTGAGTAAGATATACTCACTGCATGTACACAATGTAATGTATGAATGTTGTAGTACCACTTTGGTCACTGAGGTAACAGTTTGGTATGGTTTGGGGATCTGGAATGCATTGTTTTGTCGCTGGAGTTTGCATTTTTGGGCATGCTATTTGGGGTCATCCAGGATCTGTTACTGGATCAAGTCAGTCATGCCTCGTTTGGGCACTTGAGGTCACCGTTTTGGCATTTATCTATGTAATGAAACTTAAGGTTATCCAGCTCTTTAACAGCTGAAACTTGGGCAGTTAATTTTTCTCGTTGTGCATTGTGTCGTGTATTTCTGTTATTTGATGTTATACATGTTTTCTGTGCCTGACGGTGTAAGTTCAGTGAAGACTTCCCTGTCCGATTTTCTAATACATTTGTAGGGTTAACGCATGCTTTTTCGTGCTATTACATCTGCAGAACCCTGAGGGAGGGTTGGTGCCAAAGCCCGTCAGGGCGAGGGAACCAACACTACCGACGGACTCTGCTATTATATACGCTATTATAGCATAAAAACAACAATTTATTAGTATGTTTTTCAAAATTATGACATTTTGGCGGGACATTTTGGGCGACGTCGAGAAAACAAATGCGACGTCGCTTAGCAAAAATTACGTCGCATACAAGTTTTTGTTATCAGCGTCGACTTCCGGTATCGGCAAATACCAAGAAAACAGTGACATTGGGGGTTTGTTTACACTTATTATTTTACTATTATAGAAAATTGATTAGAAGTTACAATTAGAATGTGAATTACAGTGCATTTAACGCTGTAAATCGTTTATATTCGTCGGCTTGGTCTTGAAATCAGCATACTTAAAACTGAACACCAACAGTGCGTGTGCGCGAGAATCTATACAATAACGTACCTTTTTTCCCCTTTAAGTATGAGCAAAATCACCATTTTTATGCTATAATGTATATTATGTTATATCTAACATTCTGCAAGGATGTTTTGTCTGAGAATATATTGTCATAAAGATAGAATTATAGCAGTGTTATTTTTAAAACATTGATTTCGTGCTGCAAACAATCGCACATTGATGATTTATTATTATATGTTGACATGTAATACCACAATAGAAACAACAAATCAGTCATATATTGGTATTAGTGGTATAATACAGAGCACCATATCTGTACTTGGTTGATCGTACCCTACATTGTTTATCTTGTAGAAAGTATTCTGTATTCATGGTTATCAACAATGATGTGTGGGTTTGTAACATTGGTACAATCCGCGCATTGAATTGCGGGTAGTGCAACCAACAAATAGACACGGCCTCTAGCTTTCAGGAAACACAACCCGTCAATAGATTCATCAACTGACTTGGATTAATAGCTTTACTCGGCCCTTTGTGATGTAAGGTAAATGTTGAGTGTATACAATGCTTTACCCGACTTGTTGCAATGTAAGGCCATATTCTGGTGTATATTCGAGCTATACCAGGCTTGCTGTAATGTAAGGTCAATGTTGCATATGTATATACAAGATTTACCCGCCTTGTTGTTATGTAGGGTCAATGTTCCAGTGTATATGCAAGCTTTACCCGGCATGTTGTAATGCAAAATCAATGTTCCGGTGTGTATACAAGATTAATCCGGCTTGTTGCAATGTAAGTTAAATTTTCCAGTGTATAAACAAGCTTTTACCGGCATGATGTTATGTAAGGTCAATGTACCAGTGTAGGTACCAGCTTTACCCGGCTTGTTGTAATGAAGGGTCAATGTTCCCCAGTGTATATAAAAGTTTTACCCGACTTTTTGCAATGTAAGTTCAATGTTCCAGTATATATTCAAGCTTTACTCGGCCTGTTGTAATGAAAGGTCAATGTACCGGTGTATATACAATCTTAACCCGGCTTGTTGTAATGTAAGGTCAATGTCCTAGTGTATATACAAGCTTAACCAGGCTTGTTGTAATGTAAGGTCAATGTTGCGGCGTATATACAAGATTTACCCGCCTTGTTGTTATGTAGGGTCAATGTTCCAGTGTATATGCAAGCTTTACCCGGCATGCTGTAATGTAAGGTCAATGTCCTAGTGTATATACAATCTTAACCCGGCTTGTTGTAATGAAAGGTCAATGTCCTAGTGTATATACAATCTTAACCCGGCTTGTTGTAATGTAAGGTCAATGTCCTAGTGTACATACAAGCTTAACCCGGCTTGTTGTAATGTAAGGTCAATGTCCTAGTGTATATACAAGCTTAACCCGGCTTGTTGTAATGTAAGGTCAATGTCCTAGTGTATATACAAGCTTAACCAGGCTTGTTGTAATGTGAGATCAATGTTTTGGTGTATATACAAGCTTTACCCGGCTTGTTGTAATGTAAGATCAATGTTCCAGTGTATATACAAGCTATACCCGGCTTGTTGTAATATAAGGTCAATGTTCCAGTGTATATACAAGCTTTACCCTTCTTGTTGTAATGTAAGGTCAATGTTCCAGTGTATATACAAGCTTTACCCTGCTTGTTGTAATGTAAGGTCAATATTCCAGTGTATATACAAGCTTTACCCTGCTTGTTGTAATGTAAGGTCAATGTTCCAGTATATATTCAAGCTTTACTCGGCTTGTTGTAATGTAAGGTCAATGTCCTAGTGTATATACAAGCTTAACCCGGCTTGTTGTAATGTAAGGTCAATGTCCTAGTGTATATACAAGCTTAACCAGGCTTGTTGTAATGTAAGATCAATGTTTTGGTGTATATACAAGCTTTACCCGGCTTGTTGTAATGTAAGGTCAATGTTCCAGTGTATATACAATCTTAACCCGGCTTGTTGTAATGAAAGGTCAATGTCCTAGTGTATATACAATCTTAACCCGGCTTGTTGTAATGTAAGGTCAATGTCCTATTGTACATACAAGCTTAACCCGGCTTGTTGTATTGTAAGGTCAATGTCCTAGTGTATATACAAGCTTAACCCGGCTTGTTGTAATGTAAGGTCAATGTCCTAGTGTATATACAAGCTTAACCAGGCTTGTTGTAATGTAAGATCAATGTTTTGGTGTATATACAAGCTTTACCCGGCTTGTTGTAATGTAAGATCAATGTTCCAGTGTATATACAAGCTATACCCGGCTTGCTGTAATGTAAGGTCAATGTTCCAGTGTATATACAAGCTATACCCGGCTTGTTGTAATATAAGGTCAATGTTCCAGTGTATATACAAGCTTTACCCTTCTTGTTGTAATGTAAGGTCAATGTTCCAGTGTATATACAAGCTTTACCCTGCTTGTTGTAATGTAAGGTCAATATTCCAGTGTATATACAAGCTTTACCCTGCTTGTTGTAATGTAAGGTCAATGTTCCAGTATATATTCAAGCTTTACTCGGCTTGTTGTAATGTAAGGTCAATGTCCTAGTGTATATACAAGCTTAACCCGGCTTGTTGTAATGTAAGGTCAATGTCCTAGTGTATATACAAGCTTAACCAGGCTTGTTGTAATGTAAGATCAATGTTTTGGTGTATATACAAGCTTTACCCGGCTTGTTGTAATGTAAGGTCAATGTTCCAGTGTATATACAATCTTAACCCGGCTTGTTGTAATGAAAGGTCAATGTCCTAGTGTATATACAATCTTAACCCGGCTTGTTGTAATGTAAGGTCAATGTCCTATTGTACATACAAGCTTAACCCGGCTTGTTGTATTGTAAGGTCAATGTCCTAGTGTATATACAAGCTTAACCCGGCTTGTTGTAATGTAAGGTCAATGTCCTAGTGTATATACAAGCTTAACCAGGCTTGTTGTAATGTAAGATCAATGTTTTGGTGTATATACAAGCTTTACCCGGCTTGTTGTAATGTAAGGTCAATGTTCCAGTGTATATACAAGCTATACCATGCTTGTTGTAATGTAAGGTCAATGTTCCAGTGTATATACAAGCTTTATCCTGCTTGTTGTAATGTAAGGTCAATATTCCAGTGTATATACAAGCTTTACCCTGCTTGTTGTAATGTAAGGTCAATGTTCCAGTGTATATACAAGCTTTACCAGGCTTGTTGTAATGTAAGATCAATGTTCTGGTGTATATACAAGCTTTACCCGGCTTGTTGTAATGTAAGGTCAATGTTCCAGTGTATATACAAGCTATACCCGGCTTGTTGTAATGTAAGGTCAATGTTCCAGTGTATATACAAGCTTTACCCGGCTTGTTGAAATGTAAGGTCAATGTTCCAGTGTATATACAAGCTATACCCGGCTTGTTGTAATGTAAGGTCAATGTTCCAGTGTATATACAAGCTTTACCCTGCTTGTTGTAATGATGGTCAATGTTCCAGTGTATATACAAGCTTTACCCGGCTTGTTGTAATGTAAGGTCAATGTTCCAGTGTATATACAAGCTGTACCCGGCTTGTTGTAATGTAAGCTCAATGTTCCCTAGTGTATATAAAAGCTTCACCAGGCTTGTTGTAATGTAAGATCAATGTTCTGGTGTATATACAAGCTTCACCCGGCTTGTTGTAATGTAAGGTCAATGTTCCCTATTGTATATACAAGCTATACCCGGCTTGTTGTAATGTAAGGTCAATGTTCCAGTGTATATACAAGCTATACCCGGCGTGTTGTAATGTACGGTCAATGTTCCAGTGTATATACAAGCTTTACCCGGCGTGTTGTAATGTAAGGTCAATGTCCTAGTGTATATACAAGCTTTACCCGGCTTGTTGTAATGTAAGGTCAATGTTCCAGTGTATATACAAGCTTTACCCAGCATGTTGTAATGTAAGGTCAATGTTCCCTAGTGTATATACAAGCTATACCCGGCTTGTTGTAATGTAAGGTCAATGTTCCAGTGTATATACAAGCTATACCCGGCTTGTTGTAATGTAAGGTCAATGTTCCAGTGTATATACAAGCTATACCCGGCTTGTAGTAATGTAAGAACAATGTCCCAGTGTATATACAAGATCTATCCGGCGTGTTGTAATGTAAGGTCAATGTTCCAGTGTATATACAAACTATACCCGGCTTGTTGTTATGTTAGAACAATGTCCCGGTGTATATACAAGATCTACCCGGCGTGTTGTAATGTAAGGTCAATGTAAAAGTGTATATACTGTACAAGCTTTACCTGGCTTGTTGTAATGTAAGGTCAATGTTCTTTAGTGTATATACAAGCTTTACCCGGCTTGTTGTAATGTAAGGTCAATGTCCGAGTGTATATACAAGCTATACCGGGCTTGTTGTAATGTAAGATCAATGTTCCCCAGTGTATATACAGGCTTAACCCGACATGTTGTAATGTAAGATCAATGTCCGAGTGTATATACAAGCTATACCGGGCTTGTTGTAATGTAAGATCAATTTTCTCCACTGTATATACAAGCTTTACCCGACATGTTGTAATGTAAGGTCAACGTCCGAGTGGATATACAAGCTATACCGGGCTTGTTGTAATGTAAGGTCAATGTTCTCCACTGTATATACAAGCTTTACCCGACTTGTTGTAATGTAAGGTCAATGTTCCAGTGTATATACAAGCTTTACCAGGCTTGTTGTAATGTAAGGTCAATGTTCCCCAGTGTTTATACAGGCTTTACTCGGCTTGTTGTAATGTTAGATCAATGTCCGAGTGTATATATAAGCTATACCCGGCGTGTTGTAATGTAAGGTCAATGTAAAAGTGTATGTACAAGCTTTACCTGGCTTGTTGTAATGTAAGGTCAATGTTCTTCAGTGTATATACAAGCTTTACCCGGCTTTTTGTAATGTAAGGTCAATGTTCCCTAGTGTATATACAGGTTTACCCGGCTTGTTGTAATGTAAGGTCAATGTCTCATAATCCGGCTAGTTGTAATGTAAGTTCAATGTACTTATAGAATAATACCTGGCTGAGCAGCGCCTTTGAGTGATAATCGCCCCAATAGGCTGATAATTGCCCGAGGGCTTTAGCCCGAGGGCAATTATCACAGACCTACCGGGTCGATTATCACTCAAAGGCACTGCTAAGCCATCTATTGTTCTGTATAATATTTATGTTGAAGCTTTTTCATTTAAACAACACATTTTAAATAAAACGTAACGTGTTCAGTAATTGGTAGATCATTTGCTATTGTAGAGAGTTATCGTGTCAAACTTGGATCTATGCGCGCAATGCACATCTACAAGAGCTGTAGACCTAAAACACTAAAATGTTCGTAACTTTTTTATTATTGAACCGAAACCTATCATGTGGGTATTCATTTTCTTAATAAGATAATTTGCTACACGCTGATGTTAAGTTTAATGCAAAATTCTGAAAAAAATGTTTTTTTCACATTTTCGGAGGAATATAAAAATATTGATCTCGTCTAGGAAACTCGTTGTTTTGATCATAAATTAAAGGTCTAGTAAATAGGTCGTGTATATTTCATCGAAGGTTGATACAAAATATATTGAAAATGTGCTAATCTGCTTCTCCAAAGCCATCAACCATGTTTGCAAGTGATTCTGGTAGAAATAGGCCTACGCTCAGCGGCCGACGCTAAAATGACGTAACGTTGCGCGTGAACGTTTTCCAAGGGCGATTAATTTTGATATTCGCCCCGGTGGGCGCGTGGCGGCGGGGCAAAAAGCTGATAATACTTTTGAAAGGCCGATAATGCTATTTTTCGAAGGCAAATTTGTTACTATATATAGTAACATAAGTATTATCAGTGTTTATACATGCTTAACTCGTCGTGTTGTAATGTAAGGTCAATGTTCCCCAGTGTATATACAAACTATACCCGGCGTGTTGTAATATAAGGTCAATGTTCCCGTGTATATACAAGCTATACCAGGCTTGTTGTAATGTAAGGTCAATGTTCCAGTGTATATACAAGCTTTACCCGGCTCGTTGTAATGTAAGGTCAATGTTCCGGTGTATAAACAAGCTTTACCCGGCTTGTAGTTATGTAAGGATAACGTTCCCCCGGTGTATACACATGGAAAATTATGTCATAAATACAATTATTGTCCTCTTAGGTAGAACAATAAAACTACAATTTGTGCAATTAATAAATGCCAGACATCAAATAAAATACACTTACCGCAATTAGATAATGCCACAAACTAAAAGACCAAATTATCTTAAACAACTGGATGCCACATATAGACACTGAAAGCTAGCCGATCCTAACACGGTGGGTGGGTGCCTTTTGTACGTGTTCATTTGACTGATTATGATGTGAACGAGGACCATTCAATATATTTGTAGACTACTATTTTCGTGTTAAAATTAGTGTGTGAAATCAGTAAAGCATTTATTCATCACCTTAAGCCAACATAGACATACACATGACAATACTGATTACCGCGGTTATGATGACGCGTATAGTTACAGTGCCGATCAGAATCTCCAAACATTCGTGCACATGAACAGGTATAACTCAATTAGTGTTGAGATAGATTGATAACATAACAAATATATCATGAACATTAATCTACTATTAAATTGTATAATAATAATAATAATAATGAACGTAAGTCTGATGACGTGGAATGCTACTGGACTCATGTCTAGTGCGTCTTATTAGAGTAACTGTTTATCTGATCATTGTATAGACATATGTGGTATTGGAGAACATTGGTTGTATCCACAAAATGTTTACTTTTTAGACACATTTAGCTGTGATTATAAATACCATGTAGTATGTGATAAAGACTTATACCTCCCGAGTCGTAGACGGGTCGGTAAAGGTGGTGTGGCCTTATTATGGCACAAGCGTTTAGATAATAGTATTACACCGTTATCCATTGATAGTGACCGTATTATTGGCATACAATTTCAGGTGTTTCGTGTGACCAGTACGTGTTTATTTTTCAGGTGTACCTGCCATGTAGTAATCATAGTATAAATAGTTATAAACATTGCATTGATATGTTGTATGATCTATGGCATATGTACTCGGAAAATGGTACCGTTATATTTATGGGTGACTTTAATGCATCATTTGAACATTTAAGTTTTTTGTCACGTGATAGATTATTTTGCAGATTTATACAAGAAAATAATCTAACTCCTACAAGCAGTCTACCTTACTGCTCTGGTGCATCTCACACATTTGTATCTTATGATAACACACATCATACATTGATTGACTATATTTGCATACCGTCCGAAAGTGTCGACATTATAAAACAGTGCTATATTGTAGATGACGATTGCTTGAATGTCTCTAGACACCGACCGGTGATTGCATGTTTAACTATGCCATCTTATACTATACTTACACAAGATGCATATGCTAATACTGATAATTTGATAAGTTGGCATAAAATGACTGCTTTTGATATTGAATCTTACCAGGCACTTTTGTCTCATACTGTTGACCTTCAGAATATTGCAAACAATGATCTGGGTAGACAAGAGATTTCCACAGCCTATGACACTATTGTGCATTCATTAATATCGAGTGCGAACATATCCCTACCTAAACGTAGATTTAAATCGCATTTGAAACCATACTGGACTGTTGATCTTTCGTGTGCTCACAAGGAGATGAAGAAGGTTAGATGTATGTGGTGTGAACAGGGTAAACCAAATGACAATTCTAATCAAACATTTATTAACTATTAACAGGCCAAGCGTGTTTTTAGACGTCTACATCGTAATGCAGTGATAAATTATATGCATCAAAAAGACTACGAACTCGACCAGACGGCGGAACTAGATGCTAATCGCTTTTGGAAAACTGTTAAGTCCCGAAGAAGGACAGCTTATGGTCAGTGTGGTGCGGTTATGAACTTCAATGGACACATAGTTAGAGATCGTGTTCATATCACAGAGCACTGGGCGAATTATTTTAAGGAACTATATACGCCTTCACAGAACCCTAATTTTGACAATACATGGGAAGAATCTATCTCTGAATATTTGACTTCGGCCAAGGATCACATTACGACTGATAGGAGTGTTACAGTCTAACCGGAAACTGTAGAATCAGCAATCTCGAGATGCCCTCGCAACAAAGCGGGTGGAGCTGACAACATTCAATATGAACATATGATTGTGTCAAAACCTGTGCTGGCTCCAATTTTGGCAATTTTTTCACTTGTATGCTACGTGAAGGTTTCGTTCCTGATAAACTTAAGCGTGGTGTTATAGTGACTGTACACAGAGGTGGTAACAAAAAGAAAGATGAGCCACGTAATTATCGCGCGATTTCTTTAACATCGGTCATCTTAAAGCTCTTTGAGGATGTGTTAGTAGAGCGTTGCAAAGACACTATACTTGAGAACATTAGTCCACAGCAGGGTGGTTTCCAGCAGCAACTTGGATGTCTTATGACGTCTTTTGCTGTGCGCGAAAGAGTGCATTATTCCCGTGAATTAGGCTCAAATTTGTTTGTATGTTTTCTGGATGGACGGCAAGCCTTTGATAGAGTTTGGATCGATGACATGTTATATAAACTTCTTCAAAACAATATAGACTCAACTACATTCATTGCTTTCACCGAACTATACCGCAACGTAACCAGCTGTGTCCGCTACCAAGGCCTCACTTCTGATTGGTTTAACATACTGCAGGGAACCAGACAAGGTGGAAAAAGTTCACCATTACTCTACATCATGTTCATAAATGGCTTAATAAGAGAGCTTGAATCAAGCAATTACGGAAGCTGTATGTATGACATGACACTGTGCTCACCAACAGTAGCGGATGACATGATACTGGTGTCTTATTCTTTACACGGAATGAACAAAATGTTAGAAATATGTGATAGGTATTCTAGACAATGGCGATTTGAATACAACTCCCAGAAATGCTCAGTAATTGTTTTTAATGAGTCGGGCAAATGTGAACAGTCGCGTGAATTTCGTCTAGGAGATAGTGTCATCCAGGAGAGTGACGATTATACACACTTAGGTCTATTGTGCGACCCTTATATGTCCAACAAACCAATGGTTGAAAGCGCGTGTTCAAAACTTCGAGGAACATTCTTGAGTATTTGCAACAGTGGTGTTCATCCTATAAATATCAACCCATTAACATCCAAGACTATTTACAACTCGATTGTAATCTCTAAAGCCTTATACGGTTGTGAGCTGTGGAATTCTCTGTCTAAAACAGATATATTGACACTTGAACGTTCGCATCGTTTTTGCATTAAATTCTTTCAAGGGTTTAGGCAAAATACGAGCACTGAGTTTGCGCTGTCTGTGTGGATATGGATCCAGTAGAAGTTATGATAGATTATAAAAAGTTACAATTCTTAGGTCAATTGTGCAGGCTTCCTATTAATAAATACATTGCAAAACAAATATTTAACAACATACTCATCAGATATTGTAATATAGACACACAAACTACTGGATTTATACCCGATGCATTCAGGCTTTTACATAAATATAATTTACAAGATGCTTTAGATAGCGATTTGTCGAATGGTACATTTCCAGCTAAACGTGCTTGGAAGAATCTTCTGTATAAACATGTACTTTTACCTGGCCGGCAGTCTAGAGCAACGTCTATTTGTTGCATGAAACCTATGATTGACATTGGCAATATGATAAAGGCAGGTAATCCGTGTGTGATATGGCAATTATCTCGTAATAGTACACACTTATCTCCCCTTTGTCATAAAATAATGAGGGTAATAGGCAGATACTTGTCACGTGTATATCCAGAAAAATGTCGTATGTGTGATCTTTGATAGGTTTGACAGACGTTGTGTCAATTCATCATAACATCAACGACTGTTCATTAATGCAGTTTGAACCTGCTTTGTCTACCTTCTATGTTACACGCAGAATTGATAGTTAATATTGTTTATATGTAATGTCTTATATATGTCTTTATCATCATAACTACCATTCATTCTTCCTTGTATTTCGATTTCGGACAAGGCTGAATACCCAGTGGTACAGTAAGTTACTAATCCGTTTGACGGTTTCTGATATGTGATGCTTGCCTTACTTGATACATACACATATGATATGGCGGTAAGGTGACATCTCTACATAACATAAAATAGTGTAGATATTTTGTGGTTGATTTTTCATATTTGTCAAACATGTATATAGTTAAATCATAAATATGTTGATTTTGTAATTTATATTGTATTATTGTACATGCATGTATACGTTTATATATAAATGTAAAATGCTCTTCAGAATTGGAGGAATAAAAGTTAAAAGCTAATCAACATTTTCACAATTTTGTTACTAAGCCCGGTTTCCCTGGAGAACGGCTCACATATATTCTGTAATTTTAATTACTTTCTTTAAAAATAGCTGTAACAAGTTAAACAATCTAGACTTTATTAAATAAAACATATTCCTACTGAATAACCATAGAATGATCCAAACAATATATTTTGTTTTACCTATAATTCTGTTTTGTCTGCGATTATATTGTCAGAATTATAGCAGTGGTATTGTTATACATTGATATCGTGATGGAAACTATCGCACAATGATGAGTTATTATTTTATGTTAACATGCAATACAAATAAGCAACAACAAATCAGTGATGTTTTTATGGTTAACGGATTTAAAAACGCGACAGTCGGGTATGTTGATATATTTTAGGAAAGCGAGTTCCTATATCAAATATCTTGGTATTGCCGTAAAGGTAAATTCAATGTCGTCATTTTGATACCTAATGTATTAAAATCCAACTGGCATTAAATAAATTATAGCATAAATAAGACATTGGTCCAGAAAACAAAAGTAACATCTTTATCGGCGTATTGAGTGCACTGCTGAATAACAAAGTCGAATGTTTAGGCTACGTAAGGATAGTCTTAACTTTATACGAACATTCTAAATTAAACGGAATAAATAGCATATCCAATAATTTAAAATGTGTCTACTGTATATCGTAACAGGAACCAAACAATGTTCCCAGAAATAGAAATCACCTTATGTTGCAATTGGTTATTAAAGATGCTTTAGCACATGGTGTGATTTCATTGATTTATTCTATGAAAATGAATACATTTGATTTCACTGAAATGCTCACTGATTAACACATATATAACACAAACATGTCACAACATGATACGCATTTAATACATTTCATCACTGTGTTAAAATAGGCAGTGTCTCCACCAGCGTTCCTAACAGCAACACATCGCTGTCTCATAGGCCTGCAATGTTCGAATAAATGCCTGAGGAATCCGTCACCATTCTGTTTGTAGTGCAACTTTGAGGTCCTGTACTGTGTTAAGATGACGTAGCCGCATTCGTCGCTTCAGATAGTCCCATAAATGCATTCGGCCTCAAAGGTTTTAGATGTTTCCTACTGACATAATAACCGCTACAAAAACATCGAACTAAATTTAACCATGGAGCTTCCGTCAAACATAAGCCCGCGCGATTTGAATACATCAATCGGCGCTTTACCTATTGCCAAATGGTCAGAATGCGACATTCGTGTTCTGCATCGGCTTATTGATTGTACAATACATTTATTAATACTCATCTGATTTTTATTATTTTGGTACCAAAATGACGGCAATAAATTGACCCTTAACGTGCATTATTCAAATATAGGCATTAAATTTAACCGACTGCTATAATACAACATACTCCAGTGTCGCGTTTTTAAATCCGTTTAGTATAGTATTTGGTTTAGTACGTAGCGCACTATCTGTACTTGATGGATCGTACCCTACATACGCAAAGGCACTTGTGAGATGAAACATTTGCTACAGTTTTTAAAATAAAAAAACTGGCGTCCTTTGCCTAAACAAGGCGCTACCAACACTTTCAGCTACCTCTCATTCAATTAACAATAGACGGCCTTACGTTCCCTGGAAAGCACTACATAGCGCTTTGCTTAGACAACGCACTGTCGGCTTGAGTGATGTGTGCTCAGGATAGTTGTAATTGCTACTAAATTATGATACACATGAACAATGTCTATCTTGTAGACAGTGTTCAGTTGTCTGGTTTCAATGCTATCAATCTAACGATGATTTGTGAGTTTGTTACCTTGGTGTAAGCCGGCCTTTGAATTGCCGGAAGAACAACCAACTAATAGACCCGGCCTCTTACATTCAGGAAAAACAACCCGTCGTTAGATTCATCAACTGACTTGTAAGTATAGCTTTAGCTCGCTTGTTGTAATGTAATGTAAGGGCAATGTTCCAGTGTATATACAGGCTTTACTCGGCTTGTTGTAATGAAAGGACAATAATCCAGTGTATATAAAAGGTTTACGTTTTACCAGGCTTGTGGTGGTGAAAGATCAATTGTCAAGTACAGTATAAATACATTGTCAAGTTTTACCCGACTTGTGGAAGTGGAAGGTCAATATTCCAGTGTATACTAGTATAAAAGTTTTACTCGGCTTGTTGTAATGTAAGGTCAATGTTTCAGTGTATTTACAAGCTATACCCGGCTTGTAGTAATGTAAGGTCAATGTCGCAGTGTATAAACAAGATCTACCCGGCTTGTTGTAATGTAAGGTCAATGTTCCCTAGTGTATATACAAGCTTCACCCGGCTTGTTGTAATGTAAGGTCAATGTTCCAGTGTATATACAAGCTTTACCCGGCTTGTTGCAATTTAAGGTCAATGTTCCAGTGTATATACAAGCTTTACCCGGCTTGTAGCAATTTAAGGTCAATGTTCCAGTGTATATACAAGCTTTACCAGGCTTGTTGCAATGTAAGGTCAATGTTCCCTAGTGTATATACAAGCTTCACCCGGCTTGTTGTAATGTAAGGTCAATGTTCCAGTGTATCTACAAGCTTTATCCGGCTTGTTGCAATTTAAGGTCAATGTTCCAGTGTATATACAAGCTTCACCCGGCTTGTTGTAATGTAAGGTCAATGTTCCAGTGTATATACAAGCTTTACCCGGCTTGTTGCAATTTAAGGTCAATGTTCCAGTGTATATACAAGCTTTACCCGGCTTGTTGTAATGTAAGGTCAATGTTCCCTAGTGTATATACAAGCTTCACCCGGCTTGTTGTAATATAAGGTTATTGTTCCAGTGTATATACAAGCTTTACCCGGCTTGTTGTAATGTAAGGTCAATGTTCCCTAGTGTATATACAAGCTTCACCCGGCTTGTTGTAATGTAAGGTCAATGTTCCAGTGTATATACAAGCTATACCCGGCTTGTTGTAATGTTAGAACAATGTCCCAGTGTATATTCAAGATCTACCCGGCGTGTTGTAATGTAAGGTCAATGTAAAAGTGTATATACAAGCTTTACCTGGCTTGTTGTAAGGTAAGGTCAATGTTCTTCAGCGTATATACAAGCTTTACCCGGCTTGTTGTAATGTAAGGTCAATGTCCGAGTGTATATACAAGCTATACCCGGCTTGTTGTAATGTTAGATCAATGTTCCCCAGTGTATATACAGGCTTTACCAGGCTTGTTGTAATTTAAGGTCAATGTTCTTCAGTGTATATACAAGCTATACCCGGCTTGTTGTAATGTAAGGTCAATGTTCCAGTGTATATACAAGCTATACCCGGCTTGTTGTAATGTAAGGTCAATGTCACAGTGTATATACATGTTTACCCGGCTTGTTGTAATGTAAGGTCAATGTCTCATAATCCGGCTAGTTGTAATGTAAGTTCAATGTACTTATAGAATAATACATGGCTGAGCAGTGCCTTTGAGTGATAATCGCCCCGATAGGCTGATAATTGCCTGAGGGCTTTAGCCCCATGGCAATTATCACAGACCTACCGGGGCGATTATCACTCATAGGCACTGCTAAGCCATCTATTGTTCTGTATAATATTTATGTTGCAGCTTTTTCATTTAAACAACACATTTTAGAAAAAGCGTAACGTGTTCAGTAATTGGTAGATCATTTGATTTTGTAGAGAGTTATCGTGTCAAACTTGGATCTATGCGCGCAATGCACATCTACAAGAGCTGTAGACCTAAAACACTAAAATGTTTGTAACTTTTTTATTATTTAACCGAAACCTATCATGTGGGTATTCATTTTCTTAATAAGATAATTTGCTACACGCTGATGGTAAGTTTAATGCAAAATTCTGAAAAAAATGTTTTTTTCACATTTTCGGAGGAATATAAAAATATTGATCTCGTCTAGGAAACTCGTTGTTTTGATCATAAATTAAAGGTCTAGTAAATAGGTCGTGTATATTTTATCTAAGGTTGTAACAAAATATATTTAAAATGTGCTAATCTGCTTCTCCAAAGCCATCAACCGTGTTTGCAAGTGATTCTGGTAGAAATAGGCCTACGCTCAGCGGCCGACGCTAAAATGACGTAACGTTGCGCGTGAACGTTTTCAAAGGGCGATTATTTTTGATAATCGCCCCGGTGGGCGCGTGGCGGCGGGGCAAAAAGCTGATAATACTTTTGAAAGGCCGATAATGCTATTTTTCAAAGGCAAATTTGTTACTATATAGTAACATAAGTATTATCTGTGTTTATACATGCTTAACCCGTCGTGTTGTAATGTAAGGTCAATGTTCCCCAGTGTATATACAAACTATACCCGGCGTGTTGTAATTTAAGGTCAATGTTCCCGTGAATATACAAGCTATACCAGGCTTGTTGTAATGTAAGGTCAATGTTCCAGTGTATATACAAGATTTACCCGGCTTGTAATGTAAGGTCAATGTTCCAGTGTATATACAAGCTATACCCGGCTTTTTGTAATGTAAGGTCAATGTTCCAGTGTATATACAAGCTTTACCCGGCTTATTGTAATGTAAGGTCAATGTTCCAGTGTATATAGGTTAGAAACCACCAAATAGATTTGCTCTATAGCTCAATGTAAATTGGCCATAGTAGGCCCCAATTTTCAACTTATTTTTGTCTATGGCCACCTGGACCACATACATCATTGTAAAGAGGGGCAGTTAAGCTTCAAAATAAAGCAATAAAAAAGGGGGGTCATGTATCTTCTAAGAAAGTTTTTGTCCTTCAAACACGGTCTATCCGTTTTTACGCATGTCCGGATTTATAAATTCTGGGTTTTACCCTAGTCTACTTTCACTTTGGTATCAAGAACAAAATAGCGGAATAATACAAATATTACAGTTTTACTACACCACATGCATATTTACCAACCATTTAAACTCAATTTCATCATTCAACTCCACATTTGTCAAGAAATATCTCCATTTACAGGCAAAACAAAGTTTTTTTAAGGACTACTTGAGTGTATCACCACTTGGTCCGCGGAGGCATTTAGTGGTTCTTTACCTATACAAGATTTACCCGGCTTGTAATGTAAGGTCAATGTTCCAGTGTATATACAAGCTTTACCCGGCTTGTTGTAATGTAAGGTCAATGTTCCCTAGTGTATATACAAGCTTCACCCGGCTTGGTGTAATGTAAGGTCAATGTTCCGGTGTATAAACAAAGTTTACCCGGCTTGTAGTAATGTAAGGATAACGTTCCCCCGGCGTATACACATGGAAAATTATGTCATAAATACAATTATTGTCCTCTTAGGTAGAACAATAAAACTACAATTTGTGCAATTAATAAATGCCAAACATCAAATAAAATACACTAACCGCAATTAGATAATGCTGCCACAAACTAAAAGACCCACATTATCTTAAACAACTTGATGCCATATATAGACACAGAAAGCTAGCCGATCCTAACACTGTGAGTGGGTGCCTCTTGTACGTGTTCATTTGACTGATTATGACGTGAACGAGGACCATTCAATATATTTGTAGACTATTATTTTCGTGTAAAAATTAGTGTGTGAAATCAGTAAAACATTTATTCATCACCTTAAAAATACAAACTATGATGGACCATTGTAACACAATAACTCACCGCCAAATGTCTTGTAATTAACTAATTAGTTGGAATAATTTCCGAGCTATCAATTGTAGATTTGGAACAGCATAAAATTATACAAGTATATCCGATGAAGAACATTGAATGTGACAAATTCAAATTAACCCTTTGTCTGGTTAGTGGTTGTTTCCGATAAATTTCCATCAGTCTAAATATCTATATACTTGAACATATACATTGTATATTCGGATGTGACGTACAGGAACATTCATGTACGTACGACTAACCTTTATAGCATCTCCATTTGATAAAGAGTAATATTTAAATATAAAGTTTCAACTCAGATAATACCGCCGAAGACGTTTTACTTCACTATTTATATGTGTGTTATTGAGCTTTGGGGATACAGATTTTCAGACCAAAAGGATTTTCAATTGAAATAGGTATGTGTTAGTGTTAGTATTTAACATTTATTATAGTCTATTCAATAAGTAACACTAATTAGGAAACTATCCCATTCGAAAGAATAACGGGGACTTCCGTTAACTCATGTGTACCCTGTTGATCATAAATAAACCTTGTTTACCTGACAGACGATTCGATGTTTAAAACCCGTTCTCATTTAATTTTGAAAGGTCTGTAATTAAAGAATCGTGACAATATGTTCAAATTGCGTATGTGCGAGGGGCGTTTTAAAAGTTAACGCTGTTTGTATTTTTTTCTCCAGCAGAAACGATCCAGGAACATGATGAGAGTGTTTGTGATATATACACTGGTGGCATGTCTTCTTACATCATTGATCACATTCACGCCTGTACACGCCGGTAGGTATTGTATATTTATCAGGGGACGTCAATGTGTCGAACGTGGACCGTTCATCAGAGGAGAAAATCGATGTAGAAAACTTGGCAGCTCCCGTCATTGTTCACGAGTTGGGCACCGGTGTCTATGTATTGCCCATGATGCCATACATCATGTATAGACCTACGAGGCCGACGCCATCACCAAAGATCAACCGTTGAACATATTCATTGACTTACTGTGAACATATTCATTTACCTACTATGAACATATTCATTTACCTACTATGAACATATTCATGGAATTACTTTGAACTTATTCATGGAATTACTATCAAGGATCGACATTATAGAACATCGATATGAACCCACCACGCAACCTGTGCTTTACAACAACCGTTTTTTTTGCTGACACTTTCTCTGTCAAATTTTGGACTTTTGGAAATGTGATGCAATATATCACTTACGATCTAATACGACTAATGCATATTTAACTTTTACATCATAAGGCGCTTCTTATGTGCTTATTTTCACGAAAGTCGGAACATGTCATGTTGACCAAACTGAAGTTGAAATAGCTTGATTTACCATAATAAGAACAGAGTGATTCTCAGACAGTTTCTCTTGTTTTCTCAAAATATTAATTTTTCAGTTACGACCATCTCATTCTAAGCCAGCGATATGTGACCTGTTTGTCTATTGAATGCTCATTGTTGATCCAATATCTATTGAGGTACAAGAATTCGGTAGAATCACTCATTTTCTTGGGTTTTGGTAAAAATGGAATTATCAAATGTTGACCAATCTCAGATCTAAAACAGAGTAAAGCCTATTCTTATTTATTTCTGAAGTTGTTTATTTATGATGACTTTACACTCATTTATTGTTATAAGTACATCATTACAGTGCATAGCGGTACGTTCAAATAGTTCATGTAATGTTGTTTCTAGCTTGAAAAGTGTCAAAACATATTACTCTGACATTATGTTCATGACTTATTATATTTAAACGTATTAAGATTTGTAATTATTTATTTGTATTTATTTAAACCAGGACTTCCTCTGATACTACATGACTTATGTAGTTATGTACAGCGCGTGCTTGCCGATCAGTCGGTCGACATGCCAAATGGTTTCCCAAAAATAATTCCAGGAAGGGTGTACCTAGGAGTATAAGTGGAGATCTTCCACACAAGACCCCCAGCTCAATTTCAAGGTCTTTAGGTTCAAAGGTCAAAACCACAGTGACCTATAAATGCGCAAAGATTTATAATATAATTGATACATGTCATGGGAATGGCCATATTAACAATTTGGGTAAGTATTTATCTACTGGTCTTCTTTCTCGGGAAACTATCGCAATTTTTTTTGTCGTCTCTCGCTTCACATTTCAACTGTCACAAATCACTGTGGTCTGTTAAACTTTGCAGAAATATCTGGTTATTTGATCTAAAATGTTGGAGTTCACAAGCGCAAAAAAATCGATACCTTTGTCACGTCTGATAATAGAATACATAATCATTTAGATATTTACGGTACACGAACAGACTGCCTTATGAGAAATATCTACGACCAAGAAGTTGACATTCGATAAGCAACATGAGTTAGCAGTCTGTTGCATTACATGTGCTGTTGTTTGTCGTAACCAATTTAATGTTACTCATAGTTATTCTACAAACGGACAAATCAACGCACGATAGTATGTCATTTATGTTCAAAAACGTTTTTTGGACGATATGTATCTCACATGGATTTTCTGGCGACTATTTCCGAATCATGGTGTTTTGGTCAAGGCTCGGCACCATAATAACACAATGACACCATTCGGCAACTTTATAACACGTATGACATGTTTATTGCACGTGAATAGTAAAGGCCATGGTCAAACAACGCTGCATCAAAGGAATCTAAAGGATGAAGCAACATTGATAACACTCGAAACATGTTCACAACATTAGTCAGATGTTTTCAGTCATAAAAAAGCTTAAAACAATGCTCGTACAAAAATGTCAATTTGTGGTTTTGACTTAACTGCAAATACAAAAACAACGGATGTATATGTTAATTGACACATTGGTGTATACGATTGAATGAGGACTTTTCAGCTATACAATGTCATATTGAAAATATTGGATGTTCAACATTGTTCAAATATAAGCGGGGCACCTGTCGTATACAAGCTTTACCCTGCATGTTGTAATGTAAGGTCATTGTTTCAGTGTATATACAAGCTTTACCCTGCATGTTGTAATGTAAGGTCATTGTTTCAGTGTATATACAAGCTTTACCCGGCTTGTTGTAATGTAAGGTCATTGTTTCAGTGTATATACAAGCTTTACCCGGCATGTTGTAATGTAAGGTCATTGTTTTAGTGTATATACAAGCTTTACCCGACATGTTGTAATGTAAGGTCAATGTCCCCGTGTATATACCAGCTTTACCCGGCATGTTGTAATGTAAGGTCAATGTTTCAGTGAATATACAAGGTTTACCCGGCATGTTGTAATGTAAGGTCAATGTTTCAGTGAATATACAAGGTTTACCCGGCTTGTTGTAATGTAAGGTCAATGTTTCAGTGTATATACAAGCTTTACCCGGCTTGTTGTATTGTAAGGTCAATGTTTCAGTGTATATACAAGCTTTACCCTGCATGTTGTAATGTAAGGTCAATGTTTCAGTGTATATACAAGCTTTACCCGGCATGTTGTAATGTAAGGTCAATGTTCCAGTGTATATACAAGCTTTACCCGACATGTTGTAATGTAAGGTCAATGTCCCCGTGTATATACCAGCTTTACCCGGCTTGTTGTAATGTAAGGTCAATGTTCCAGTGTATATACAAGCTTTACCCGGCATGTTGTAATGTAATGTCAATGTTTCAGTGAGTATACAAGCTTTACCCGGCATGTTGTAATGTAAGGTCAATGTTCCAGTGTATATACAAGCTTTACCCGGCATGTTGTAATGTAAGGTCAATGTTCCAGTGTATATACAAGCTTTACCCGGCATGTTGTAATGTAAGGTCAATGTTTCAGTGAATATACAAGCTTTACCCTGCATGTTGTAATGTAAGGTCAATGTTTCAGTGTATATACAAGCTTTACCCTGCTTGTTGTAATGTAAGGTCAGTGTCCCAGTGTATATACCAGCTTTACCCTGCTAGTTGTAATGTAAGGTCAATGTTTCAGTGTATATACAAGCTTTACCCTGCATGTTGTAATGTAAGGTCATTGTTTTAGTGTATATACAAGCTTTACCCGGCTTGTTGTAATGTAAGGTCAATGTTCCGGTGTATATTCAAGCTTTACCCGACATGTTGTAATGTAAGGTCAATGTCCCCGTGTATATACCAGCTTTACCCGGCTTGTTGTAATGTAAGGTCAATGTTCCAGTGTATATACAAGCTTTACCCGACATGTTGTAATGTAAGGTCAGTGTTCCAGTGTATATACAATATTTACCCGACATGTTGTAATGTAAGGTCAATGTTCCCTAGTGTATATACAAGCTTTATCCGACATGTTGTAATGTAAGGTCAAAGTCCCAGTGTATATAAAAGCTTTACCCGACATGTTGTAATGTAAGGTCAATGTCCCAGTGTATATAAAAGCTTTACCCGGCTTGTTGTAATGTAAGGTCAATGTCGCAGTGTATATACAAGCTTTACCCGGATTGTTATAATGTAAGGTCAATGTTCAAGTTTACATACATACAATATTTACCCTGCTTGTTGTAATGTAAGGTCAATGTTCCAGTGTATATACAAGTTTTATCCGGCTGTTTGTAATGTTAGGTCAATGTTCCCCCAGAAAAAACACGTATATTATTTCATAATATTTGCACTTAACGGTCTCCTTGGTAGACCAATAAAACATCGATTTGTGCAATTAATAAATGCCAGAAATCAAATAAAATACATTAGTCGAAATTCAATAAAGCCAAAAACTTAGACACTGACAGCTAGACGATCATCACACGGTGGGCGGATAGCTTTTGAACATGTTTATTTGACAGAGTATGGTGTGAACGAGGACCATTCAATATATCCGTTGACTATTTTTGTTTAAGTATGTGTCTGAAATCATAAACACATTTCATTCATCCCAATAATAATACAAACTAGGATGAACCATTGTAACTCACCACGCGATGTCTTGAAATGTACTTATTTGTTGGAATAAGTTCCTATCAAATGTCAATTTCAATTTCCCAATAGCATAAACAGGAGTGTTGCTTGATGAAACGTGTAAATGGTAACTGTTTTGTCAGGTTCATATGACTTTCAAACTACCTGCAGTAAAAGTCCCTTGAGTACTTCGAATATCGAGTGATTAGAGATTATTAGATACCGGGGACAAAGCAGTCTTTTCTCTCCAGCTAAGTTTTCTTTATTATCAAAATATGCTCACATGATTCCATACCGTCAATCCGTAAAAAGTGAAATGGGAAATTAACTAACATAACGACAAAAAAATGTAAACAAAAAGATGTAACTAATGAAGACGACGTGTGGACCTTGGCTAAAACCATGCTATGTCAAGGTCACAATGCCTCGTTACAACTTGGTCGACTTAAGGTCAAGGTCACAGCCATTGTCATACATGCTTTACCAAGCTACATTCATCGCTTTTTAACATTTATTTACGGGTATATTCCACCAATGAAACTATATTAAGCTATTGTTCTTGTTTATCACTAGCAAATCGATGTTTAAAAGGTCCACACATGCGTACAATGTAACATGATCCTCATTGAACCTTCACAAGTAATAAGAACTAGAAATTATAAAGAAGAATTGTCTTACAAATGAATAGTAGAAATAGATTATGTTAGTCTGTCTGAAAGCGTATCGTTAATCGCCTTTTACATATGTTGTATCAGACAATTGGATACTAAAGGTACTCCAGACATGTCAGGTATGTTGTTTATGACGGATGCTGTTATAGTAATATCATCTTATTTATTGTCAGTTTTCAGTTAACAATAAAGGTATGACGTCTAATTTGATGCATCACCATGGTACTCAGACGATAATTACAACTCGAACTTAACCGCACTTTAATATAAAGATGTTGACAAATATTTATACGTCATTGTCTCACACTATACTGGACTAATGTTTATAGTTCCACCCAAATCAATCCAGAATTGGAATATCCATATTAAACATTATCAGGTTACATATCGCTGGCTTAGAATGACAAGATCATAATTTCAACATCAATATTTTGAGAAAAAAAAGAACAACTGTCTGTCAATCACTCTTTACTTATGGTAAACCAAGCTTTTTCAACTTTTTTTGGTCAACATGACAAGTTCTGATTTTCTTTAAAATAGGCTCATATAAAAGCGCCTGATGTGGATTTCAAAATTAATATGCTTTAGTCGTAGAAGGTCGTAAGTAGCACTCACGACCTTCTCATTCTAAACCAGCGATATGTACTGTATAATACACTCTCCTATAGGCTAGTGGCTGCGGTTGCTTGTTAGTAGTACAACAATTCAACACAGGCCTGAGAAATTATATGACCAAAACAAACAGAGTTTAACATCCCCAAATTATCACTCATTTATTAGATTAAAGAACAGGTTTGAAGCGGCACGGTCCGCCCTTACATGAAAATATCATTTAACGCATAAACGGGCCAGAAAATGATTCTGGGCTCTATCTATATGTCTCTACCTGTAAGGGGTTCGACACGACTTAAACTCTATCACTTTACACTGTACATATTGTAAAGGAAACCATTCAATGTCAAAACCAGAAATACCCAACTCAATATTGTGTCCTATATTTTAGGTCGAATGCAATCATCCAATTGGTCCTGCACACATCACAACAATGTATTATCATACATGAAAAACACAGTTTAATCAAATTGAGTGCACTAACGCCGATATTGAGCATTGAACTTTCGCAAAATGCAAAACTCCATTCCATTTACGTACACGTACGTGTGAGCCGACAGACTGTCATATCAATGGCTATTCAGTAACGAGTTTTCTGATTGGTCAGATGTAAGGCAACAACAACTTTTCAGCCAATCAATTTACTAAAAAAATGCATTGTTTTTTACACAAGTAAATTTATTGGCTGAAATAGCCATGATATGACAAATTGTTAAAAATATATTGTATATCGACGGTGCCAAACCAAAACCCCGTAACTCAATTTTGGAGCGAAAACCTTTTTTGCAGCATCCGCATCTGCTAGATTCCCCGCGCATTTCTGTCTAGTCGCCATCTACATAGCCAATCGCGTTACTTCAATACAGTCAGGTGACTCAATACCGTATTTTTATTGGAATCAAAAAGGTTAGTCGAAAATCCCGTATATGACAGTACAAACTCCGATTTAGTACAAGTCAACATATTCTTGTACATGTCGGAATTGATAATGGTTCCTAATAGGATCAGGGAGGGTGTCATTTCGTTACAAGATGTCGGTATTATTTCATCGGAGTAAATACGTTTTTTCGTCTCCTGAAAAGTTGTCTTTTTGCAGTTACGGGGTTTTGGTTTGGCACCGTCGATATGTTGATTTATTTTTTATAACTTGCAGTAAGCGATTTAGGCACAGACAAGAGATGGTTAGTTGCACAAAATATGTTCCTCTATCTAATCTACGTTCTAATTTCCTGAGATCATGCTAAATAACAAGTTATCGTCTTTAAACATCCGTGAGGCTGTTTTGGAAAGTCTGTCGGCTCACACGTACGTAAACCATAAATATCTAGTTTTAACATTTAAATGTTGGATCTTACATTTTGCGGAATTATCTTTAAAATTTACTTGATATTGAGAAAATCTTATTTGTTTTTGTACACATAAGTTTTTTCAGTATAAAAGTATTTGGACGTCTGTAAAACTATGGTTTGATAAATTGTCTTCTTTCGTTTGAGAGGTGTTCGCATTCAAATAACTAATGAAGTTGACTCCATTTAATGGTTCTACAATAAGTGCAGGTTCTTTCTTTAATCGGTATTCTTGTCCAATTTCCCGATCAATAGGTTCAAAATGATGAACGTGGTAAAAAAATGTAATAAATAATGTAATAAAGATGGTTGCAGTATAGATAAGTTTCAATGCCAAAATATTTCTTAAACTCTGCAAATTTATCATGTTGTTTTGATATTCGTCAACGCTAATTGCAGCCGTAACGATGTTTGCTAAAAACCGCAATCTACTGTGCTATATTTTGGATTTGTTCTAATGTGATCCTTATAACTTTAAATTTAGTGCGGACTAGTATTGAATGGTACAGGTTATTTTTATAGCGTATAGTTCGGTTCGACGATGGAATCCAACCCGAAACGTTGCAATTCTGTAAAATATACATTGTATACTACATTGAATGGATTAAAATTGGGGAAGTAACAACAATAGTTTGTTATATAATTTCTTAGGCCTGTGATTTCACGATCATAGTTTATACCCGAAGCCAACGATTTAACTGCATTGTTACAGTTAGGTCGGTTTCGGTCAGAAACTATGAGATTCTGGTGAAGAGCAAATGTCCATCTTGATTGAAACACACCAGTCTATTATAACCGTGATCCCAAGCCCTTTTTACCATTCCGATGTCACTGCACTGCCGTGTGCGACAGCGAGGCGTGATTCGAGCAAACCAAACGTGACAACTTCACCGGCTTTGGGGATGCTGCAATTTGCAAAAGTTAACCGTCTGTATAACACTGGGGATGGCAGAAATTTTTTAGCCAGTGGTTTTAAAAATCTTAAGTAAATATCCCGACGTTCTCGTGCTTTCAAATGACTTGTACTTCATACAGTTAAAAATAGTACAAATGTATAACTAAACTCATGGGCGTAGGAGCGTTTTCAACATTGGGGGGGCCAAACATTTGGCAACGGGGGGTAAAAAAAATTTTACTCCCTCCGCTCGCAAACTAACTTCATTATATAAAAAAAAATTCAAACCCATTCTTGGCACACGTGACAGGAATTGTACTTTAAACTTCCCCATTATGATTATATCTGAATAATTTCTGTGAGTTTATGGTTCTGTAGCAATTTGGTTTAGTAATTACATGGTAACTGGAAGTTAACCTGTTCGAGTATAGGGGGGGGGTCCGGGGTGCTTGCTCCTCGAAAAAAAAATTTAACACTGGATCAATCTGGTGCATTCTGGGCGTTTTGAGATACCTTATTTTGTGTTAAAAAGGACCTGTTTTATTACTAATTACAGGAAATTTAAGTTCTTAGATTATACCCAATTTTAAAAAAAGTGCTAAGCTTGCACAAAGACGTACTTTGGCTTGCAAAAATTTAAATCGTCTGATTTTGAGAACGTTTGTTTCAAAAGCTTTATATAAAATTGACAGCCCCTCAAAGTCATATAGGAGGGTTGGGGCCGTCACGAGTACAATTTATGTCAAGAGCGTATTTTTAAAACAATGAGTGTCTACATATTTTTATATATTGAACTTACTTCGCGAGCGAAGCGAGGAAAATTTTTTATACGTTTTCACCAAGAACTGAAGGCAAATTGCCTATTACGAGATATATTACGTAGAAAATTATACTTTTCGTCTGAATTATTGGGGGACAAAAGATATGTTGCCCCCCCCCCCTGTCCAGACATTGGGGGGCCTGCCCCCCTGGCCCCCTTCTCCTACGCACATGAAACTCCAGTGATACTGTATCTGAAATTAGAAGACTAAGAAATCAATATAAGCACACACCAACAAGTCGATGGAAGTAGCAATGCATGTTTAAGAGTACTAAAACCAGGTCTTCAGAAAACTGATGGCGAAACATGATCAATACAAATAACAGCAACACTGAAAGATGCAAATGTGGGAACTGTCCTGGGGAAACAGACACGCTCATAGCAGTCGGTAGTTGTACCATGTAACCTATAGCCTAAGATGTAATGGCGATATATTCTGTTTTGAAAATCAGGGAATGTGAATACATGTTGAAGGTTCTAATACTGGTTTGTTTGTCTCACACTTGTCTCGCAGGTGGATGTAGTAAGAAATAAATAAATAACAGATTCAAAGCACTTTTGTCTCGCATCAATTGTGTTAACAACATTATATGTATTAATGATATATATTGTGTATACTATTTTAAATAATCGATGAGCATCTGGCGGAAATATCATGTATCATGTTAATACGCTAATGTTAATTATAACCAAACTATCCATTGCCTAATTAGCTTTTTTCTCATATACTACTGGACTTTCTTAACGACCTTGCTATTGATTATAACAATCTGGCTTACCTTATAACATCAATCATTCCAAGGTGAATTGCTACTTATAAGAGAGATGATAATAGCATGAACAACAGAGAACCAAGGGACATTAACATCAAAACAAAGAAAACAAGACCAACAAACGGTCACACAATACGTCAGGGTCAGTCAAAAATAACTAAGAGTTGCTAATTTAAGCCTTCAAAATGGATTTGTACTTTCTGCTTATTATCGTCACACATTACCCCTTGAAGTCTGTGGTGGTATATATTGAATGATACACATAAAATTGCCAATCAACCAAAGGACAGCACTAAGGGTGTATGCGTTCGCGCCAGTGACATTGGCTATGTTGTAAATTCAATGGTAAATTTAGCATGTCATCTTAAAGGTTGAACTATTGCAATTAACATATGTATCATGTAGAATACCTCACATAATCATGAGAACCTCTTTCTCAATTATCACGAACGAATGCTGTATCATGTTGTTGCCAAGCAACTAATTTACCCACATCTTAAATTTTCTCAGAATGTGTTTTTTTCGTTGGCATTGTATTCTAAAAAATAATGACGTATTTCGCAATTTATTTTATCCAAGATATTATGTATATCATGAAGTCTTGTGACTTTCATAGAAATAAAATGTACAACTTTGATTTGGAAAAAAGTGTTTCGTTGTTCTTATGGGTGGGGTAAAATGTTGTTTAGATAGCATCAAATAAAATGATAATTTATATTTTCGTCGTGTTAATTTTCTATATTGGTGGAATAAATCAGGTTTAACTAGAACCATCACTGTCGTGATCAGGGCCCTGTTGTAATCATTGTCAATAAGTATTGCAAGTTTCATTTGAATATCTTGAAAAGTTTTTGAACTATGGCCAATGTAAAAGTTTTGAAGTCAAAAAAGGGGCACAAGCCAAAATTTATTATAGCTAGAGTTGTTGCCCTTTGCTACACATGTGCGTATTGTCACTGTCAATATGTATAGCAAGTTTCATTTGAATATCTGTAACGGTTTTGAAGTAATGTAGAAAAAAAAGATGAAAAATGAGGAAAATTATAATTTTACAAAGGGCCATAATTCTTACAATATTGTAGCTGGAGTAACATAACTTTGCATACAATAGTGAATTGTTGCTGTGACCTTATGTTCAAAGTTTGAAGTCGATACCTTAAACGGTTTGCAAGTTATTAAGAAAAAACATTTTGAACTATGGCCAATGTTAAAGTTTTGAAGTCGAAAAAGGGGCACAAGCCAAAATTTATTAAAGCTAGAGTTGTTGCCCTTTGCTACACATGTGCGTATTGTCACTGTCAATATGTATAGCAAGTTTCATTTGAATATCTGTAACGGTTTTGAAGTAATGTAGAAAAAAAGATGAAAAATGAGGAAAATTGTAATTTTACAAAGGGCCATAATTCTTACAATATTGTAGCTGGAGTAACATAACTTGGCATACAATAGTGTATTGTTGCTGTGACCTTATGTTTAAAGTTTGAAGTCGATACCTTTAACGGTTTGCAAGTTATTAAGAAAAAACATGAAAAATGTGGACGGACAGACGGACAGACGGACGGACGTTCTCACTGACTTGACATTGTGGGGTTTTCTTTTGTTCATCCTTTTGTTTGTAAAACCCCATAAGCAACATTTTGCACCCCGTAAGCAACGGAATGAATAGAATCTAAATATAGCCTATTGTTCCACACCTCACAACTACAAGTGGGTGAGTACGGACAGACAGACGGACAGACAGACGGACAGGGTGATTACTATAGGGCACCTGCAAAAAAATTTGCAGGGCCCTAATTATGTTTATCTGACAGATGTATATATAACGAAATAAATAGTACGTTTGTTTTTCAAATGACATTTATAACTTAATATTTCCATAGCAACGTGACGTACCGTTCTAATAATAGCGTTAACGCATTTCCTCAAGTTGTCTTCTTTGGTTACCAGGCAACGAGAATCAAATTGTCATAACGACGATCTGTACCCATCATAACATCAGTGAGATACCATTTTTCATAATAATGTATAGCAAAGCGAGGAACACTTATTTATGTATTTCCCTATGTTTGATGAAGCAACTCTCATTTATTTTTGACTAACAACATCATGAAGGCATTAACTCACGAACGATAAGGACATCCAGCAAAATGAGCAAGAAACAAAATGAAAATGAACGGTGACTAATAAAACCCAATTTCCTTCCAGCAGCCAACCTGTATCGGTCATATTACTGATGATATTATCTTGAAATGTCGGTAGATAAATTTGAATACATGACATGTTGTAATTCTCTGATACCATCTATCGTAGAATCAACATGATTGTATTCAACCAAGAAGCTTACTATTTACATGTTTAAGGCAGAACGCTTTAATTACCAACTTATATCGCGGTGAAAAAACGCTGGTATTAAATAAGCAGTATGTTCTTGTCAACCGCAAGATGAAAATAAGCTCTCGCTGACATAACGACATTTTAATTTGTTGTTTCTAGACAAATGCTCATTTACATTTCATAGTTTGAACGTATGGATGTTTTATGATGTTTTTACCAAGGTAATAAGATGTAAATGAATGCTTAACTTACAAACGATCGTTTCTATATCAGTACAGACTAAGTGAATACTTGCAAACCACAGATAAATTGTAGTTAAATTAAAACCCGCAATCAACGATTAGTCCGCGAATCACATCTCTTACAAATATATACTCAGTACATCTAGAAACGCAACATTGGGGTAATTGTCAATATTTTTTAACCATGTTGTGATTGGCATTCAAACTGTTTTTACTTGATGGTATTTTATTCCATTAACAATATACCCGAAACATTTGATCACATATTGCTACCAGCGTGATCGAAAAGTATTTGCATGTATAAAGCGGGTAAAAAATAACGAAACACAAATTTGTAAATTCATCATTTTTTCAAAATCGTTGTTCCAAGTGAATAGCCTAAATATCGATTAATTATTGATAGATTACATCGAATCGATTGGTGTCTAACAAGTTGTTTAGCAGTGCATGTATCAGTTGCTAGTCTCGTCTGGAGATCGTACACGTGGAGTTACTGTTCCTGTCGGATAGTTGTTACATATGGATGACCATGACATGGGTAGTTGTAAACGATGCCAGGTAATTCGTAGCGTGTCCACAGATGAGACTATGTCAGTGAATGACACTTTAACCGTGATACAACCTCCTATTTGACGTCCCTGTCACAGGCATCCCAAATTGGCTTTTTTTGCTCATGTTCAGACAATCGTGACATCTTTATTCCGAAACCTAAGACTCAACTTTTTTTCTTTTCGTTTGCAAACATAAGAAAGGCTTGGAAAGCACTTTCACCAAAATTTGTCATGAGTAAATTGTACAAGTGGAATGCATGCGGGAGTTATGGAACCCGATCGATAAAATTTAGATGATAGCCTTTTTTCTACACGGTTATACTATCAAAATTCATAAAATTAAAAAAATGTATATACAACGAAAGTAAGAAAAAATCGAGGATAAAAACGTTGCATTTCTAGATGTACTGAGCATACTTTGCAAAATAAATATAGCAACAGCACTAAAACTTTAAAATCTTAAAAGAGTCAGATATTTTTAAATGATAATGATGTTCTATTGAATGAAAAGCATTCCCTTTAAACAAAAACTATTTTATTATTCTGAAAAAGCACACATGATATACACCAGTGCAAAATTATGGAAAATGGCACCTTAATACGGTGGATGCGTACTGGTCCCTTCAATTGTTCCAAATTGATCTTGAACGTGTTAAGTGTTGGTCATTTAATTAAAAACCGGTGAAAAGTACGAATAGTTGAGAAAGGGAATGCGAGGAGCTGTGGCGTAAAACTAACGTCATTGCGCTGTCGGAATGCTGTATGCTAATGCCACTATCTAGGTGTTTTTGCACACTATGATGTTATTTAAGGTACACAAGCTAACATAACAGGGTCATTGCAAGAGATGACAACTTTCTTCGCTCAAGAATCGATTACCACTACAATACATTGACGTCACGACGTAACCGTTTATTGTCGTCACCAAGTTCTGTAGGAAATTTTCTTTGAACGTCTACAGTATGTGTATCAATGTCAGCTATCTGGAGCTGGTTTCACTACGGTCATTTTTTGTTACAAGCGTTTTCACGTTGGCGTGGCGTTGACGCACGTAATTTATAGAACAGCGCGTCACGTCAGAGATTTGTTTAACCTTAATTACAATCGACACGAATCACAAATATCCATTACAAACGTCTATTAATCGGATGTCATGATTACCGGTCACATCACGTATTGAAGAAAATGCTAGATAGTATTGATGACGAAAACGTAAATTTGATGACGTTAGTAACCTGCATGTTCCGGAGCAGAAATCACTAAATAAATGGACCATAATTGCACAAGACCATGTTTACAACTAATTCATTCCCAGTGTTCACAGATGCGACTCGGCAAAAATCGAATCATGGCGGGTTTCAACTGTAATGCTGGGATTTTCTGTGACTTTTGTTTTGCTACCCTACGTCGTTTGACGTATATATACAGGCCACTAGCACGTCATTATTAAAACCATTTTTGGTTTAAATGTCTGCAACATTTGATATTAAATGTCAAAAGAACCAATTATCAAAATGATCTCATATTCAGAAATTATACCCATTGTTCCTAAACTTATTTTACAGAGTATATACATGTATGTACTATCTTTCATAGCTCACATAAATTAGCTCTACATAGACTGATTTAACCAGGAAGTGACGATACTGGTAATAAAGTACGATGTAAACAGAGATTTGTCAAGGAAACTGCAAACATAAACGTTCTGCAGGAAAAGCGGGCGTATTGACATTGTATTGTAGTTATGCAATAAGATTTAGAAGAATGTCTAAAATGAGAAAAAAACTCCAGTCCTACGATATCTTATTTAAGTATAGTACTTTATATAAACTTAAAATTGTGTTGAAATAACGCCCGCTGTTGCTATGGTGAAAATATAAAAAGAATTTATATCTGGGGAAAAGGTGAATTGGCTTAAAACACTTGCTATTTACCCTATAAGCAAACACATATAAATTGGACACCTTTTATTAAAATAAGAATATTTTTCTAAGATGGGTCACAATTTTAAAAGTTTACGTCAAAAATTATCAGACACTGCATCTTTGAAATACCAGATAACGTTACGTCAAAAATGTAGAGAATGACGTTCGCGACGTCACTCACAAAGTAGGCGAATGTGGTTGGTTTAAAAAGTCTATAACTTTGTACGCGTATGGAATAATTTGTGCCAATTTTCAGAAACTGTTTAAAAAAGTCTCTTATTTCTAGCCACATATTATCACTAATTTCACAATTTTGTCACTAAGCCCCGTTTCCCTGGAGAACGGCTCATATATATTCTGTAATTATAATTACTTTCTGTAAAAATTGCTGAAACAAG
This sequence comes from Spisula subtruncata, assembly GCA_963678985.1. NCBI lineage: Eukaryota > Metazoa > Mollusca > Bivalvia > Venerida > Mactridae > Spisula > Spisula subtruncata. The sequence goes on along the minus strand of OY787678.1, from coordinate 9,569,474 downwards.
CTGAGCAATCTAGACTTATTTAACAAAAGTCATTCCAATTTAATTACTATAGATCTATCAAAACAATATATTAAGTTTCACCTAAAATTTTGCAAGGATGTTTTGTCTGAGAGTATATTGTCAGAAAGATAGTTATAGCAGTGTTATTGATAAAACATTGATATCGTGATGGAAACAATCGCACAATGATGAGTTATTATTTTATGTTGACCTGCAATACAATAATAGAAACAACAAATCAGTCATATATTGGTATTAGTGGTATAGTACAGAGCACCATATCTGTACTTGGTCGATCGTACCCTACATAAATGTACTTGTAAAAACATTTGATACAGTGTTTAAAATACAAAACAGATAGTGGAGCAGGACTACTGCAAGCGTGAGTGGTGTGTGCTCATGATTGTTGTGATTGATACAAAATTATGATACCGTCCGTTCAAAGATAATTGATAATGGTTATAAGCATTAGCTCGTCCGTCTGGTAAACAATGTTTATATAGGGTTAACTGGGTAAACTTGCGTTAACGTCATTCCCTGCAAATATTTCGAATGGGATAGTTCCCTCATTAGTATTACTTATTGAATCGACTAAACACATGAACGTTGTTTATCTTGTAGAAAGTATTCTGTTTTCATGGTTATCAACGATGATTTGTGGGTTGTTATGTTGGTGTAATCCGCTCTTTCAATTGCGGATAGTGCAACCAACCAATAGACATGTTCTATAGCTTTCAGGAAACACAACCCGTCAATAGATTCATCAACTAACTTGGGGGAATAGCTTTATTCGGCTCGTTGTGATGTTAAGGTTATACCAGCATTACCCGGCTTGCTTCAAAGTAAGGTCAATGTTCGAGTGCATACAATCTTTACCCAGCTTGTTGTAATGTAAGGTCAATGTTCCAGTGTATATACAAGCTTTACCCGGCTTGTTGTATGTCAGGACAATGTCCCAGTGTATAAACAAATGTTTAAATAAGTCTCTGAAATTGTACATTTGGAACAGCATAAAATTATACAAGTATATCCGATGAAGAACATTGAATGTAACAAATTCAATTTAACCCTTTGTCTGCTTAGTGTTTGTTTCCGATATATTTTCTTCAGTGTAAATATCTATATACCCCCTTTTATCCTTCGGAAACTCCACATTTTAGTTGTGATGTGTCGTATGTACATTTTATTAATTAATTTATTATGCATTTTGTCTTTTATTGGTATTTTTGCTGTTATGTTAACTGTACATATTAAACCGGTCATTCATGTTGAGTCACTCAACATGGGTGACCACATTACAACATATATTGCATCTGTTTTATATTATCCCTGGCCGCTCATAAATATCTATATACTTGAACATACATAGCCTATCCGGATGTGACGTACAGGGACATACATGTACGTACGACTGACCTTTATAGCATCTCCATTTGATAAAGAGTAATATATAAATTTTAAGTTTTAACTCATTAACCGCTTAAGACGTTTTGCTTCACAATATATACGTTTGTAATTGAGCGTCGGGGATACATATTTTAAAACCTAAAGGATTTTCAATTGAAATAGGTATGTGTTAGTGTTAGTATTTAACATTTATTATAGACGATTTAATAAGTAACATTAATTAGGAAACTATCACATTCGAAAGAATAACGGAGACTTTTTTAGTTTACCTTACAGACGATTTGATGTTTGAAAACCATTTTAATTTAATTTTGAAAGGTCTGTAATTAAAGAATCATGACAATATGTTCAAAATGCGTATGTCCGAGGGTTGTTTAAAGGTTAACGCTGTTCGTATTTTTGTCTCCAGCAGAAACGATCAAGGAACATGATGAGAGTGTTTGTGATATACACTGGTGGCATGTCTTCTTACATCATTGGTCACATTCACACCTGTACACGCCGGTAGATATTGTATAGCAACCAGGGGACGTCAATGTGTCGAACGTGGACCATTCATCAGAGGAGAAGGTCGATGTAGAAAACTTGGCAGCTCCCGTCATTATTCACGAGTTGGGCACCGGTGTCTATGTATTGCTCATGACGCCATACATCATGTATAGGCCTACGAGGCCTACGCGATCACCAGAGATCAACCGTTGAGCATATTCATTGACTTACTATGAACATATTTATGGAATTACTATGAACATATTCATGGAATGACTATGAACATATTCATGGAATTACTATCAAGGATCGACATTATTGAACATCGATATGATCCTTAGACTCAACCCGTGCTTTACAACAACAGTTTTTTGCTGACACTTCCTCTGTTGAATTTTGGAAATTATTGGAAATGTGATGCAATATATCGCTGGCCTAGAATGAGACTTATAAGACTGATGCATATTTTACACATTTACATCATAAGGCGCTTCTTATGAGCATATTTTCACGAAAGTCGGAACATGTCATGTTGACCAAACTGAAGTTGAAAGAGCTTGACTTACCAGAATAAACAAAGAGTGATTGTCGTTCAGTTTCTCTTGTTTTCTCAAAATATAAATTTTGCAGTTACGACAATCTCATTCTAAGTCAGCGATATATGACCTGTTTGTCAAAACGGAATCGTCCAATGTTAGCCAATTTTATATCTAAAACAAAGTAAGTAAAGAATCTATCACGAGTTGCCAATTTATATACATTTATATTAAACGAGTTTTGAAAAAATTTATTATGCGAGCCCTTAGCGAGCTTAATAATATTTCCTGAACTAGTTTAATATAAACATATCAATTGACTATGAGTGATATATTCTTTATATCATATGACACTACAAACGCAAAATACGCATTGATTTATTGGAAAAACTCAATACCTTATACTACACGTTGTACGTATAACTTTATACGTACTGGCTATACTAACCCGGATACAAGGAAATTCATGTTATATAGCCTATTCTTATTTATTTCTGAAGTTGTTTATTTTGACAATTTGAATATTCATGATGACTTTACACTCATTTATTGTCATAAGTACACCAACACAGTATAAAGCGATACGTTCAAATAGTGTATATAATGTTGTTTCTAGCTTGAAAGTGTCAAAATATATTACTCTGACATTATGTTCATGACTTATTATATTTACTTAAACATATTAAGATTTGTAATTATTTATTGGTATTTATTTAAGCCAGGACTTCCCCTGATACTACATGGCTTGTTATCTATAAACAATATCTTAAGATTTGTGATTGTTTAAGTGTTTATGTTTGGTATATCGCACGCGAAGATGTGTTGTTATGTACAGTGCGTGCTTGCCGATCAGTCGGTAAACATGTCAAATGGTTTCCCAAAAATAATTCCAGAACGGGGGGACATAGGATCCTTAAACTTTAAGTGGAGACCATCGACACACGACCTTCAACTCAATGTCATGTTCATTAGGTTCAAATGTCAACACCACAGTGACCTTTGAATGCACAACGTGGTTGAGTTGTTCAGCTCTTCACAGTACAGAAATGGCTTTCTCTGCGCCGTACAGGCAAATGTTTACGCTTCGCTCTGCGCAATACAGTGGCCAAAGTCTTAAACCTTCCAAACTTCTTTTTGGTGAATTTCAATCAGACAATAATTGATACATGTCATGGGAATGACCATATTAGCAAATTTGGGTAAGTATTTATCTACTGGTCTTCTTTCTAGGGAAAATAGTGCCAATTTTCTTGTCGTCTCTCGCTTCACTTTTCAACTGTCACAAATCATTGTGTTCTATTTAACTTTACAGAAATATCTTGTCAATTGATCTTCAACAGAAAGCCCAAGCTGAAGTGCAATTTAAGCTCTTTCATTGCATAGTTAATTGACAAGACAGGAATCCGTACTTAAAGAGATCGGATCGAAAACAAAACATACTTACTTTTATCGTCGTTGACGTATTACATCTTGAATCGTCCGTGCATTTCGGCAGTACAGTGCTACCACACAGTGCATATGTCAGTCGATTCAATAAGCAATACTAATGAGGGAACTACGAGGGTCATTCAATATATAATGCAAACTAACAAATATTGTTTAACATAAACTATTTATCATTAAGACACACACCTAATCATCTAACGTAATCTTTCGTGTGGTCAATGACCGACTTCGATCATTTCGACAGGCATTTTCTCCCAGTTGCTAGGCAACTTCCAACATACATTTATAACGAGTCGTCCACGGCCTATTCCTATGCATTCATTCCAATGTAAATTAGCACGTTGAATTTTCAGTTGAATGACCCTCGTATCCCATGCGAAAGAATAGCAGGGATTGTCGTTTTGGTTATTTACAGTTGAGTGGTAAAAGTTGCAGAACCTTAGAAGTAACTAAAGTGTCCATCTACCATGATTAAATAGTATGTAAAAGCTTCAAATGATGTCTTTGATAGTAATTCTGAATTTATATTATTGATAAAAATACAAAAGGAAATACTGACTAATCCTTACGAATAATTTATTCCAAATGCTTTTAACCACCAAATCTCGTCGACATTTACAACGTTTGTAAACGTAGTACCATGCACTCATATCAAAATAAATCAATATTTTAACTGCATTCTACATATGTTAGAGGAAGGTTCTTTTGTATATATATTTATTAAGAATATTGATTTAGCAAATGCAGAAGAACCAAAACTTAAACTGTAAACATCTTTGAAAATAAACGTTTCTTATATCACAAATGATCATGAAATTTACAGAAAACGTATGCTAAACCTTGTTTGGTTTTGTAACCTTCTATGTTGTCAGCATTTCAGAAATCACTTTTAGTTAAATTTAAAAAGTCTAGCCGAGCAATTGTCATGAAATAAGGTATGAAACTTCTATGATTGTTACTCTATTTGTATGATGTTGAACGATTTTTCACGTGAAACTTATTTTTGTTCAAAAATATTGTTTTTACATATTTTGAAATACCAGTAAAAATACAAATCACCTGCCCAGTCCAAAATAAAGTTTTCTGTACGATTCCTTACGTGCGAAATTTCGTGTATGCCCGTTTCTTACCAACAATAGTTTTTTTTCGCCAGGCTTAAGTGACCCAATATATATCAGGCTTACAATGTACACAATACAATAGCTATAGCATGTTTTAAATTTGTAAATGATCACCTATAAGAGCTGATACCTATTCATTGACAACATTAAAACAGTTACAAAATACTCGAGTTTATGGGTACTAGAGGGATCAGTATATACGGTCATACGGTCATAGGACTTGAATAATGGTGTACATTTTAAAAAAAACATTCAGATTCAGACAATTTCCAAAGAAATATCCACTATAGTTCCAACTTTATCTTCTGGTTTGCCTTCTCTATCAGCACTATGGTTAGAGCACTCGAGATACCGAGGTTCGAGTAATTTACTTCACGTTTTCATCTTTTGGTTTCATTTCATATTGACCAGTCATAACCACAAAAAATATATAAAATGTAACCACCAAGCCTGACCCGACACAACACCAAACGTTGCTCATTTGATTGGATGAATCGCCACGCAACCATAAGAACACTGATAGAAACCGGACACCATACGACAGAAGAAGAATAAGACAGACGCGAAATATCAATAGTTTCACATTTACTAGATTCCATCTGTCTAATCAAGGGCACTACATTGTTCTACTATATCGCTGGCTTAGAATGAGAAGTAACATTAAACGGTGTGTATTTTACATCTGCTCCATTACTATACCATTCATCAAAGGATCTTCATATCACTTGGCATAAATGTTAACCATAATAGATGGATTTGTCATGCACAAGATTTAGCATCATGGTCATACTTATAAGGTTTTTGTTGTGTATGAGAATAACTTGTCTTCAGTGACAAAACAAAAGCAGGGCTATCCGTGTTGTTCAGACACATCTACAGTTTTGGTTTGGAACACCACTCCTTGGGTTTTTTCCTGTCAGATGGTACGCCAAAACATTACGGCTCTCGTTTGATGCCTTGTATCAAACATTTTTCTGGTACATTTTTGAAATCTGTATCATAAAGCGTTTCTTATGAGTCTATTTTCATGAAAATTGGAACTTGTCATATTGACCAAACTGAAGTTGAAAAAGCTTGTTTTACCAAAAATAAAGAGTAACTTTCCGACAGCTTTTTTCTTGATTTTTCGATATTTCAATTTTGTAGTTACGACCTTCTCATTCTAAGCAAGCGATATGTAGCTACAATAGATGTCGATCAAATAACTAAGCTTAAGAATTGTACTCTAACATATTTTCTCACTTGCAATCGTTTGTTTTTATACAATTTTAAATACATTACAGGAATGTTACAGTATAAAATATCCCAATACAGTATTTTGTTTGCAGGTGCCGCTACTTTCACTGAGCTGTGAAAGATAACATTTGTAGAAGTTCTAAATTACTGTCAATTCTCACTTTAAATTGACAGTCGAGGCGCCAAATCACTAATATAAACTAGATTATTTCACTGTTCACACTTTACCAATTTCGTTCAGGTGAAAGTTTGAAATTAGATTTTTCAATTTAACAGATTTAGTTATTTAAGGGTGTACAAAAACGTTCGCGTCGTTCCTAGTTTGCTGTTGGCAATAGCATATTATTGATACTCCTCGTCTAGAACGGCTGCACGTAAGAAGACACAGGTGTAATTACCTTTTCGATTTAAAGTTTCTAAACTACATTTTCCCAATTATTCAGCTTCCTGAGCACCCCTTTAAACAGGATAGTAAGAGAATAGAAGTATATTTTTGACAGTACCTTTTTGACGTTTCATGCAAAAACCAATATGGCGGCATGTTTCACCCAACCATCATGTATGTTCGTATTCTCTATACCCAGTCAAAAATAGACTGCAGAAAAATATTCCAACAATTAAGATGTGTCAATACCTCAATACGTTTCGCTACAACATTTCTATGTTGGTAGATTGTAGGTGTGGTGTTCTTTGTTTAATTTCCAATCTGGCAGATGCAAAAAAATGAAAGTGAAAAGTAAACGTTTTGTTAATCAGTAAATTATTAAGTTAGATAACTGATAACACGAGTTCTACTAGGGAAATCGTGTTTAATGCACACAATTAACGTAGTACATGTACAATGAAATCGTCTCCTGTTGAGTTAACACCATGAACGTGAAATAATGTAGATCCCCGTTCCAGTATATATTTGTACTAAATTGTAAATAACTCTTGAATAATGAAGTTATGTCATCTGTCACTTGGCAAAAACTTAGCTGAAAAAAATACAAAAACGCATAGCTTAAATTTGAGGGTGACAGTAAAAAAGTCAGCCCTCTGAAAGTACTGTAAAAGTATTTTTTGTGGGATTTCAATTTTTTAAAGTTATAAACCCTAATATAATTTAAGCATGACATTCAGGGACTATTGTACGGTTCAAATATGAATAATGATTATGTAAGAGCAATTACTACCGTGCAGGATAATGTGAGTAATTGCACTCATTCCATTGAAAATTTGAAACACCCCTTGTCGACTATCATTGGATTTAATGACACCCCTTCAGTTAACATCAATGTAAATTACCGAACCCATGATATGATTTTAAAATAAATCTATGAAAGTATTCAAGACATTTCTGAAATAATTCCAGCCCAAATACATACGGCGTAACGTAATGGAAAATACATGAACTCCGTACTGTGGTGGATTTGTGTAAAGAATCCGTTGTAGACCATAAATAAAACCATACTGTCACACAAATATAATTAGTATGGGTAGAAACAGAACATTGTATACAGAAAACATCTAGTATGTGTAATTAATTTCATACAAGTTGATTTCCGAGTTAGCACTATGGCCTTGAGTAATGAGGAGTTAACGGGACACGTCCTTATTTATACGCATACGTACAATAAATACTAGGCGGCCGTTTTCTAATCAAGCAACCGAACGTAGTTCAACATGGTGCCTAATTTTGTCAAAGGGGTCTGTCGATATGAATAAAGGTCGATGATAAAGGAGCTACGTCCCTGCAAGGGGTTTGTCATTAAATCCCTTTCACAATCGTCGTAGTTTTACTGACGGGCAGAGGGATAGACATCCGAATGAAAACATAAGTTAGCCATGGCAGATTGATGATGGTACATATTTCAGACCGTAACCACACTGAGGCATCGGTAAATAAACTGAGAATTACCAAAAATAAACATGTTAATATTTAGAAAAATAAACAATGACTCAAAAATAATTCTTAAACCCTAGAAATATTGACCTCGGTTTGTCTTTTGTCTCCAGTTACGACCATGTACGATACGGTTCAAAATTAGAAACGGTAAGTAGAAGATTTTCAGATAACAACAACCTTTCTGATCACCTCGGTTTTTATCCAATTGAAAATCAAATTTACCGAAGACAAACGGATATGGCCGAGTTTTCACGACTGAACTACAGCAATCAGAGATGTCTTACAAACCTTCATCATTGACTTAATTAACTAAGCACATCCTCAAATGTATAATTTAATCTAAAAACAGGTCTACACCTACTCGACAGTTAGCATTTACAACTAACACAAGTGCAAACTAACGATATACGATCAAATTATATTAAGTTACAAATTAAAATAAAATGATACGAAAGCAAACAGAGAAAAATATATATGGGGTGTCCCTTTAAACGAATCCGAATCCACTAACTCGAAATCACAGCTTGTCGACATGAAATATTCATAACCTATAAATATTATATTTACTACTATACAAGGACAGCGAGAGGCTCATAAATTTCAGCGTCTTAAATTCTTAAATTGCTTTCGGCTACTGTACACGGACAGCGACCCACGAGAACTGTATAATTGAGAGGCTCATAAATTTCAGCGACTGTCTTAAATTCTTAAATTGCTTTCGGCTACTATACACGGACAGCGACCCACGAGAACTGTATAATCGAGAAGATCATAAATTTCAGCGACTGTCTTAAATTGCTTTCGGCTAAGTCGAAAGTACATTCACCAAGCTATTCCAATATCGTTTATTTAAAAAAAAACAAGTACGAGGGGCATTCAATATATTCGTAGACGATCGTTCTCATTTTATTATAGTTGTGTTTAAATAATAATTTCTTATATCATTATAAACATTTATGTATTACCTACCGTATGTACAAATTTATCTTTAATTATGCAACACAGTAGCATGTCAGCAGTCGTTGTATTACCATAGTAACGCGCCACCACCCCCGACCGACGTAACGTACCCTTTTCACTAGTTCAACTAGTTATAAATTCCGAATTAATTCATTTAAATTCCCATAAATTTGCTAGATTATTGCAAGATATAATAATAATATTTGGTGAATTTATTAAGCTGTTTCGACGGTTGAGTTTGAATTGAGAAGTATTTGATCTATGCCTGTCACGTTTTTATTAACGTCAAAATATCGATAAATTTACACAAGGAAATTCATGCAACTATTAAATTGTGCACTTGTCTTAGAAATATACAACACAAACACATAAGCTGCTAATGAGAGCAAACAAAGAACACGCAGTATTCAGTGTCCCTGTGTTTTAGTGAAAAAATCACATTTCTGAAGAGCAGCATGGTATTAAAAATGATAGAGGGATCGAACGAAATTGGCAAACGTAGGGACGTTCGAGGAAACGCCAGTCAAAATTTGCGAGGCGTTTCAATTTAGCGAACAACCATTAAGTCAAGCTAAATACTTAACTTCGAATACAAAAATGTTGTAGTAGAGCTATTTTATGATATACAACTTAAATATTTGTGTTCAATTCCATAGTAATGACATAATTCAATTTCGGGTTTACCATTTGAAAAAAGCAAAGCGTCAATGACGTCGCCAACGTCAGAATATATTTGCGTTGTGTGGTGGTTGCGGTAAGGTGATAGTTTTGTTTTATCCATATTTTCTTTAAAAATGCGTCGACTCGTGCAATATTTTCTGCACTTGTGTCCAACAGACTGTAGTTTAGTGTGATATAATTAGTTATTATCTGTGCCAATGTGTATTAAAATGACGAGTCCAGTCCACGAATTTATTGAATGACCCTCGTATTCATCAGAACGGCTTATATATCGGTTCATTAAATTGTGGGACTGAGGCTGCGACTGACGACCATAGGGATATTTTTATTGCAGCCAATTCACCCTTGTTACCCAGATAAGCCTGAACGGTACGGATAAGCCTGAACGAACCAAACATGGCGGACATGAAAAAAGTGGTTAGTACATTGTTTTTGCAATATTTTCTATATTAACAACCCCGATTGTTCATTGTCATATAACAGATTTAATGTATAACATAACTATATCCATTGCACCAAACAATTCGTTTCGAGGTAATCATTTTCACTATTCTTCACTTAAAGAATATGTACATTTTGCGTTGTTGAATGGTTTTTGTGTTTTAAAGCGTTGCCAAACTCATTTTATGGGCTTTATGCATTACAAACAATTTCAGAAGCATCGGCTATTTTATAAACTTCGCTTTTGACATAAAGACAAGTTTTTATTTTGGACCAATTAACGCTCAAAAACATTAATGTAAACATGCTCAGTATTTTATGGGTAATAATCTGAATACGACTGGAAAATATATGGATAATCTCCGGAATGGAATTGGATAATTACCCGAATTGTCAACTGAAATCTTGCTTATGTGGTATTCCCTGCACGAAATAAGTAAACACAGATGAAATCAGCTCATGAATTTTGGCAACAAGTTTATAAGCATACCAAATGTAAGGCAAAAACACCCATTCAATGCCAAACTGAAAATTATGTATTAGCAAGAAATAATCAAAATACAGAATAAAATGAAATGGTGACCAGTCAGAAAATGTTTACGTTAATATGTTTGAATATTTTCTCCTTTTTTTAATTTACAACAAATATGAACAGGTAATCTAAATGTCACAAATACAAAGGGAATAGAAGTATGCTATTATTATATGGATATCTTTCGCTGGAGAGTTCAATGGAGTTAATTGCCTTTCACAAATAAAAAGTGCCCCATCCCTTAGTTTAACTGTTTCACGTTGTAGTTCCAGAGTCATAGGGATGATGCCTGGAAGCACTTTCATCATGAAGCCTAATTTTCCCGTTACTTTGTCCAGAACTAGTTCACAATATTTAATGCATAACTCTTTATGACTATTAATAGCATGACTCACTACGTCGGACAAAGAGCTCAATCCCATCTCACATCTAAAGCACTTGAAGTTGTACATCATCAGAGCTGAAATATAAAAACAAATATTTAAAAATTATGGAAAATGAAAGATAAAATATGAGACGAAGTGATTATCACATTTTGTGTACAAATACCATTATAATATAGACATGTCAGTTGTCATTACCAATAAATCATAGCACAGTATGCAATTGTGCTTGTAAAGGCTTAGTATTTACAATTATGCGAGTGTGTGCATTTTATGTGAGTATACAAATGATAAGCTGTGTTTGTGAAACCAGTATACAAGTTATTAATCTGTACTACTCATCATGTTTTTCAACCACAAAGCAATAGTGCTTGTTTCACAGTGAAAATCCACTTTGAAATAGAACCAATTCAGTGATTTATCCACTTTAAATAAGAACCAATTCAGTGATTTATCCACTTTAAATAAGAACCAATTCAGTGATTTATCCATGACCATTATGTACATTATCCATTTTTCATACCTGTGTCATTACAAATAGTTCTCAAGTAAAAACCACAAGTGTAAACAACTTTCTATGAATTAAGTCAGATAGTGAGAAGATCAGCCTTATAAACGTTTGATTTCAGCCAAAACAAGTAACAAGAAATATGTGTAATTCGCTTTCCAAACGAAAAGGCATTGATTCTTGTAACTGTTTAACATATTGTGCTTCATATTTACAATAATACAGTAAAATAGTTGCACTTTCATGAAAAAAACTTACCAATTCATGTAGCACCAGAACGTTGACAAATCTGTCAAAATCGGTACAAATGGTGAAAATGTGCGAACATTAGTTAACATGCTTCCGTCATGTTTGGGTCGTTCAGGCTTATCCGTACCGTTCAGGATTATCTGGGTAACAAGGGTGCAATTTGAGTAACCGTCCTAAGGTAGTTAACGAGATTTAGTAAAGATCAATGCGCAGAACTAAATCACCGCAAAATTTTTCCTCCGTAGAAAATATTCACGCATGATATTATCTCCACTATAAAGACTTAAAAAGGAGTATACACATGTTGACAAGTATATTGTATTGTATTGTTAATTGCAGTTTGTCGAGTTTAACCAATTTGATATCATTGAAGCGATAATGTTTATACACGAATAACGAGAATTTTATTAAGTGGCAATGACAATTAATTGTCGTACATGTATTATTGAAATGTTTAGTCTGGTTGCAAAATTGTTTGTATAAAAGATTGATTGTGTGATACAGAAATATATTCTTGCAATTTGACAAACCGCAGAAAGTTACAATTGCCATTTCGAAAATCAGCAGAAATTTAAATCCACAGAAAAACTCTTTTTTTGAGGAAAAGACGCAAAATATTACAACCGCAGAAATAACCAGCTATACGGTATTGAACTACATAAGGGGAATGCTTTTTATAGCTATTTACAGAAACAGTATTTAGACACTGAATAATGGCGCACCTCTTTTATACTTCTTGAATGATAGCGACGCCCACATTTCGTGTTTTTTAATTTTCTGAGACAGACAAAGTTGGTGAATATAATAAATATGATGCTAGCAATTCTGGGTTGACAGAGTCGTGTCTGGGTGTGTTAACAAAAAGTGAAAGTAGAGCAACTGTGCGTAATCAAGCGTCCATCTCAGTGTGTATACAATGAAAAAATATGAATAGTAATATTATAAATCTGACATTTATCGCAGTAGTCTACAGTATTTGATGTAAACGGTATATAATCTAAACAATTCAAGACCCTATATACAGCAGCTACGAGAGTTCTATCTGACTTAGATCATTGATTAACACGAATGTGTTCAATAATGCTTATGTCCCCGTGTAAGCCTTGTCAATATTGTTTTATTAACATTATCTGAAATAGCACAACATATTAAAAAATGCCAAAAAGTGACTATTTGTTTGATAACCGTACTCATTGGGTATGTGATGACTAGAACCTACCAACTAACTCGTTATACACTGTAACTACCAAAACAGAAATTTTGCCAAAGCCCTAAAATATGGGAGTTCACAAGTGCAAAAATTAAATGGAGACCATCGTCTTAAACCACCATATATACTACAACAAAACGGTTATATCGATAACTTTGTCACCTCTAATAAGACAAAACAAATCATTTACTATAAAGATATTTATGGTACACGACCAGACTGCTATATGAGAAATATCTACGACCAAGAAGTTGACATTTGATGTGCTGTTGTTCGTTATAACTAATTAAATGTAACTCAAACGGACAAATCAACGCACGATAGTATGTCATTTTATGTTCAAAAACGTTTTTTGGACGATATGTATCTCACATGGCTTTTCTGGCGACTATTTCCGAATCATGGTGTTTTGGTCAGGGCTCAGCACCATATAGCTACACAATCACACCATTCGGTAACTTAATAACATGTATTTCATGTTTTTGCACGAGAATAATAAAGCCATGTTCAAACAACGCTGTATCCAAAGAATCTTAAGGATAAAGCAACATTGACTACACTCGATACATGTTCGTCTTCGTCTTCCGTAGTTAGGTCAGGAGTCGATTCCGACTGTAAATGTTGTCCTCGGAGGGTAGGTTTAAAATGAGATAGTCGCTCCTTTCCTTTGTGTACAGGTAAAAATATCGTTAAAACTATATGCAAGTGTCCTGAGCAATCAGTAGACGAAGGCGACTGCCGAGGATCTGATGGCAGTCGCACAACCCTCTATGGTGTCTATGTCAGTGATCGATGTGGGTAGTTTGTTCCACTCCTGGATGGTGTAGGGGTAGAAGGAGTTCTGGTGTACAGTACTCACCGCTTGGTCTTGGTAGATGCGGTTTCTACCTCTGGTCCTTCTATCACTGGCTGTAATTGGTGTATCGAAGTTCACAACATTAGATTTTTTTCAGTCATAAAAAGCTTAAAACAATGCCCGTACAAAAATCTAAATTTGTGCTTCTGACTTGATAACGAATAAAAAACAACGGATGTATATGTTAATTGACACATTGATTTATAAGATTGAATAAGGACTTTTCGACTATACAATGTCATGTTGAAAAAATGGGGGATTCAACATTGTTCAAAGCCTTACTCGGATTATAGTAATGTAAGGTCAATGTTCCAGTGTATATACAAGCTTTTCCCGGCTAATTATAATGTAAGGTCAATGTTCCAGTGTAAATACGAAGGATGTTAATCTAATATTCGGGATCGATATTGCTGAAAAACGATTGGACGAATATTGATGAAAACGTACACTTATACATTCACATCATTCCTTGATTCACATACAAAATTTCAACTTGACAATGAAGGGTTTTTATAATATAAGCCTTTTAATAAGTACATGTAACAATGGTCGGCCCAAAGTCGACGTCAAGAATGGCGAAGTTACGCCATTTTCGCATCTAAAACGCTAATTTTGTCATCATTTAATTATTATTTAGGGGTCATGTAGTTGCCCTAACACATATGTTCGGTGTGTTAAGCACACAATCGCACATTATTATTCTATGAGTGTCTGCTGCAGCCCAACAGGCCTTGAACCTACGACATTTTCAAAATTGGGTTGGGCCGGAAAGTCGTTTGTGGGGTTACTATAGTAACAATAGTTTGTGTTTGGTTGGATAAAATTATTTCAAGTTTTGTCAAATAATCAAGTTGATGACAAAGTATTATGAAACGAAATTTTATTGTAATTGTATGTTCTAATTAAGCGCTATGGCGATTGTCTGGGTATAAAATGAACAACCCTCGTACACTAAGAATTCTATCATAAACGCACTTATCGTCCTACTAGGTAGACCAATAATAATAAAACTACAATTTGTGCAATTAATAAATGCCAGACAACAAATAAAATACATTAGTCGCAATTAGATAAAGCCACAAGCTAGGGGACGTACATTATCTGAGAGTACAGAAAGACACATATACACTGAAAGCATGCTGATCCTCACACGGTGGGTGGATAGCTTTTGAACGTGTTTATTTGACTGATTATGATGTGAATGAAAAGCATTCGATATATTCGTAGACTACTACGACGTGCGGACCCAGGTTAAAACTTAAAACCATGCCAAGTCAAGGTCACATGCCACCTTTCCACTGTGTCGACTTATATTCGCTTACATTTTGTATTTCTTTGTAAAATTGGGTCATCCTGCTCTTTCGGCGGGGACTTGGTCTTTTAAATGTTTCTTTGTTTATGTGTGGGCATTGCTAAGGGTAGTTTTGTTGTGGTTTTACTGACTTCTGTCCGATTCCTTGTTCGTTTTACTCGCTTGTTATCATTTATTTACGGTTATATTCCACCAATGGAACTAAATATTAAGCTATTTTCTTGTTTATCACTAGCAAATCGATGTTTCAATGTCCACGCATGCGTACAATGTAACTTGATCCTCCTTAAACATCCACAAGTAATCATAACTAGAAATTATAAAGAAGAATCGTCGTACAAATGAGTAGTAGTAGAAATAGATTATGTTAGTCTGTCTAAGAGCGTCTCGTAAATCGCCTACTACATATGTTGAATCAGAAAATTGGATATTTTTTTAAAGGTTATACCAGACATGTCAGGTATATTGTTTATCAAAAAGTTGTCATAGTAATTTTATCTTATTTATTTCAGTTTTCAGTTAATAATAAAGGTCTAACGTCTAATTTGATGTATCACCATGGTACTCAGACAATAATTACAACACGAACCTTTACCGCACTTAAATATAAAGACCTTGACATTTATTTATACGTCATTGTTTCACACTACACATGACTTATGTTCATGGTATCACCCACATAAATCCAGAATTGGAATATCCACATTAGTGACAAACTCAGGTCACAGAACAGAACAGCTCTGTTATTCTTTCTCAATGCATACAAACATGCAATTATAAGGATAATACAAAGAATAATAACATGAGTCTATAAAACATGAATTGGGAATAAATGATAAACATGCATGCGAATAGATATAATTTATATCAGACGATTCAGTATATACAATAGGTTTTACCCAAGAACACATAGTATACCATAAATATCTAATTATAACATTTAAATGTTAAATCAGACATTTTGTAGAGTTATCTTTACAAATTTACTATTCATAGTTCTACCCACATATATCAAGAATTGGAACCTCCCTATTAGTAAACATAATCGGGTAACATAGTTGATGTCCGAAGTCGCCAACGACTTAACTGCATAGATATCAGCTGCTGGACCGGGGTCAGTCCATAACTGTGACCATTGTTGAAAGGATACATGATGTTCATCATGATTTCAATACACCGAAGAAATAGGAATAGCGGAGGCTGTCACGTCGTTTTACCCTTCCGATGTCTCTGCACTGCCGTGTAACAGCGAGGCTTGTTTCGAGCCAAGATGGGGGGGATAAAAACCGAGACAATTTCACCGGCTTAGGACGTGCGGCAATTTGCAATGGTTTACCATATGTATGGCACTTGTGTGGCAGAGATTTGTAACCAGTGGCTTAAAAAGGCATAAGTAAAAGTCCCCGACGTTCCTGTGGTTTCAATGGACTTGTTCATCATGAAGTTAAAATAAGTAAATGTATATCGAAATGCAAGTGAAACTGTATCTGAAATTAGAAACTTAAATAAATCAATGTAGCCACACACCAATAAGTCGTTATTGCAACTCGTTTCCACACAATATACTATATACTAGTACATGTATCTATTTGCTAGTAGTGTCAACTCCTTGCGGGGACGTAGACATAGCACGCGTCAAACTGCTAACAGGCATATAAAACAGTACTTAAGTCTTGAATAGAATAATACAAGGATAAAAGTATCTATGCATGTTTAAGAGTACTCAAACCAGGTCTTCATAAAACTGATGGTGAAACATGATCAATACAAATAACAACAACACTGAAAGATGCCCATGTGGGAACTGTCCTGTTGAAACAGACGCGCTCATAGTAGTCAGTAGTTATTCCAAGCACCCTATAGCCTAAGATATAATGGCGATATATTCAGTTTTGAAAATCAGGGAGTGTAAATCCATGTAGAAGGTTATATAACTGGTTTGCATGTCTTAGACTTGTCTCGCAGGTGGATGTAGTTAGAAATAAATAAATGATTAATAGATTCAAAGCCCTTTGTCTCGGCATCAATTGTGTCCACAGCATTATATATATTGATGATATATCTTGTGTGTACGGAAATATCATGTATCATGTTAATACGCTAATGTTTTTTATAACCAAACTATCCAGTGCCTAATTAGTGTTTTTTTCCCTAATACTGCTGGACTATTTAAACGACATTGCTATTGATTATATCAATGTGGCTGACCTTATAACATCAATCATTCCAATGAGAATTGCTACTTATAAGAGAGATGATAATAGCATGAACATATAAACAACATAATTACCTGAAAATACAGAACAATAAGGTATTTATTTATAATATTCAACAACGATAAACAATCGATGTATAGTCATCAAGTCAAGTTACAAAAGTTATGACTTGTGCCTCCACATCGATTGGTCAATCGACAAAGGTAATTACCATAACAATAGAAAGAGAGTAAAAGAAGGTGCGTAGAGTCTTGATGAGCATGACGTGACATGGTCTTACAATTACTACTGTACTATGATATACCTATAACTACGACTACTATAAAACCGGGGCTTGGGACGGTCGGTCACACGATGGAACGGACGCGAACCGGACACATGGTGAAAACCCAACTGTGACATTATTATCGTCACACATTACCCCTTGAAGTCTGTGGTCGTATATATTGACTGATACACATAAAATTGCCAAGCAAGCAAAGGACATCACTAAGGCGTTATGCGTTCGCGCCAGTGACATTGGCTATGTTGTAAATTCAAAGGTAAATTTAGCATGTCATCTTAAAGGTTGAACTATTGCAATTAACATGTGTATCATGTAGCATACCTCGAATTATCATGAGAACCTCTTTCTCAATTATCACGAACGAATGCTGTATCATTTTGTTGCCAAGCAACTAATTAACCCAAATCTTAAATTTGCTCAGAATGTGTTCTTTTCGTTGGCATTGTATTCTAAAAAATATTGACGTTTTTTGCAATTCGTTATATCCCATATATTATGTATATCATGGAGTCTTGTGACTTTAATAGAAATAAAATATACACCTTTGTTTTGGAAAAAAAAGTGGTTCGTTCTTATGGTTGGGGCAAAATTGTTGTTTGAATAGCATAAAAAAAAATGATAATTTATGTTTTCGTCGGGTATATTTTCTTTATTGGTCGAACAAATTAACTTTTAATTAACAATTATGTTTATCTGACAGATGTATATATTACGAAATAAATAGTACGTTAGTTTTTCAAATGACATATATAACTTTATATTTCCATAGCAACGTGATGTTCCGTTCTAACGATAGCGTTAACATATTTCCTCAAATTGTCTTCTTAGTGTGCCAGGCAACGAGAATCAAATTGTCATAAATGGTCGTATCGACGATTTGTACCCATCATAACATCAGTGAGATACTATTTTTCAAGATAATGTATAGCAAAGGGAGGAACACTTATTTATTTATTGCCCTACGTTGTATTAAGCAACCCTCAGTTATGTTTTACTAACAACATCATGAACGATAAGGATATCAAACAAAATGAGCAAGAAACACAATAAAAAGGCACGGTGACTAACAAAACCCAATTTCCTTCGAGCAGCCAGTCTGTATCGGTCATATTACTGATATTATTAGCATGAAATGTCGGTAGATAAATTCGAATACATGGCATGTTGTAATTCTCTGATATCATCTATCGTAGAATCAACATGATTGTATTCAACCAAAAAGCTTACTATTAACATGTTTAAGGCAAAATGCTTGAATTTACCAACTTATATCGCTGGTATTAAATAAACTGGATCTACTTGTCAGACGCAAGATGAAAATAAGCTCTCTCTGACTTTAC
This sequence comes from Spisula subtruncata, assembly GCA_963678985.1. Lineage (NCBI taxonomy): Eukaryota > Metazoa > Mollusca > Bivalvia > Venerida > Mactridae > Spisula > Spisula subtruncata. The sequence continues at coordinate 9,550,377 of OY787678.1, read as the reverse complement.
GACATTTTAATTTGTTGTCTCTAGACAAATGCTGATTTTCATGTCATAGTTTGAACGTATGGATGGTTTCTATGATTTTGTACCAAGGTCAATAAGATGTAATGAATGCTTAACTTACAAACGATCGTGTCTGTATCAGTACAAACTCAGTGAATACTTCCAAACCACATAGAAATTGTAGTTAAATTAAAACCCGCAATCAACGATCAGTCCGCGAATCACATATCTTACAAATATATATTCAGAACATCTAGAAACGCAACACTGGGGTTATTGTCAATATTATTGAACCATGTTATGATTGGCAATCAAACTGTTTTAACTTGATGGTATTTTATACTATTGCTAACAGCGTGATCGAAAAGTATTTGCGTGTATAAAGCGGGTAAAAAATAACGAAACACAAATTTGTAAATTTGTCATTTTTTCAAAATCGTTGTTCCAAGTGAATAGCTTAAATATCGATTAATTATTGATTGATTACATACGACGAATGGCGTCTAACAAGTTATACAATCATATTTCATAAAATTAAAAAATGTGTATACAACGAAATAAGAAAAAATCGAGGATAAAAACGTTGCATTTCTAGATGTACTGAGCATACTTTGCAAAATAAACATAGCAACAGCACTTTAAAATCTTAAAAGCGTCAGATGTCTTTAAATTATGTTCTATTGAATAGACAGCCTTCCCTTTAAACAAAAACTATTTTATTGCTCTGAAAAAGCACACATGATATACACCAGTGCACAATTATGGAAAATGGCACCTTAATACGGTGGCTGCGTAGGGTTTCGCATACTTTTATGTTATTTAACGTACACAAGCTACCATGACGTGGTCATTGCAAGGGATGACAACTGTCTGCGCTCAAGAATTGATTATCACAACAATACATTGACGTCACGACGTAACCGTTTATTGTCGTCACCAAGTTTTGTGGGAAATTTTCTTAGAACATCTAGAGAATGTGTGAATGTCGGCTATCTGGAACTGGTATAACTACGGTCATTTTTATTGCCAGCGTTCTCATATTGGCGTGGCGATGACGCAAGTAATTTGGAGAACAATGTCACGTCAGAGATTGGTTTAACCTGAATTACACTCGACAAGAATCACAAATATCCATTACAAATGTCTATCAATAGGCTGTCATGATTACGTATTGAAGAAAATGATGGATAGTATTGATGACGAAAACGTCAATTTGATGACGTGAGTAACATGCATGTTCTGGAGCGGTCATCACTAAATAAATGGACCATCATATCACACGACCATGTTTACAACTGATTCCTCCCTAGAGTTCACAGATGCGACTCGGCAAAACTCGAATCATGGCGGGTTTCAAATGCGATGCTGTGATTTTCTGTGACTTTTGTGTTGCAACCATACATCGTTTGACGTTTATTTACAGGCAGCTAGCACGCGATTATTCAAACCATTTTTTAAATGCTTGCAACATTTGATATTAAACATCTTAAGAACAAATTATCAAAATGATATCATATTAAGAAATTATACCAAGTGGTGCTAAACTTATTTTACAGAGTATATATGCATTATCTTTTATAGCTCACATAAAACAGTCCTACATAGAATGATTTAACCAGGAAGTTCAGAAACTGGTAATAAAGAACAATGTAAACAGAGATTTATCAAGGAAACTATAAATATAAATATTCTCTAGGAAAATCGGGCGTAGTGACATATAATAAATAAAAATAAAAAGATTGTATTGTAATTATGCAATAAGATTTAAAAGAATGTTTCAAATGAGAAAAAACACGTGTCCTTCGATTTCTTATTTAAGTAAGCGGATATTATAGTACTTTATATAAGCTTCAAGTGTTCTATGAAACTGTGTTAAAATAACGTCCGCTGTTGCTATGGTGAAAATCTAAAGAGTACTGAAAGGTGAGTTGGCTTAAAACACTAACTATTTTTCCCTAAAAGCAAACTCACACAAATTGGTCACGTTCTATTGAGATAAGAATAGTTTTCTAAATTGGGCCACAATTTAAAAAGTTTGCGTCAAAAATGGTCAGACACTGGATCTATGAAAAGCCAGATAACGTTACGTCAAAAACGTAGAGAATGGCGTTCGCGACGTCACTTAAAAAGTAGGCGGATGTGGTTGGTTTCAAAAGTCATAACTTTGTACGTGTATGAAATAATTTGGTCTAATTTTCAAAGACTGTTTAAAAGAGTCTCTTCTTTATAACTATATATTATTTTACAATTTTGTCACTAAGCCCCGTTTCCCTGGAGAACAGCTCACATATATTCTGTAATTTTAATTAATTTCTGTAAAAATTGCTGAAACAATCTGAGCAATCTAGACTTATTAAACAAAAACCATTCCTATATAATTTCCAAAGATCTATCAAAACAATACATTTTACCTAAAATTCTTAAATGATGTTTCGTTAGAGAGTATACACTAAGCGGCACTTCTAACGCCGCCACTTATATATTTCAGTTTTCTTTAAAAGTCCTCAATGAATTGTAATGAAATTTGGCATACTTGAACATCAATATTTGACACAGTTTCCGGCGAATTTTCTGCCCGATTCGACAATAGACTATTGCACGATACGTCTACAACTGACTGAATACTTATATTGAAAGTAGCATTTGTATCACTCAATATCGGCCATCTGATTGTTATGTATGCGTGTAGATGTCCCTATTTCCTATATTGGTTGTGAATATCAACATATAATTCGCTCATGGTTTTTAATATTTATGAACAGTATTTACCAAAATGCTAGAAAACGAAAATTGTTGGTTTTGCTGCAAAATACTATAGTGTTTTCCGTCTAAATAGCGTGTCTGTTGAGAAAATACGATTCCTGCTAGTAACGCGGGTTGCGCTCACCTTGAAATTTAAATAGGGTGACCAATCATTTTACCAAACTGAGTAAATTCAACTCTACTGCGTACTATTAACATTCGTTCTTCAGAAGAAACGTGAATTTTACCATTCAAGTAGTTTTATTTGAGGTTAAACGTTTATTTTAAACGGATCGGTTTTATTCAGATTATGAGCTGATTTTGAGGCGGTCTAAGCTTACCAACTGCTATTTTGCTACCTAGAAAATTGTAACGTAGATGAATTTTATGTACATTTCATTGCGTACACTTATTACATAACACTTGAAGCTGTTAAGAAATAAAATATGGAAAATACTCAATTGATCCCTAATAAATACGTTGTTTAGTTTTGTGACTTTGTAATCCTGGGTGACGTAAATTACGCTTTTACCACGAATTTTCATACACACCAATTTCTGAATTAACAAGTGCATCAAACGGCACATGCCTCAAACTAAAACAGGTGAAAATGTGATAAAACGGGTTTTGAGATATCAAAAATAAGCAAGTGGCAGCGTTAGAAGTGCCGCCGAGTGTATTATAAGAAAGGTAGTTATAGCAGTGTTTTTGTTAATACATTGATATCGTCCTGGAAACAATCGCACAATGATGAGTTATTATTTTATGTTGACATGCAATACAACAATAGAAACAACAAATCAGTGATATATTGGTATTAGTTGTATAGTACAGAGCACCATATCTGTACTTTGACGATCGTACCCTGCATAAAGGTACTTGTTAAAATATTTGATACAGTGTTTCAAATACAGTACTGATAGTGGAGTTGGGCTACATTAAGTACCGGCTTGAGTGGCGTATGTTCGGAATGTTGTGATTGCTACAAAATTATGACACAGTCCATTCAAAGTTAATTGATAATGGTTATAAACATAAGCTCGTCCGTCTGGTAAACAATTTTTATATGGGGTTAACCGGGTAAATCTGCATTAACATCATTCCCTGCAATTATTTCGGATGGGATTGTTCCCTCATTAGTATTACTTATTGAATCAACTAAACACATGAACATTGTTGATCTTGTAGAAAGTATTCTGTTTTCATGGTTATCAACGATGTTTTGTGGGTTTCTTACCCTGGTGTAATCCGCTCTTTGAATTGCGGGTAGTGCAAGCAACAAATAGACACGGCCTCTAGCTTTCAGGAATTTCAACCCGTCAATAGATTCATCAACCGACTTGGGAGAATAGCTTTACTCGGCTCTTTGTGATGTAAGGTAAATGTTGAGTGTAAACAATGCTTTACCCGACTTGTTGCAATGTAAGGTCAATGTTGCAGTGTATATACAAGCTTTATTCGGCTTATTGTAATGTAAGGTCAATGTTCCAGTGTATATACAAGCTTTACCCGGCTTGTTGTAATGTAAGGTCAATGTTCCAGTGTATATACAAGATTTACCCGGCTTGTTGTAATGTAAGGTCAATGTTCCAGTGTATATACAAGATTTACCCGGCTTGTTGTAATGTAAGGTCAATGTTCCAGTGTATAAACATGCTTTATCCGGTGTGTAGTAAATGTAAGGTCAATGTTCCAGTATTTATACAATATTTACCCGGCTTTTTGTAATGTAAGGTCAATGTCACCGTGTATATACAAGCTTTATCCGGCTTGTTGCAATGTAAGCCAATGTCCCAGTGTATATACAAGCTTTATCTGGCTTGTTGTAATGTAAAGTCAATGTCCCAGTGTATATACAAGCTTAACCCGGCTTGTAGTAATGTAAGGTCAATGTCCCAGTGTATATACAAGCTTTACCCGGCTTGTTGTAATGTAAGGTCAATGTTCCAGTGCATATAGAAGCTTTACCCGACGTGTTGTAATGTAAGGTCAATGTTCCAGTGTATATACAAGCTTTACCCGGCTTGTTGTAATGTAAGGTCAATGTTCCCGTGCATATACAAGCTTTACCCGGCTTGTTGTAATGTAAGGTCAATGTTCAAGTGTATATACAAGCTTTTACCGGCTTGTTGTAATGTAAGGTTAATGTTCCAGTGTATATACAAGATTAACCCGGCTTGTTGTAATGCAAGGTCAATTTTCAAGTGATTATACAAGCTTAACCCGGCTTGTTGTGATGTAAGGTCAATGTTGCGGCGTACATACACATTTCAGTATGACGAAATTATTCATTATGTAAATCGCCATCCATGTTCCACCAGAAATCAATTGGCTGAATAAGCAATACAAACAAGTCACTGACCAATAATTCCTTGTATTTCAATTTGCATATGAATGCCCCGGCATGTGAACATGAAATGTGTCTATGTACAAGATTTACCCGGCTTGTTGTAATGTAAGTTAAATTTTCCAGTGTATAAACAAGCTTTTACCGGCATGATGTTATGTAAGGTCAATGTCCAAGTGTAGGTACCAGCTTTACTCGGCCTGTTGTAATGATTGTCACTGTTCCCCAGTGTATATACAATCATTACTCGGGTTGTTGTAATGAAGGGTCAATGTTCCCCAGTGTATATACAAGCTTTACTCAGATTGTTGTAATGTAAGGTCAATGTTCCCCAGTGTATATACAAGCTTTACTCAGATTGTTGTAATGTAAGGTCAATGTTCCCCAGTATATATACAAGCTTTACCCGTCTTTTTGTAATGCAAGTTCAATGTTCAAGTATATATTCAAGCTTTACCCGGCTTTTTGTAATGTAAGGTCAATGTTCCAGTATATATTCAAGCTTTACACGGCCTGTTGTAATGTAAGGTCAATGTCACAATCTATATACAAGCTTAACCCGGCTTGTTGTAATGAAAGGTCAATGTTCAAATGATTATACAAGCTTTACCCGGCTTGTTGTGATGTAAGGTCAATGTTCAAGTGATTATACAAGCTTTTCTCGGCTTGTTGTAATGCAAGATCAATGTCCCGGTGTATATTCAAACTTTAGCCTGATTGTTGTAATGTAAGGTCAGTGTTCCCCCGGTGTATACAGACGGAGAATTTTGTCGTAAATACAATTATTGTCCTCCTAGGTAAAACAATAAACCTACAATTAGTGCAATAATTTATCGAAGCCTCATGACAAATAAAATACAAAAGCCGCAATTAGATAATGCCACAATCTAAGAGAAGTACATTATCTTAAACAACTGGATGCCATATAAAGACATTGAAAGATAGCCGATCCTAACACTGTGAGTGGGTGCCTTTTATACGTGTTCATTTGACTGATTATGATGTGAACGACGACCATTTAATATATTCGTAGACTACTATTTTCGTGTTTATATTTGTTTCTCTAATCATTAAAACATTTCATTCATCACCTTATAATACAAACCATGGTGGACCATTGCAACACAATAACTCACCGCCAGATATCTTGTAATTAACTTATTAGTTGGAATAATTTCCGAACTATCAATTGTACATTTGGAACAGCATAAAATTATACAAGTATATCCGATGAAGAACATTGAATGTGACAAATTCAAGTTAACCCTTTGTCAGGTTAGTGGTTGTTTCCGATATATGTACGTCAGTCTAAATATCTATATACTTGAACATACATAGCATACATGTATTCGGATGTGACGTACAGGGACATACATGTACGTACGACAAACCTTTACAGTATTTCCATTTGAATAAGAGTAAAATATAAATTTTAAGTTTTAACTAATATATACGTTTCTAATTGAGCATCGAGGATACAGATTTTAAGACCTAAAGGATTTTCAATTGAAATAGGTATATGTTAGTGTTAGTATTTAACATTTATTATAGTCGATTTAATAAGTAACATTAATCAGGAAACTATCTTTTCGAAAGAATAACGGGTCTTCCGTTAACTCAGGTATACACTGTTGCTCACGGTGGCCTTGAGGTATGGCGCGCGCTACGAGATCGAGAGGTTCAGGGTTCGACCCCCCTCTGGACCAATGGTTAATTTCTCTGAGCAAGACCCACATGCTCCATTTCACCATGGTGTAAAATGGTACCTGTGAGAGCAGTGTCTATTCCTGGGCGCCGCAGGTCGATGTTGGCTGCCACACCACAGGAGAGAAATAGTACACCAGGGAGACGCGAGTGCAGGTTTCCATAGGTAGCCCAATGACCAGGGGAAGTTGAAATGTCAATTGGTGTTTGAGCGGCCTAACAGCTGAAAAGAGCCCTAGAAAATTGGTAACTTAACTTTTATATACATAGTTTACCTGACAGACTACTCGATGTTTACAAACCGTTCTCATTAAATTTTGAAAGGACTGTAATCAAAGAATCTTGACAATATTTTGAAATTGCGTATGTGCGTTTTAAAAGTTAACGCTGTTTGTATTTTTCTCCAGGAGAAGCGTTCAAGGAACATGATGAGAGTTTTTGTGATATATACACTTGTGGTATATCTTCTTACATCATTGCTCACATTCACACCTGTACATGCCGGTAGATATTATATACACTGGTGGTATGTCTTCTTACATCATTGCTCACATTCACGCCTGTACACGCCGGTAGATATTGTATATTTATCAGGGGACGTCAATGTGTCGAACGTGGACCATTCATCGGAGGAGTAGGTCTATGTGGAAAACTTGGCAGCTCCCGTCGATGTTCACGAGTTGGGCACCGTTGTCTATGTATTGCTCATGATGCCATACATCATGTATAGACCTACGAGGCCTACGCGATCACCAGAGATCAACCGTTGAACATATTCATTGACTTACAGTGAACATATTCATGGAATTACTATGAACATATTCATGGAATTACTATGAACATATTCATGGAATGACTATGAACATTTGCATGGAATTACTATTAACATATTCATGGAATTACTATGAACATATTCATGGAATGACTATGAACATATGCATTGAATTTCTATGAACATATTCATGGAATTACTATGAACATATTCATGGAATGACTATGAACATATTCATGGAATTACTATCAAGGATCGACATTATGGAACATCGATATGGACCCAACACTCAACCTGTGCTTCACAACAACCGTTTTTGCTGACACTTTCTCTGTCGAATTTTGTAAACTTGTGATGCAATATATCGCTGGCTTAGAATGATAAGGTCGGGCAATTACGACCAAATAAGACTGATGCATAGTTAACTTTTACATCATAAGGCGCTTCTTATGAGCCTATTTTCACGAAAGTCGGAACATGTCATGTTGACCAAATTGAAGTTGAAAGAGCTTGATTTACCATAATAAGAAAATAGTGATTGTCGTACAGTTTCTGTTGTTTTCTCAAAATATTAATTTTGCAGTTACGACCATCTCATTCTAAGCCTGCGATATGTGACCTGTTTGTCTAGCAAATGCTCATTGTTGATACAATATCTATTGAAGTACAAATATTCTGTAGAATCACTAATTTTCTTTGGTTTTGCTAAAGATGGAATTGTCCAATGTAGATCAATCTTAGATCCCAACAGAGTAAAGTCCATTTCTGAAGATGTTAATTGTGACAATTTGAATATTCATGATGACTTAACACTCATTTTTTGTTATAAGTACACCATCACAGTGCATAGCGGTACGTTCAAATAGTGTATATAATGTTGTTTCTAGCATGAAAAGTGTCAAAATATATTACTCTGATAGTATGTTCATGACTTATTATATTTAAACATATTAAGATTTGTAATTATTTATTTGTATTTATTTAAACCAGGACTTCCTCTGATACTACATGACTTGTTATCTATAAACAATATCTTAAGATTTGTGATAATTTAAGTGTTTATGTTTGGTATATTGCGCGCGAAGATGTGTTGTTAGGTATTACATGTATAGCGCGTGCTTGCCGAACAGTCGGTCGACATTCCAAATTGTTTCCCAAAAATAATTCCAGGAAGGGTAGACCAAGGAGTATAACACTTTAAGTGGAGATCATCGACACACGACCCTCAACTCAATTTCAAGATCATTAGGTTCAAAGGAAAACAACACAGTGACCTTTGAATGCACAACGATTCATGGTTTAGTTGTCCAGCTCTGTGCAGTACAGAAATTGCCTTTTCGGCGCCGTATAGGGAAATATTTACGTTCTGTTCTGCGCAGTACAGTAGCCAAAATTTTAAACCTTTCAAACTTCTTTTTAGTGAACTTTAATCAGACAATAATTTATACATCTGAGAGAAATCCCCATTTAAACAAATTTGGTAAGTATTAATGTACTTTCAAGGGAATATCGCCCTTTTTCTTGTCCTCTCTCGCTTCAATTTTCAACTGTCACAAATCATTGTGTTCTGTTAAAGTTTATTAAAATATCTTTTTATTTGATCTCAAACTGATAGCCCCAGCTGAATCGTAATTTGACCTCTCTCATTTCATAGTTAATTTACGATACAGGATGCCATATTTTAAGAGATCGGATCGAAAACCAAACATACTTACTTTTATCGTCGTTGACGTATTCTATCTTGAATCCTCCGTGCATTTCGCCAGTACAGTGCTACCACACAGTGTATACATGTATATCAATCAATTCAATAAGTAATACTAATGAGGTAACTATACGAGGGTCATTCCAGATATCGATGGCTTAGAACCAGAAGGAACCAGAACCAGAAATCTGAAATTGTCATGTTGACGAAAGTGAAGTTTTGAAAAGTTTTTTCCCACAGGTAAAGAGTAAATTACGGACACTTTTCTCTTGTTTTCTCAATATATCGATTTTGTAGTTACGACTTTCTGGTTCTAAGCCAGAGATATAATGCAAACTAACAAATATTGTTTTACATGAACTATTCATCATTAAGACACACACCTGATCATCTAACGAAACCTTTCGTGTGGTCAATAACCGATTTCGATCATTTCGACAGGCAATATCTCCCAGTTGCTAGGCAACTTCGCACATACATTTCTACCGAGGCGTCCCCGGCCTAATCCTATGCATTCATTCCAATGTAAATTAGCAAGTCGAATCCTCAGGTAAGTGTCGTCTCGTTTCGGTTGATAAGAACGTATCACGTCTCATCTGTAAATCAAAGTATGGATGGAATGTTTTGTTTGTCGACAATGAAGCGTAAAAGCAAGCCGGTGTTAAGTTTGAAGTGACGTTCCGTCAGTTCTGACGTCAAAAGATGAGGCACATTCCGACCGACACCCTTGTCAATTTTAATCTGGTCGACAAATTCAAATGAAAAGAGGCAAACTTCACTTATATTATTGTACTATTTCTTTGCATGTAAATATTGGGTCTGCTTTTAAACTAATATGTCATTGTTCTGTTATGTATGGCTCCGTTACACCGATATTCCTTCCTGTGCGGTGGTATTCTTTAATTGTAATTTGCAGGTCGTATTTTCATCTAATTGCCTCTTCCCTTTGAAATATAAAAGAGGACATTATGACACAAGTCTCTGGTTAAGCAAGAAAAAATCGAATCACTTAATTTGGGCGGCGCTCGATTTACTGCGTCCACGTTGCGTAAAGTGACGTCGAAGAAAGACAATTGCTGATAACTTCATCGACGTTAAGGTCCTTATTTTGTCGGACCAAATCGAAAAGGCCTTAAATGTTAAGTATGCGAAATGTCATTGAGTTATCTTGATGCGTTAGAGAGATAATAGGTAGTTCGCATTATACGAATGTATATTGAATGGCCCTCGTATCCCATGCGAAAGAATAGCAGGGATTACCGTTATGGTTATTTACAGTTGAGTGGTAATTTAAAAGTCGCAGTACCTTAGAAGTAACTAAAGTGTCCGTCTACCATGATCAAATAGTATGCAAAAGCTTCCAATGATGTCTTAGATAGTAATTCTGTAGTATATAACCATCAAGCCTGACCCGACGCAACACCAAACGTTTTTTTTTATTGGATGCAACGCCACGTAAACATAAGAACGCTGATAGAAACCAGCATCCATACGACACAGGCGCGATATATCAATAGTCTCTCATTTACTTGTTTCCTTCTGTTTGATCTAGGGCATTATGACATTACAGATACAGCCTTTCTAAGAACGTTAGTATATCCGTTATGCAATGTTCTAATGGATAGCCAACAACCATCAAAGGTAGGAACATAATAAGTAGCATCAGGCAAGATTATATGTTATCCAATATACAAGCACATGTAGATAAAATACTGTTGAATCTGGTAAATAAGCGCATACGCTTATAAGCTTAAATTAATTTTAGTGACACTTATTATTTTTTATATGCGCTTATACTAGCCAAATAATATACGATTATACATTTTGTAATTGATAGGCGCTTATAGACATGTTGTATGCGCCTATTTTCCAAACATATATCGTATGTACATTTTAACTGACAGGCAAAGTGTAGAAAGAAACGCTGATAGAAACGAGCCACCATACGACAGAAGAATAATAAGACGGACGCGATATATCAACAGTCTCACATTAACTAGTCTACCTTATCAAGGGCAGTATAATGTTCTAATATATCGCTGGCTTAGAATGAGAATGTCGTTACTTCTACTTGTTACTACGACCTTATAACACTGATACACATTTATAATCTACATCATAAAGCGCTTCTTTTGAGTCTATTTTCATGAAAATCGGAACTTGTCATGTTGACCAAACTGAAGTTGTAAAAGCTTGTTTTACCATAAGCAATTATTCAAAACTTTCAGACAGTTTTTTCTTGTTTTCTCAATATATCTATTTTGTAGTTACGACCGTCTCATTCTAAGCCAGCGATATGTAGATACAATAGATGTCTATCAAATAACTAAGCTAAAGAATTGTTCTCTTAAATATTTTCTCACTTGCAATCATTTTTTTTCTATACAGTTGTGTCATGCTTGCAGATGCTGCTACAGTCGAACTTCGATGCCTCGAGCTAACTTCGGACTGGGAAAATAATTCGAGCCATCTACCGGTTCGAGGCATCGAGGGTACGAGTATATATGCACTGTATATATATATAAGTTTGAATGCTTCTCGGTACGTGTACCTGGCAGTCGTGAGTAGTTGTCGAATTTTGAGTGTTTGTTCATACTTTATAAGAAATTCATATTTAATGCATGTGTGTCAAATTGTGAAATAATATGCATAATCATAATAAACATGATATTGTTTGACAAAATTTGTTTCCATTTGCAATCATTTGTTTCTATACAGTAATAAAAACATTACACGAAATGTTACAGTATAAAATATTCCAATACAGTATTATGTTTGCAGGTGCCGTTACTTTCACTGAGCTGTGAAAGATAACATTTGTAGAAGTTCTAAATAAGTGTCAATTCTCACTTTAAATTGGCAGTTGAGGCGCCAAATCACTAATATAAACTAGATTATTTCACTGTTCACACTTTACCATGTTCGTTCAGGTGAAAGTTTGAATGTAGATAGTTCAATTTAACAGATTTAGTTATTGAAGTATGTACAAAAACGTTTTCGTGATTCCTAGTTTGCTGTTGGCAATAGCGCATTATTGGTTCTCCTCGTCTAGAACGGCTGCACGTAAGAAGACATAGGTGTAATTACCTTTTACGATTTAAAGTTTCCGAACTTCATGTTCTCATTTTTCAGCTTCCTGTGCACACCTTTAAAAAGGAAACTACTTTTGTACGGTACGAGAGTCGAAGTATATTTTTGACAGTACCTTCTTGACGTTTCGTGCAAAAGCAATATGGCGGCATGTTTCACCCAAACATTATGTTAGTTCGTGTTCTCTATACCCAGTCAATAATAGACTGCACAAAAATATTCTAATAATTAAGATTTGTTTAACATCAATACTTTTCGCAACAACATTTCTAGATGGGTAGATGAGAGGTATAGTGTGTTAAATATTGGTCTATTGCTATGCATAAATATCGAGGATAAAGGGGCTACGCCCCCGCAAGTGGTTTATCATTAAATACCTTTCATAATCGTCGTAGTTTTACTGACGGGCAGATGGATAGACATCCGATTGAAAACCTAAGTAAGCGGACAGTTACATAATATCATACCCGTAGCCATGCTGAGGTTTCGGTAAATACACTAAAAAATTATATAAAAAACATGTTTTTGAAAATAAACAATGCCCCAAAATGCTTCTAAACCCCTAGAAATATTGACATCGGTGTGTCTTTTGTCTCCGGACATGACCATGTACGATACTGTTCAGAATTAGAAACAGTAAGTAGAAGTTCTTCCAGATAACTACAGCCTTTCTGAACACCTCGGCTTTTATCCAATCGAAAATCAAATTTACCGAAGACAAACGGATATGGTCGAGTTTTCACGACTGGACTACAGCAAGCAGAGATGTTTTACATTCCTTCACCATTGACTTTATTAACTAAACACATCCTAAAATGCCTGATATTTTAATCTAAAAAAAAGGTCGACACCGACTCGACAGTTAACATTTACAACTAACACAAGTACAAACTAACGAGACACGATCAAATTATATTACGTTACAATTTAAACTAAAATTATACGACAGAAAACAGAGAAAAAAAATTTATGGGGTGTCCCTTTAAACGAATCTGAATCCACACACTCCAAATCACAGCTTGTCGACATGAAATATTTATAACCTATAAATATATATCTCTGATTTAATTCCATAGGGAATAGTTATATAACACACTAGAATGGTTCATACTCATATTTAATAACGTTTCAGCATTCAGCCTTTATCGAAACACACATTTTAAAAACTTATTTTACATATTTGCTGGCATTGTTGTTGGCCATTTTAAAATAATTTATATGGCGTACTTTTGTTATGACGTCATTTCCTGTTTATTTGTGACGTCATGACGTCACTTCCTGTTTTGGGCCATTATTTTAAAATGGCCAACAACAATGCCAGCAAATATGTAAAATAAGTTTTTAAAATGTGTGTTTCGATAAAGGCTGAATGCCGAAACGTTATTAAATATGAGTATGAACCATACTAGTATAAATATATATTAACACACGGACAGCGGCCCACGAGAACTGTATAATCGAGAGGCTCATAAATTACAGCGACCGTCTTAAATTCTTAAATTGCTTTCGGCTAATATACACGGACAGCTACCCACGAGAACGGTATAATCGAGAAGCTCATAAATTTCAGCGACTGTCTTAAATTGCTTTCGGCTAAGTCCAAAGTAAATTCATCAAGCTATTCCAATATCGTTTATTTTCGAACAAAAAAAACAAGTATTCATCAGAACGGCTTATATATCGGTTCATTAAATTGTGGGACTGAGGCTGCGACCGACGACCATATGGATGTTTTTATTGCAGCCAAATTTAGTAACCATCCTAAGGCATTTAACGAGACTCAGTATCAGTATAGCTGGTTATTTCTGGGGGTGGAAATTTCTGCTTTTCTGCGATCCAAGATCAATGCGCAGAACTAAATCACCGCAAATTGTTTCCTCCGTAGAAAATATTCACGCATAATATTATCTCCACTATAAAGAATTACAAAGGAGAATACTCAAGTTGACAAGTTTATTGTATTGTATTGTTTATTGCAGTTTGTCGAGTGTAACCAATTTGATATCATTGAAGCGATAATGTTTATACACGTATAATGATAATTTTAATAATTGTCTTACATGTATTATTGAAATGTTTAGTCTGGTTGCAAAATTGTTTGTATAAAAGATTGATTGTGTGATACAGAAATATATTCTCGCAATTCGACAAACCGCAGAAATTACCCATTGCCATTTCGAAAATCAGCAGAAATTTAAATCCACAGAAAAACTCACACCCGTTTTTGAGGAAAAAACGCAAAACATTACACCGGCAGAAATACCAGCTATACGGTATTGAACTACATAAAAGGAATGCGTTTTTATAGCTATTTACAGAAACAGTATTTAGACACTGAATAATGGCGCACCTCTTTTATACTTCTTGAATGATAGCGACGCCCACATTTCGTGTTTTTTAATTGTCTGAGACAGAAAAAGTTGGTGAATATAATGAATATGATGCTAGCAATTCTCGGTTGACAGAGTCGTGTCTGTGTGTGTTAACAAAAAGTGAAAGTAGAGCATCTGTGCGTAATCAAGCGACCATCTCAATGTGTAGACAATGAAAAAATATGAATAGTAATATTATAAATCTGACATTTATCGCAGTAGTCTACAGTATTTGATGTAAACGGTATATAATCTAAACAAATCAACACCCAATATACAGCAGCTACGAGAGTTCTATCTGACTTAGATCATTGATTAACAAGAATGTGTTCAATAATGCTGATGTCCCCGTGTAAGCTTGGGGGAAATATTTTAGAAAAAATTTGTGGCGGAAATTCTAGCTTCAGAGCTTCAGACCCATAACATCCAAGCATTTATCTAATCGAAGCCTTTACTCTTTATATATCATTGTAAATTAAATGGTTCAGTTTAGTTATTCGTATGGATAACTTAAAGCGTCCCCTGTGGTTATCGCAGGTCAAAAGTGATAAAATTTAAGCAATTTGTCCGAAAGCTAAAGGGTCCTGAGCTTCGCTCGTATAACCTTAGGTTAGGCGTTTCTCGAGCGAGCCTTGTTTGGCAGTGAGAGTATAGCTTGTAGTGCAGGTTATGCACTGTTGTGTGGGTTATGTGCAATCACGGTAGTGCGGGTTATGTGCACTCTTTGGGTAGTGCCGGTAATGTGAACTCATGGTAGTGCGGTTATGTGCACTCACGGTAGTGCGGGTTATGTGCACTCTTTGGGTAGTGCGTGTTATGTGCACTCAGAGTAGTGCTGGTTATGTGCACTTACGGTAGTGCGGGTTCTGTGCACTCACAGTAGTGCCGGTTATGTGCACTCACAGTAGTACGCGTTATGTGCACTCACAGTAGTGCGGGTTATGTGCACTCACGGTAGTGCGGGTTATGTGCACTCACGGTAGTGCGGGTTATGTGCACTCACAGTAGTGCGGGTTATGTGCACTCACGGTAGTGCGGGTTATGTGCACTCACGGTAGTGCGGGTTATGTGCACTCACAGTAGTGCGGGTTATGCACTGGTACGGTAGTGCGGGTTATGTGCACTCACAGTAGTGCCGGTTATGTGCACTCACAGTAGTACGCGTTATGTGCACTCACAGTAGTGCGGGTTATGTGCACTCACGGTAGTGCGGGTTATGTGCACTCACAGTAGTGCGGGTTATGCACTGGTACGGTAGTGCGGGTTATGTGCACTCACAGTAGTGCGGGTTATGCACTGGTACGGTAGTGCGGGTTATTTGCACTCATAGTAGTGCGGGTTATGCGCTGGTACGGTAGTGCGGGTTATGCACAGTTACAATAGTGCGGGTTATGTACAGTTACGATAGTGTAGGTCATGTATGGTTGTCCAGGTAATGCAGATACGGTTGTGCGGGTAACACTAGGGTAATACAGGGGACGCTTTGACCATTTACAAAAAACTTTAATATCTAACATTCATTGTTCTGAGGCATGGTTTTCCGGCAAAAGTTCAGGCACACTGTCGTGCCATCATGGTGACTTTGCGTAGCGGCCAATATCTCCACAAAAACTATTCATGGACTCTCGCGTGTGTTTATAACTGTGAACACTGCTCTTCAATGTTTCATCTTTACATGTCAAACGTTTGAGACTATATTTATAAAATTGTAAGATTGTGCGTTTGCGAGTTCTAACTGTAGCCTTCAATGGTATCTCGGTAGTTCTCTTTCTCTTCTCGATCCGACTGTAGCCTTACGGTATCTTGGTTATATCTAATATATTGATTCAAACATACATTGGTGTTAGTTGTATCCAGGGTTGTCATTGGGAGCCAGCTGAAGCCCAAGACCAGAATTGGGTCAAAACACACATTTTCTCTTTAACACGATTCTCAAATTTTAGACCATGTGTGCTCAACTTAATCCGTCGGCAGCTCTGCTTTTTACCTTCTTTGAGACCCTTGACCAAATTGAGTCTTAAAATAATCTGAAATAGCACAACATATTAAAAATGCCAAAAAGTGACTATTTGTTTGATAACCGTACTCATTGGTTGTTTGATGACTAAAACCTACTAACTAACTAAAATGTGGCTTTTAACGAAGTTAGGGGTATCCATTGTAACTACCAAAACAGAAATTTTGCAAATATTACATGCCAAAGGCCTAAAATATCGGAGCTTACAAGCGCAAAAATTAAAGGGAGACCATCGTCCTTAACCACCATATATACTACAACAGAACGGTTATATCGATAACTTTGTCACCTCTGATAGGAGAATACATTATAATTTACTATATAGATATTAATGGTACACGACCAGACTGCTATATGAGAAATATCTACGACCAAGAAGTTGACATTCGCTAAGCTACATGAGTTAGCAGTCTGTATCATTACATTTGTACATGTACTGTTGTTTGTCATAACTAATTAAATGTAACTCATATTTATTCTACAAAAGGACAAATCAACGCACGAAAGTCTGTCATTGATGTTCAAAAACGTTTTTGGACAATATGTATATCACTTTCTTTTCTGGCGACTATTTTCGAATCATGGTGTTTTGGTCAAGGGTCAGCACCATATACCAACACAATCACACCATTCAGTTACTTTATAGCATATATTTCATGTATATTGCACGTGAATAGTAAAGGCCATGGTCAAACAACGCTGCATCAAAGGAATCTTAAGGATAAAGCAACATTGATTACACTCGAAACATGTTCACAACATTAGTCAGATGTTTTCAGTCATAAAAAAGCTTAAAACAATGCTCGTACAAAAATGTCAATTTGTGCTTCTGACTTAACTACAAATACAAAAACAACGGATGTATATGTTAATTGACACATTGCTGTATACGATTGAATAAAGACTTTTCGACTATACAATGTCATGTTGAAAAAATGGGGGCTTCAACATTGTTCAAATATGAGTGGGCCCCTGGCATCTCTCGTATACAAGCCTTACTCGGATTGTTGTAATGTAAGGTCAATGTTCCGGTGTATACAATATTTACCAGGTTTGCTGTTATGTAAGATCAATGTTAAAGTACTTATACAAGCTTTACTCGGCTTGTCAATGTTCCAGTGTATATACAAGCTTTACCCGACTTGTTGTAATGTGAGGTCAATGTTAAATAGTTTATATACAAAATTTAACCAGCTTGTTGTAATGTTAGGTCAACGTTACATAGTGTATATTCAAGATTTACCCAGCTTGTTGTAATGTAAGGTCAATGTTGCGGCGTATATGCAAGCTTTATCCGGCTTGTTGTAATGTAAGGTCAATGTTGCGGCGTATATGCAAGCTTTATCCGGCTTGTTGTGATGTAAGGTCAATGTTGCAGCGTATATGCAAGCTTTACCCGGCTTGTTGTAATGTAAGGTCAATGTTGCGGCGTATATACAAGCTTTACTCGGATTGTTGTAATGTAAGGTCAATGTTTCGGTGTAAGTACAAGCTTTACTCGGCTTGTTGTAATGTAAGGTCAATGTTGCGGCGTATATGCAAGCTTTATCCGGCTTGTTGTAATGTAAGGTCAATGTTGCGGCGTATATGCAAGCTTTATCCGGCTTGTTGTAATGTAAGATCAATGTTCCAGTGTATATACAAGCTTTACCCGGCTTGTTGTAATGTAAGGTCAATGTTCCGGTGTAAGTACAAGCTTTACTCGGCTTGTTGTAATGTAAGGTCAATGTTGCGGCGTATATACAAGCTTTATCCGGCTTGTTGTAATGTAAGATCAATGTTCCAGTGTATATACAAGCTTTACCCGGCTTGTTGTAATGTAAGATCAATGTTCCAGTGTATATACAAGCTTTACCCGGCTTGTTGTAAAGTAAGATCAATATTCAAGTGCTATACAAGCTTTACACGGCTCTTTGTAATGAAAGGTCAATTTTCCAGTGTATATACGAGGGCTGTTTATTTAATACCCGGACGATCGATTTTGCTGAAAACGATTTGACGAATATTGATGAAAACGTACACTTATACATTCACACCATTCATTGATTCACTTACAAGATTTCAACTTGGTACAAGGAAGCGTTTTCATAATATAAGCGTTTTAAGTTAGTATATGTAACGTTAGTCGGCCTAAAGTCTACATAAAAAATGGCGACGTTAAGCCGTTTCTGCATCTCAAACGCTACCTTTTTCATAATTTGATCATTGTTTAGGGGTCATGAAGTTGCCCTAACACATATGTTCGGTGTGTTAAGCTTTTCAGTAGTGATGTAATGTGCTGTAACTACTAAAATAATCGCACGTTATTATTCTATGAGTGTCTGTCGCCCAACAGGTCTTGTACTTTTTCTGTTGATGCATTTAGGTTTGCCCGGACTTTCACCATCACGTGGTGATGCTATGTCATCTTAGAACAGTTTATTTGATATATAAGCACGGTCTGCATTTACTATAATTGTCTAAAGGGTTTTTCTAAAAGAAAGTCTTGAGTTTTACAGTTATACGACCACTATATTTATAGAGTTGTTTCATTACCCGTTTTCTGTAAACTCTTCCGATTTGATTGGGATATTCACAGAAGCACGTTCTCCAACAGTTAAACGCAAAATGAAATACGGAATTGACATTCAATGTTATATTACATGACCTAGATGCATATATATTGTTGTCTGATATTTTCAGCTTAAAATATGCGACAATCCCACGATCCCTGCATAATTAACAATCTACATACCATTTCAATATTGCGTTTGGCCGGGTAGTCGTTTGTGGGGTTACTATATTAACCATAGTTCGTGTTCGGTTGGATAAAATTATTTCAAGTTTTGTCAAATAATCAAGGTGGTGACAAAGTCTTTTGAAACGAATTTATATTGCAATCGCATGTTCAAATTAAGCGCTATGGCGATTGTCTGGTTATTAAATGAACAACCCTCGTAACGAAGAATTCTGTCATAAACGCATTTATTGTCCTCCTAGATAGACCAATAATAATAAAACTACAATTTGTGCAATTAATAAATGCCAGACAACATATAAAATACATTAGTCGCAATTAGATAAAGCCACAAGCTAGGAGACGTACATTATCTTAAAGTACAGGAAGTCAAACATAGACACTGAAAGCTAGCCAATCCTCACACGGTGTGTGGATAGCTTTTGAACATGTTTATTTGACTGATATGCTGTGAACGAAAACCATTCAATATATTCATAGACTACTTCCGTTTTAGTAAGTGTCTGACATCATAAATACATTTCATTCATCCCTAAAATAATACAAACTATGTAAAGAACCATTGTAGCACGATAATTTCCCGCCCAACGTCTTGTTCTTGACTTATAAGTTGGAATAATTTCCGAACTATCAAATGTAGATTCCCAATAGCATCTACATTTGTATAAGACTGTTGCTTGGTGACATAACGTGTTAATGTTTTGTCAGCTTTCCATGACACGCAAAATAATTGATACTAAACGACACTTGAGTACTGAGCTGGTACTATCGAGAGATTAAAAGAGATCATAAGATATCGTGCACAAAACAGTCTTTCCAGCTATTTGACATGTATTATATATATATTATCCAAACATGCCTATAAGATTCCACACCGCCAATCCGTAAAAATGAAATGGGGAGTTCGTGAACATTAGCGACAAAACATGTAAAAAGCTGTTGAATTTTATTTTTGTCGAAAGTCTAAATAGTAGAAAATATGATGTGTAAATGCCTTGGCCAAATTACTTGAAACTAGCTACATGTAGATAATATCTATAAGTATGGCTAATGAAGACGACTTGTGGACTCAGGTTAAAACCATGCCGGTTCAAGGTCACAATGCAACACGTTCCAACTGTGTCGACTTATATTCGCTAATTTCTTTGTAAAATTGGGTCATCCTGCTTTTTTCGGCGGGTACTTGGACTTTTAATTGTTTCTTTGGCTTATGTGTGGACATTGCTCAATGTAGTTGTGTCGTGGTGTAACTGATTTATGTGCTCTGCTGGTTAGGTTGAGTGCTGTCCTCATTGTCCGATTTCTTATACCTTTTATGGTCATTGTAAGGCCAGTGGCATACATGATTTACAAAGTTACAAACATCGCTTGTTACCATTTATTTACGCGTATATTCCACCAATGGAACTAAATATTAAGCTATTGTTTTTGTTTATCATAACAAATCGATGTGTCAATGTCCACGCATGCGCACAATGTAACTTGATCCTCCTTAAACCTCCACAAGTAATGATAACTAGAAATTATAAAGAATAATCGTCTTACAATGAGTAGTAATATAAATAGATTGTGTTTGTCTGTGAGAGAGCCTCTTGTAAATCGCCTACCACATATGTTGAATCAGACAATTGGATATTAAAGGTACTACAGACATGTCAGGTATATTGTTTATGACGGATGCTGTTATAGTAATATCATCCTATTTTTGTCAGTTTTCAGTTAATAATAAAGGTCTAACGTCTAATATGATGTATCACCATGGTACTCAGACGATAGCTGCAACACGAACCTTTACCGCACTTAAATATAAAGACGTTGACAGTTATTTATACGTCATTGTTTCACACTTCACATGAATTATGTTCATGGTTTCACCCACATCAATCCAGAATTGGAAGATCCACATTAGTGACATACTCAGATTACAGAACAGAGCATCTCTTTTATTCTTTCTCAAGGCATACAAACATGCAAATATAAGGAACACAACACAGAATAATAACATGAGTCTACAAAACATGAATTGGGAATAAATGGTAGACATGCATGAGAATAGACATAAGTTATATCAGTGGATTCGGTTCACACAATAGGTTTTACCCAAGAATACATATTATACCTTAAATATCTAATTATAACATTTAAATGTTGGATCTGTCATTTTGTAGAGTTATCTTTACATAGTTCTACCCACATCTATGCAGAATTGGAATCTCCATATTAGTAAACATAATCGGGTTACATAATTGGTGTCCGAGGCCGCCAACGCCTTAACTGCATGGATATCAGCTGCTGGACCGATTTCGGTCAATAACTGTGACCATCTGTTGAAAGGACTCATGATATGTGCATCCTGATTTTAATGCACCGGAGAAAGGTGAGATAGCGGAAGCTGTCCTATCGTATTACCATCCTGATGTCCATGCACTGCCGTGTGACAGCGAGGCTTGTTTCGAGCCAAAATAGCGGGGGAATAAAACCCTGACAATTTCACCGGCTTAGGACGTGCGGCAATTTGCAATGGTTTACCATATGTATAGGACTGGGTGGAAGAGATTTGTAACCAGTGGTTTGAAAAGGCGTAAGTAAAAATCCCCGACGTTCCCGTGGTTTCAATTGACTTGTTCATCATTAAGTTAAAATAAGTACATGCATATCTAAATTCTAGTTAAACTATATCTGAAATTAGAAACTTAAATAAATAAATGTAGCCTCACACCAATAAGTCGGTATTGTAATTCGTTTTTTACATTTTGCTAGTAGTGTCAACTCATTGCAGGGATGTAGACATAGCACGCGTCAAACTGCTAACAGGCATATAAGAGCAGTACTGATGTCTAGAACAGAATAATACAGGGATAGAAATAGCAATGCATGTTTAAGAGTACTGAAACCAGGTTTCAGAAAACGGATAATGGGAAACCATGATCAATACAAATAACAACAACACTGAAAGATTCAAGTGTGGGAACTGTCCTGGGGAAACAGACACATTCATAGTAGTACCAAGTAACTTAAAGCCTAAGATATAATGGCGATATATTCTGTTTAGAAAATCAGTGAGTGTGAATCCATGTAGAAGTTTCTAATACTGGTTTGCTTGTCTTAGACTTGTCTTGCAGGTGGAGGTCGTTAGAAATAAATAAATAAATAATTAACAGATTCAAAGCACTTTTGTCTCGGCATCAATTGTGTTAATAGCATTGCATGTATTGATGAAATATCTTGTGTATACTATTTTAAATAATCTTTATACTTGTGGAGACTGACAGAAGTTCGAAATGAGCATCTCATGTAAATACGCTAATGTTGTGTATAACCAAACTATCTAGTGCCTAATAAGTGTTTTTCACTGATACTACTGGACTATGTTAACGACCTTGTTATTGATGCCAAGGAGAATTGCTACTTATGAGATGAGAATAACATGAACATATAAACAGCATTAAACAAAAATAACAGAGAACAAAGAAACATCAATACCATCAAAGAAAGCAATGCAAACAAACGGTCACACTATACGTCAGGGTCAGTCAAAAATAACTAAGAGTTGCCAATTTAAGCCTCCAAAATGTATTTGTACTTTCTACTAATTATCGTCACACATTACCCCTTGACGTTTCTGGGTGTATATAGACTGACACATAAAGTTGCCAAGCAACCAAATAACATCACTAAGGGGTAATGCAAGCGTTTGTGACAGCAGGAATGTTGGCTATGTTGTACGTTCAATGGTTTAGCGCGTCCTCTGATAGGTTGAATTATTGCAATAAACATCTTGTAGAATATCATATCTCAATTTATCATGAGAACCTCTTTCAATATGATAAAGAATGATATATCATTTTGTTACCAAGCAACAAGTTTACCCACATCTCAACAATGTTCGCAGAATGTGTTCCTTTCGTTGGCGTGATATTCTAAAAATAATGACATATTTCGCATTTTATTTTCACGGTTATTATGTTTGGATATTGAGGAGTCCAGTAACTTTAATAGAAATAAAATTTACAAAAATTGTTTTTGGAAAAAATGGTTCGTTCCTATGGGTGGGGTAAAATTGTTGTTTAAATAGCATCAAATAAAATGATAATTTATGTTTTCGTCGTGTATAGTTTCTATATCCGCTTTAAGTATGTTTACCTGATAGATGTTTGTATTTCGAAATAACTTATACGTTTGGTGAAAAATGAAAAAGTACTCATATCAAGGAAAACAAAGGTGAATTGGCTAAAAAAACAAGAGCTTTTTACCCTATAAGCAAACACATACAAATTGGTCAACTTTTATTAAAATATGAATCTTTTTTCTAAAATGGGCCACAATTTTAAAAGTTTATGTCAAAAATTATCAGACACTGGATTTTTGGAATTTTAATTACTTCCTGTAAAAATAGCTGTAACAAGATGAACAATCTAGACTTTATTAAATAAAACATATTCCTATTTAATAACTTTAGAATGATTCTAAAAATACAATCGAACTTCGATGCCTCGAACTTTCTTCGGACCGGGAAAATAGTTCGGGCCAGCTACCAGTTCGAGGCATCGAGTAATATTTATTAGACAAAAAATAAAAATATCATTTAAAATATAAATGTCACATTTGAACAACCACCAGCAATCTACTAATTTCAATGTTAATCCAAAAATAAACCAGACATACTTCTAACGGGGCTGATAACTCGGAAACCGAGTTCGGCGACCTCATGTTTTTCATAATAACTCGTGTCAGAATAGATTTATTTACCAGCTGGAAAAACTTAAATTCGGATCAATAGATCCTAGTTAAACAATCTCGACACAGTGACTTACGTCACTGTGTGGAGATAAAAATCAGAAATTAAAAACTCTCCAAGCAGACTGCCCCGCGTCTAAATAGATCCAAACCGAACATCCTGAATGGCAGCATAGATATCAAGGAGTAGCAATACTTTAGCTCACATTAATAAACGATAATAATGTTAACACCGAGTCATTTAGCTCTAAGCAGGTTGCTAACGTAGTGCGCGTTGTTAGATACCTGTATGTTGGCACCATTACCGTACGGAGCGTGAACGTGTATAAGGGATCCATTCACTGCTGGATTAGGACGCCATATTCGCACGTCGCCATTAGCGTTGTATGCGTACACAACGCCACCATACGGTGACCGATAAGATTGAGAGCTACCATAACCCGGGAATCGAAATCCTTGGTTAACACCATCGTCGGCTTGTACGTAGAATAAAAATAAATCGACATCCGGGGAAAACTTCTTAAAAGCTGGCCATTCGGTGATCTCATTGTTTTCTTGATGCTTTTCAATCTCGTTGTTCTTTCCATTCACTCTCTCGCGTTTCCATGCTAAAACACGAACATGTCCTTTAAGCACATCAATGCTACTTCCAAAAGAAGAACCCCACCCATCTGGTAAACCAAAAAGTCGTTGATGGTAGGTACCGGTCGTCTTACTCAAAGACCCTGTCCATAGTCTTACCGAAGTTTCATTATACGCGTAAACAACACCGCCTCCATTTGAATACTTGCTATGCATTACTGTTGCACCAATGCCTTCCGATATACGTATATCACCATTGGGTGAACCACAACGAACCTGAACGTTCACTAGGCCAGGATATTCGGTTTGTCCATGTGACAATTCATAAAATGTCAATGATTTGTTAGTTACGTCTAACGGTAACCATTCTGATTTCATGTCTGGTTCCGGCAAATCAGAGGGTATCCAGACTTTGATTCGAACATATGCTTCAGTTGCAATCTGTTGATTGTTACCCAGACGCCGGTTGTTCGTTCCTCCAGTGTTTAGAACCACCCCACGTGCATTGTTGTTATTCTTTATTGGCACTGTTATGTAAACGTTCATGTTGTCATAGAAGTACACCACGCCACCATATACCTCGCCAGTCACATCATCATCGCTTCGAAACGCTGAATCTCCTGTAAATATCCAACCAGCATTGGGTCCTGATGACGGCTGTATCTGTACGTCCACTTTGTATGGTAAAGTTCCGAGTCCATGAAACACCGCCTGGCTAACTAACTCCGGGTCCTGAGCACGCATTAAGATCCACTCACTGACGAATGATGGCTCGCGTATTGTATTCCATGTGTCATCGTTCTTAGCGTGACATGACTGGTTGGGCTGTATCATGTCTTCTAATAGATCGTTTTGGGACTTTTGTAAAGTTACCATTATTTCTCGGTCGGATTCAGCTTCCTTTTTGACGGCAAGAAAATGTCGATTCAATTGTGATACCTTGTCCGACAAACCTTTGATAATTGACTCGTGAGCTTTCAGTTTATTCTCCAAGCCGTTGATAACATTTTTAGCTTGATGTAATGTTCGTTCTAGACGGTTGGATTTTGACTTTTCGTCCTTAAAACTCTTCAATAACACCGAATATATTGCATTACTCGGATCGATATCTCCCGTGTGTACTTCCGGCGAATTGTCATGTTGTGCGTGTAATTCCGGTGGAAAATTATCGTTATTTCTTCTCTCAATGGTTTCAACTTTGGATTCCAATATTTTCACCTTAGACGTCAATTGTATCCAGACCTTCCGTTTGATTGCACTGATATCTTCAAAAATAAGATCCTGTGCCGATTTCAACTCCTCAAGTGATAGTTGGGAACTAACCATAACATTATAACTATTCAATTGAACAGTTACCAGTAGTACACTCCTTAAAATAAAAGAATTCATCTTTCAATTCCACAGTAACAACCGATTAAAGTAGATCTGTGTAACAGTGCGAACTAGAACTCAATAAGTTGTATTATTTTACTACATGGCGATACTTGAGTCCTTATATATGGGATAATAAGTATGCTAAGCAGGATGTTACAAGTACATTTTTAAGATGTTTTTTCCGGGGTTTTCCACCACAATGATAAGGCCATGCAAACTTTATATGTTTCAAACGGTAAAATGTCTAATAATTTACCGAAACTTTTAATTGGACAACCTTAAAAAGTCAGAACCATTTGTTCTGGTATAGTAAAGTTTATTTGATTGTTTGACTCTATGAGCTAATCAAGTTTCATACTCAAGCTTAGCTGAGCATGAAAACAACTGTATAATTACATTGGGACCAGGATAATATTAATGTCTGTACTATTATAACATTACACCACTATTTTATAATTATGCCGCCTGATATTTCTTATGACTGGGTCACTATACTCAATAGACTTACACCGACACCGAGCGATGTCCTGAAACCGATGTGACCCGGTGTCAACCAGAAGCATCGTGTACACGGTTGGTATCTGATTCTGGACAATGGGTATCGGACAGGCATCGTTCGATGATCGTCTATGACCGTCCGGTCTCGGGTCCGATTAACCGTTTGCCAGAACGTACGCCGGTCGACCATTGGACAGTGGTCGGATAGGACTTGTGAACCAGGTATCCAGACAAACCTAGCAACAGTGATGTGGTGATCGACACTCGTTAAACGGTTCGCAGGAGGCCTTTGGTATTCAAAACTCACATTTCAGGTTTTTGAAAAATAGAATTTGACTAACCGTCCTGTTTAAACAAACATTTCGATAATAAACGTGCAATTGAATTAGAATGGTCCAAACTTAGTGGTTTTCACAACACTATTATGCAAAAGTAGAACCGGATATCATAGTGAATAAAACATTTATAATTTCCAATAAGAGTGCTAATTATTGGCTATTTATGTTTTCCCCAGTGAAGTAGACACTAGGATGTGTAATGATCAAAGTGTAGTGAGTAAGGTTTACTTACGGCATGTATAAAATGTAATGTATGACTGGAGTAAGGTATACTCACTGCATGTACAAAATGTAATGTATGACTGTTGTAGTTCCGCTTTGGTCACTGGGGGTAACAGTTTGCTATGTTTTGGGGATCTGGAGTGCATTGTTTTGTCGCTGGATTTTGCAGTTTAGGGCATGCTATTTGGGGTCATCCAGGATAGCAATGCACGTTAAAGAGTACTATAACCTACAAAAAGGGCTTCAGCAAACTGATGGTGAAACATGATCAATACAACTAACAACATCACTGAAAGATACAAATGTGGGAACTGCACTGGGGAAACAGACACACTCATAGTAGTTAGAAGTAGTACCAAGTAACCTATAGCCTAGGATGTAATGTCGATATATTCTGTTATGAAAATCAGTGAGTGTGAATCCATGTAGAAGGTTCAAATACTGATTTGCTTGTCTTAGACTTGTCTCGCAGGTGGATGTAGTTAGAAATAAATAAATAATTAACAGATTCAAAGCACTTCTGTCTCGGCATCAATTGTGTTCACAGCATTATATGTATTAATGATATTTATCACATAAATCACGGTGTGGGAGTGTAATAAAGCCCATTACATAAAAACTATATTACACTACTGAATAATTAATGCAAATGAGGGGGGTTAATCACTATTTTTATGTATTTATACGCGCTGTAAAAAAATAAACAAATATGGCCGACCGTGATTTTATCGTCAGCGGTACAGGTTAGATCGATAGACAGGGCGAATCTGAAAATCAACGAGAATTTACAAAGGCAATTCAATTCAAATATAATAAATAAACACAAACCTACATTTAGTTATTGAACTTAGCATAGGCTAAAACTTCCTGAAAAATTTAAGGCATTTTGAGTTTCAAAATCGCATCTCTTTAAAATTCATCAATCTCTTTCCGGAAATTCGAAGTAGTGATGACGTCAAAACATCGACATGACGTCACAATGTACGTGACGTTTCCCGTTTTATAGTTCGAATATGTTCCCCTTACCAAACTAATTTTAAGACTGGATAGGGCCTACTAAAAAGGCCCATGACGTTATTACCGTTCAAATATACCCGTCTCGGCTCATTTTCGTTTTCAATACTGAATTAAATGTAATCGAAATACAGTCACTGTGTTGCACTATGTTTAGATGCTCATTTATTCTTAACCGCATCACTCGCCCAGACCATTTTCTTGGTATTGTGTGAGGCCGAATTTTGGCAAAAAAATTCCAATTGTTGAAAAAAATCCCAATTAAAAAAAATCCCAAAAAATCAGACCCCAAAAAAAAAAATTTTCAACTCCAGAGCCAAATATGTTTAGTACTTAATACGTTACGGTATGTACCAAACATCTAATTATAGTTTATTTTGTTTGGATTATTAAGGAGAAACTAAAGGTGGCCATGTTGGCTAAAGTGGGGCTCTTGTTGACAAGCAAGACAATTTAAGACCTCCTAACTTTATAAGACCCTCAACTAGGGAAACATGGGGGTGTTTTTGTTAAAGATTACTATTATTTGTGGATATATATGCATGGTTTTAAGATATTTTTAAAAGGGAAAAAATCCCAATTTGGCCATTTACCCGCTTAATTTTTGTTCCTAATTTGTAAGAATCCGCGAGGCAAAATTCCCAAATTTGGCCGAGGCCTTTTTCCCAAAAATGCCAGAAAAAGGTCTGCAGTCACCTCAATATTCTTCTCTCTTAAGGGGAAGCGGGTCTACTATTTTTAGTTTTCTACATTTAAATGGCTTATTTTGTTTATGTGATAAAAAGAATCTTCCATTCGTGTCTTTTCATATTAAATTTATAAAACCCGTTGGATAAAAGTAATAAAATACTCGGCAGAGCATCGTATTTTATCACTTTTATCCAACTCGTTTAATAAATTCAATATGAAAAGACACTCATGTAAGATCCTCTAAATCCTATGTATACTATCTCTATATCTTATTACTATTTTATGAGCATCTCGCGGAACTATCATGTATCATGTAAATACGCTAATGTTGTATATAACCAACTATCCAGTGCCTAATTAGTTTTTTTCTCTGATACTACTGGACTATCTTAACGACCTTGCTATTAATTATATCAATCTGGCTGAACTTATAACATCAATCATTCCAATGAGAATTGCTACTAATAACGGAGATAATAATAACATGAACATGAATACAGCATTAAACAAAAACAACAGAGAACAAAGAAACATTTACATCAACAAAGAAAGCAATGCAAACAAACGGTCACTCTATACGTCAGGGTCAGTCAACAATAACTGAGAGTTGCTAAATTTAAGCCTTCAAAATGTATTTGTACTTTCTACTAATTATCTTCACACATTATCCCTTGAAGTCTCTGGTCGTGTAGATTTTATACACGGATACAAAGGTTGTCAAGCAACCAAAGAACATCACTAAGGGGTATGTGTTTGCGAAAATTCAATGGTAAATTTAGCGCGTCATCTTAAAGGTTGAACTATTGCAATTAACATGTGTATCTTGCAAAATACTTCAAATAATCATGAGAACCTCTTTCTAAATGCTCACGAATGCTGTTTCATTTTGTTGCCAAGCAACTTATTTACCATCATCTTAAATTTGCTCTTTTCGTTGACATTGTATTCTAAAAAAATAATGACGTATTTCGCAATTCGTTATATCCCATATATTATGTATATCATGAAGTCTTGTGACTTTAATAGAAATAAAATTTACTAATTTGTTTTGGAAAAAAAGTGGTTCGTTTTTATGGGTGGGGTAAGATTGTTGTTTAAATAGCATCAAATTAAATGATAATTTATGTTTTCGTCGTGTATTATTTCTATATTGGTCGAACAAATCAGCTTTAATTATGTTTATCTGACAGATGTATATATTACGAAATAAATAGAACGTTTTTTTCAAATGACATATATAACTTTATATTTCCATAGCAACCTGATGTTCCGTTCTAATAACAGCGTTAACACATTTCCTCCAGTTGTCTTCTTTGTGTGCCAGGCAACGAGAATCAAATTGTCATAATGACGATTTGTACCCATCATAACACCAGTGAGATACCATACACTACCCACCACCCGCCACCTTACATTTTTCGTCATAACTTTTTTATCGAAGTATGTAGCCTCATGACATTTTACATACCAATACTTGAATACAAGATGCAGTTAATTATAAATTTATTTTGGACGACAAACGGTTGTGTTCGCTGTCACATGTGTGTTATGTAATGAGGTATTTTTTACCAATACACAAAAAATACCCAAAATGTTTGTGAAATCGTGCAGAAATCAACGCATGGAAAACACGATATCATAAAAATTTTGGCCTTACTGATCCCTGTCCTCGACGAAAAAAACGTTAGATGCCGTGATTGACTCCAGACGAACTCGATTGAAGAGTAACAAACTTCGAACAAAATAAGAAAAAGGCCTTGTCAAAAAGGTTTATTTTGCAAAATCACTCTTGTATCTCAAATCGAAGTTTGCTGTATAGAAAAAACGAACATAACCACCAAAACAACAAAAAACAAACAAAAATATAAAAAATAAGTTTGTGAAATTAAAAAAATAAGGGCCGCAACTCTAATCGAGCTAATAACCTTCCGACAGGTATGTCGTGTTCTTTGTGTGCCAAACTCAGCATGTAAAGGTGTTTTTCGCGTAGGAAATTCATGATTTTTATCAAAACCGTTCATAAACACGTGCTTTTAGTTGCGTATATCTTACACGTGTAAACATGCTATATTACGTAACAGGTCTTACACGGTGAATTCAACCGCAAATTGGCCAAAAATCAACACATAATTGACTTAAATACATCTTTATACGTCTGTATGTGAATTTTTATGCTAATACATCCATTATCAAAAACGTTTCTTAAAAAAGAAACATTGTCACCTACGAATTGTGTTCAAGTGATTTTTCGAAATTCCATTGAGTTTTCCCCTCGAATAAATTTCAGAATAAAAAGTGTTTTTCAAGATAAGCAGTCATCAACAATGCAGAATTTGTTCATGCCCACGTACATTTTGGTGCACACGCAACGCACGTGCAAAAATGCATTATTACGCAATACGCCGAATGCCGAGTTTAGCCACAATATCACCGAAACAAATTAATGATCAGCTGCATCTACTTAACAATTTTTGACACTACAGAAATAAAATACATAAGCGGCGGGTTAGCACTTTTGGGTAGTGTATTTCAAGATAATGTTTAGCAAAGGGAGGAACGTCTATTTATTTTTTCCCAACGTTTTATTAAGCAACTCTAAGTTATTTTTTACAAACAACATCATGAAGGCAGTCACTCACGAACGATAAGGACATCAAACAAAATGAGCAAGAAACAAAATGAAAAGGAGCGGTGACTAATAAAATCCAATTTCCTTCCAGCAGCCAGTCTGTATCGGTCATTTTACTGATGATATTAGCATGAAATGTCGGTAGATAAATTTGAATAAATGACATGTCGTAATTCTCTGATACCATCTATTGTAGAATTTCCATGATTGGATTCAACCAAGAAGCTTACTATTTACATGTTTAAGGCAAAATGGTTGAATTAACCGACTTATATCGCGGTGAAATTAAAACGTAGGTATTTAATGAGCAGTATGTACTTGTCAACCGCAGGATGAAAATAAGCTCTCTCTGACTTAACGAGATTTTAATTTATTGTCTCTAGACAACTGCTGATTTACATTTCATAGTTTGAACGTACGGATGTTTTCTATGATTTTGTACACATGATATACACATAATATACTTATGATATACACCAGGGGTGGTATTCACAAAGAAACTTAAGTGAAAACTTAGAATTTTCCCAAAATCTTACTATTTCCTTAAGTGTATCAGCTAAAAAAGAAAATCAAGATTATCAAATTTTTACATTGCTATGGAGCATTATGTTAAGCGCTACAAAAATCACCAAAAAATTTTGTATTATTTTTAGTTTCTTTCAAAATATGGCCACATCATTTTTTTAACTTAAGTCAAAATATTTAAGTTTTCACTTAAGATGCTTTGTGAATACCGGCCCAGTGCACAATTAAGGAAAATGACACCTTTATATGGTGGCTGCGTATTGGTCCCTTCGATTGTTCCAAATTGATGTTGAACGTAACTATTAAGTGTTGGTCATTTAATTAAAAACCGGTGAAAAGTAAGAATAATTGAGAAAGGGAATGCGAGGGGCTGTGCCGTAAAACTATCGTCATTGCACTGTCGGAATTCTGTATTATAATGTCACTATCTAGGTGGTTTCGCACACTATGATGTTATTTAAAGTACACAAGCAAACATAACAGTGTCAACAAGAGATGACCAACTGTCTGCGCTCCAAAAATCGATAATCACTACAATAAATTAACGTCACGACGTAACCGTTTATTGTCGTCACCAAGTTATATCGGAAATTTCTTAGAACATCTAGAGTATGTGTGCCAATGTCGGCTATCTGGAACTGGTATAACTACGGTCATTTTTGTAAACAGCGTTCTCACGTTGGCATGGCGTTGACGCACTTAATTTAGAGAACAACGTCACGTCCGAGATTGGTTTAACCTAAATTCAATCGACAAGAATCACAAATGCACTTTACAAACGTCTATTTTTCGGCTGTCATGATTATCGTCGCATCACGTATTGAAGGAAATGCTGGATAGTATTGATGACGAAAACGTCAATTTAATGACGTTAGTTATCTGCATTTTCTTGAGCGGTTATCACTAAATAAATGGACCATCATATCACAAAACCATGGTTACAACTAATTCAATCCTACTGTTTACAGATGCGACTCGGCAAAAATCGAATCATCGCGGGTTTCGACTGTGATGCTGTGATTATCTGTTATTTTGTTTTGCTACCCTACGTCGTTTGACGTTAATTTACTGGCAGCTAGCACGTGTTTATTAAAACCATTTTTGTTTGAATGTTGGCAACATCTTATATTAGACGTCAAAAGACAAATTATCAAAATGATCTCATATTGAGAAATTATACCCAGTGTTGCTAAACTTTTTTAACAGAGTATATATGTACTATCTTTCATTGCTCACATAAATTAGCTCTTGATAGACTGATTTAACCAGGAAGTTCTGATACTGGTAATAAAGTACGATGTAAACAGAGATTTATCAAGGAAACTATACACATAAACGTTCTTCAGGAAAATCGAGCGTAATGACATTGTATTATACGAGAGGTGTTCAATTCATTTATGAACAAAACATGAACACCGATTTTGCAATATTGAATAAAAACAATTGAAATATCTCTTTTAAACCATGTGAGAAAATGTTTAAAGTTGAACTTATGTTCATTATACATTGTATATTTCATTTGGTTAAAGCTTAAAACAACAAGTTAGTAGATGATGTTGTTTTTCCTATTTTTAAGGCAAAATTGCCCTTTTATAAGCATTAAGAAAGTGTAAGCAATTTGTTATTTTGCATTTTTCATGAGAGCATTAGTAATATTAGTCGTAAGAAGTGTTCTTTAAGTTCATTTTCAAGTAATTATGAAATTGTACCAAAAATTGAAATAATTGCCCAAGATTGCCAAAACCTACACTATAAAGTTAACTTCGATTTATTATATCTATGATGAATACATTAACAAAACGTGGAATAGTTCCACAGATGGGAGTGTCCATAGAAATTATCAGTGAAATTATTTTGAAAAAGTTGAATGCATAGTTCTGGGAAAATGCGAAATTCCTACTTTGAAAATCAAGAAAAACATGCCTCGCAGCCTAAAGTCTTGGAACATAGAAATGCTCAATAAACAACATTATGTGGAAAATTTGTTTCATTATGGCGTAGCAATGCTGAATCTTAGAGAATATAATGATATAATAGGGTATGCTATTTTAGAAAAGGTCACAATGATAGGTAAAAGTTCATGTGTGTCCAGCTTAGTGTGTTTGCTGCCGTTTACGTTGAAAGGCATTGGGTGTGTTATTATGAGAATACGCACGTCAAAATCAATATCAAATTGACGAAATTGAAGGCTGTTGTCAATGTACAAACAGTAACAAATCAGGGTTTCAACAAAAAAGTGTTACGTATCGTTTCTACTGACTGTTTGAAGAACTTAGTGTTCCGTCCAGATTCAGCTTCAAGTCACCATATGCATCGCCAAATAAAAAACTTAAGAATATAACTTTGATATATATTATAACCAAAACAGTGGATGTCGTAGTCTTCTCGTGCTTAAACAATATAATTTTCTATCTGGTTGATACTTAAACAACAATTAAAGAAGGAAAATGAAAGCGTAATTATTATGAGTTTTGGACCTTCAAAACGCAAAACACCCTCTACTCCAATGCAGAATATGATTTAACCGTAACGTATTGACAATTTACAAATATTAAATATACTTTTTGATACACTACTTTACACAATATTTTTTTTTCATTCATTTTCATTGTTAGAGTAACAAAATATCGATGTTCATTTTCTGTTCATAAATAAGTTGAACACCTCTGGTAGTCATGCAATAAGATTTAGAAGAATGTCTAAATGAGAAAAAAAATCGTGTGATTCGATTTCTTATTTAAGTAAGCGGGTAGTATAGTACCTTATATAAACTTCACGTTTTCTTTAAAATTGTGTTGAAATAACGTCCGATGCTGCTATGGTGAAAATCAAAAAGTATTCATATCAGGGTAAAAAAGTGAATTGGCTTGCTATTTTACTCTATGAGCAAACACCTATAAATTGGACACCATTTATTAAAATAAGAATATTTTTCTAAAATGGGTCACAATTGTAAAAGTTTACGTCCAAAACGTCGCACTTTTGCGCCGTATGAAATTTTCCTCCACACATTTAATCAAGTGTGTCGGACTTATTTTAAAAGCAATCTTATAGAATTTTTAAAAGTGAACATTTTACTTTGATAATATGTTTAATTTTATTCTAATTATACGTACTATGACTTATAATTAAATTATTAAGTTTCGAAAATGTTTCGATAAAGCGTGAGTATGACAATTTTCCTCAAAACATTTCATTGTAATAAGTATTTGCTAGAATGTATTGGGATTTCATTATTTATGATACAAGCAAAATCATATTTTTAAAACGAAATCATAATAAAATAAAAAATAATTTCGTACTAACCATGCTTCTTTGGGAAAATTTCGGCATTTTTTGTCAAATTTGCATTTTGTTCGTGTTAACAGTTTATCAAGTTTAACTTTTTTTATTTTTTGCACCCGTTATTTTTCACAATGATATGTTATAACAGGTCACTTCGGGTACCACTCGGTTAAGTAACCCACAAACTTTAATCACATTTTGAATAAAACGGCTGTTACTTTATGCCGACGACCAATATTTTGTGTTACAAATTGCTGACAGATTTTTGTTTATCCGTCGGTCATTGTCTCCAATTATATGACTACATACTACTCTTCATGAATTCAAACTAAAATGGCTACGTAGACAATTCAATAACGAATAATTTGGTCTATGACATGTAATGTATCGAATGAAATTGAAAGTAGCATCAACTACTGTTTTACAGCGAGTGTACGATATTACGAACGTATTCAGTTGCATGCGTTATGTCTGGATTTCTGACGTCATTTATGACGTTGTAACGTCATTGTCCGAAGGCCTAAAATCGCATGACGCGGCTCATATTGGTATTAGTGGTATAGTACAGAGCATCATATCTGTACTTGGTCGATCGTACCCTACATAAAGGTACTTGTAAAAACATTTGCTTCAGTGCTTAAAATACAATACTGATAGTGGAGCAGGGCTAGTGCCGGCTTGAGTGGTGTGTGCTCGGGAATATTGTGATTGCTACAAAATTATGATACAGTCCGTTCAAAGTTAATTGATATTGGTGACTGTATCATAATTTTGTAGCAATCGCAATAAAAAATAAATGAAATAAAATTATTTTATTGACAACTGGCGTACTGTAAATTTTGCCCAAAAGTTAAAACTTTATGGAGTGGATACGGTATTGGTACAGATGAACGAAGACCATTCCAACAATCCCTTATGACATCATGGTGGTTGATTTTAATGCCGTTAAATTCTATCTAGAAGTACAGACATACTTAAATACTGCTTCCGAGTGCTGACCGTTCAAAAACAGATGTACGTTCAATCCGGTAGGGGACTAATAAACTCACATAAAAGCAGTAATTGTAGACAAATAATTGCCTTGTATTGTACTTATAATCCCCCCTCCCTTCTTCTTTTTCTTCCCGTTAAAGAACAGACCAACTCTGGGGCATCGACGTACCAATAAAACTTTATGACGAAAAGTCATATTAACCCATGTGAACTAGACACTACCGGGTATTACAAAACCGCATCAGAGTACAATTAAGGCCTGGTCACAACACCACGTGGACGTTTTTACCACGTTCGTTTCTTAAGAAGCAACAGCCGCTACGTTTTTATCTCAAACGTGGGAAAGAGCGCCGAGGAAATAGGTCGCCGCACGTCATACGCAAGTTTTCCCCTAGCCAAGATAGTACTTTGCGCGCATGCAAGTAAGATGAATGCGAGTACGCTTGATACAATCATGTTTGGCAAAAATACATTATGCTTAAAGTTATTTATAGCTTACAAACGGCTAATCGTTCAATAAAAGCGCATGTATGAATTTTGTATGTACATCTGTATGACACGGATTCCGACGAGCTTGACGAGACGTCACACGAAAGTAGGATGAAGAAAGTGGCAGACGGTGTTTTAACTAACGCCCGTAATTTACAGAACAGCCGAAGAAATTGGCAAACACAATTCTCATTTATTCAATTAATGATAAACAAATTACTCGAAAAGAAAAACAAGTTTGTATAGACACAATCCCGTCATATATAAATAAATACGTATTACGTATAAGCAAAATGTATTTATTGGCAAAAATAAATTCTAACTGTCTTATTATTTTGAAGATGTTTTGTTCTTTTACAATGTTATTCATTAATTTAGTTCATTACATGTTCAAGATATACAAAACAATACAGTGAGGGTAATTTTCTAAGGGGCATTACGACGAATATCCTGTTACGACGTCGTTAACTTCATCTTCGAAACAAGATCCAATCATTCATCAAAGAAGTTGGAAAATTGACTGTTAAATCATTAAAACTGTTGTACATAATGCTTTCACTCTACCAGGAAACTCAATTCAAAATTTGGTCCAATATATACATTTGTTTAGTGGTCAACGGCTTTTACAAAACCGGACCGAACTTTCTTGACCTCCTTTACATGCTTACCGAGTAGGATATCTGAGCGACTGTCAGGTGGTTCGGTTCAGACCATACTTGCACGCACCGCTCGCATACGTTGCCCTTATGTCGTAAGTTGGTAGTAAAAGACACACGCGCCTTACGCATGTATCACGCACGTACGGTGAATAAGACGTAGCCGAAGTCAGCGAAAGATCCCTATACATGAATAGTGTACGGAGGCGGTACTCACCACGCACGGATTTTGCACTAAGAAGGCATAAGAACACGTTGTGCACGTGGTATGTCGAATCTGCGTACTCCCAACTGTGTATGAGAGTGGTTCTTACCTCGTACAGATTTTACTACGTTTTAGCATTAATGTAGCTTTATTTGTTCAGTGTATGGTGGTCAAATAGGTTAATCATTGACCTTGTAGTTGAAGGACAAATCATTTAACATTGAGAAGGGGCTAGTGTGTAGTTTGGTCTGGTTAGTTGATGAGTTGTCAGGGGTGGCATTCACAAAGCATCTTAAGTGAAAACTTAGTATTTTCTAAAATTCTCAAGTTTTCCTTAAGTGTATCAACTAAACAGGAAAACCAAGATTACCAATTGTTAACATTGTTTAGAGGCATTATGTATAGAGCTACAATAATCTTTCCTGAGAAATATGTTCTGCTCAATTTTTTAATTCAGGTCAAAATCTTTAAGTTTTCACTTAAGATGCTTTGTGAATACCACCCCTGGTAGCTATGATGACTGAGTGTCCCAAATACCATTGACTGGCTCTTTAATACAGGTAATACTGTTATTTGAATTAACACCATATTCATTATGTCTTACTCTTTACATTAGCAGACTCCAAACATTCATATCATTGAATATAGTTTCAGTTTATTTTCCGAAATTAAGGCATTATGCCCATGGTTTGTATTTACAATTACAATTACAACAGACATATATATAGGTATATATAACAAATCTAAATACTCATGCAAAACATAGACACACACACATACATACATGCACGCACATTCTGTCTACACACGCACGCACGCGCACACACACACGCACACACGCAATCTGAGGCTAAGTAGCAAGTATATTATATGAAAAATAGAATGTACCTGACTACAACAGAATACGTTGGCTTAATGCATACATTAAGATTGTTCTCTTAATTCAAAGCTTTTGAAAATATAGACAGCTAAATTTTTCAAAATCTTTACATCACAAGACTGTAACAAGTCTCTAAACTTTAAAATATTTGGATGACGTCTATAATATGCAGGGATATGTTGTTTTCTAAGATTACCATATAGGTTGCATTCAAACAGGTAAATGGAATTCATCTTCTAAACAATTACAAAATTTACATTTTCTTTCTGGGACAGGTATTCGATTTGGCTTGGCCCAACGACCAACTTCAATCTGTAGTCTATGAGATGACACTTTAAATTTTGTCAATGCTTTCCTATATTTGTTTACTTGAACTATATCTAGATAAGGTGGAAATTGAAAATTTGAGAATAATTTGTAAGTATTTGCTCTGCTTGAAGTTTCAATATCACTATTCCAAACTTGTAAATATTGATCAATTAATCTCTGTTGCACTAGAGATAGAAATAACTTATTATTTCCAACTGTTTGGAAAAACCATGTTTCTCCAAAGCCAATGTTGTTCAGTATATCCCTAACTTTACTGACCCACGATACCTTATTTGGACCCTGTAACATCATATTATATACAAGTTTAACCTATTTTATATCATCAGTTGCCAATATCTAATTGTGTGCATTTTCAATTTTATACTAGTAGGCACTTTTCCTAGTTCACCATTCGTATACAAAAGTATTTTGAGTCTGTCGTTTAACACATAATAGTTG
Source organism: Spisula subtruncata (assembly GCA_963678985.1). Classification (NCBI taxonomy): domain Eukaryota; kingdom Metazoa; phylum Mollusca; class Bivalvia; order Venerida; family Mactridae; genus Spisula; species Spisula subtruncata. The sequence continues at coordinate 9,511,009 of OY787678.1, read as the reverse complement.
TTTATAGAACTTTAAAACGGTTTTATCAATTTCTTTTGTATTATAACAACCCCAGATTTCACTGCCATAGCTTAAAACAGGCTTAACTATTTTTTTTCATATAGCTCCAGTTTGAGACTCATTGTCATATTATAGAAATTATCTACATATGATTTCATTTTACAGGTAGCCTTTATTCCTTGTCCTGTTAAGGCTTCCAGTGTATTTTTAAATGAACCACCTGTATAAACAAGTCCAAGATATGTAAACTTCTTAACAATTTCAATTATTTCACCTTTGTATGTAATATTTAAATTTCGACTCAGATTACCATTATTTATGTTTTGGTTGCATTAACAGAGAGTTTCCATCTGTCACAATAACTTTCCAATATATCTTAACCTTTTTGTAACCCATCTTGGGTTTCTGAGAATAAAACTATGTCATCCGCATACAGAATTAAATATATCTTGAACATACCAATATCAATACCCTCATACCCTTCTATGTTTCTTCTATGTCATTAAGGTACAGTGCAAATAATAATGGGGATAAACTTTCTCCTTGTCTAACACCTAGATTACATATAAAATCATCACTTCGTGTATTATTACACTTAACTCTGGACTTGACTTGTGTGTAGATGGAATGTATTATATTAAAAATCTTACCTCTAATACCAGTTTTCAGTAATGTATACCATAATATATCTCTCACCACATAATCAAAGGCTTTGGAAAAATCAATAAATGCTGCATATAATGGTTTGTTTCATATGAGCATATGATTCATTACATTGTATAAGACAAAAATATTGTCAATAATTGACATATCTTTCCTTAAGACTGCCTGATCCTCAATATAAATATTGTAGGTCTCCATCCAATTATTCAATTTATTATTTAAAACTTTGGTAAAAAAACTTACCTAGTGTGCTTAATAGAGTAAGTCATCTGTAATTAGCTGGATCTAAAGTAGAGCCTTTTTGTGTATTGGAATTATATATCTTCTGCCCATTGTTCTGGGAAATACCCAATGTCTAATAATTGATTAAATAATTTATGTAGATAACTATACATTTGGTCATTTCCATATTTAAAAAACTCATTTAATACAAGATCCGGCCCTGTTGACCTACCATTAAGTAATTCTCTACATGCCTTTTTATATCTGTCATTGACATTTCTAAGTTTAGTTCTTCAAACATTATATTTAATTCATTATTTAAATATGTATCGTTAAAAAATATAATATCTTCATCGGCTTGGAAGAATACTGAGTCTGGGTCATTTATTGCTTTAAAATAATCCTCAAAATTTGATAATGTAGGTTTTTTGTGCTTTAGTGCTGTTTGAACTAAGCGATTTCAGAAGGTTCCTGTATTATTTTGCATTTTTGTATCTTAAATGCTCCAAGTTTTTAGTCTGTAACTTACTGTATTCTACTTTCTTTTTTGAAACAGTTGATTTATATTTTGACATATTAGCTACCATACTTTTCTTGTTTAAATCACTTTTATTAGCCCTGTACTTGTTTAATGATTTGTTAAAAAGATTTCTACTTTCAATACAATCCTTATCATAACATTTGTCTTTGTTTTAGTGCATGTATTATAATTAGTTGAACTAACAGCATTATGTTGATCACTTACTTTACAATGTTTTTTAAATAATGGTGAGCATGCATCATGTGCAATATCATAAAAGTGATCTAAATTGGTACCGGTTTGTTATTATTACTCAATACACATTTGATGGTATAAAGTGTATACAACAATGATCATTAAAAATATTTGGGTCATCTACAATAAAATTGGTAAATGAATGAAATAACGATTGTTTACACAACACATAATCAACAACTGAGCTACCAGCAGACTTTACACATGTTTATTTACCAAACATATTATCTTCACAAATTCTCCCATTCAACACTCTCATACCAGTCGTTTTACAAAAATCAAGTAAGAATCTACCATTATTGTTTATCACATTATCTTGACTATTTCTCTCAATAAATACACCAGGTACATAATCATCAGGCATTAAATTAAAATCATTTAAATTATCATTTTGTACAAAATCTGGATGTTTACCAATCCTACTGCTTAAATCACCAGCAATAATAAATTCGCAGTTGCCATACGTTTGTTCAAAATAGCACATATCATCAATTAACAAATCATAAATACACCATTCTACCATTCCCACTCGGCTAGATCCTTCAGATATTATAACAAAGACACATAAATAAATCATTTTCAGCATTAAGAATACATTTATCAATTTTAACCCACAACATACAATCATCAAAAGATTTAATAAGTTCAACTTAGTCTGTAATTCTATCAGAGACATACAAGATAATTCCACCACTACCACGTTTACTGTTACAATTTAAAAGCTGTCTATCCAATCTGAACTGAGTAAAATGTGGTACATCACTATTAATACCCTCAGTTAGCCACGTTTCCGTAAATAACAATAAATCATGTGAACTAAAAAGATTTTCAAATTCTGGAGTATGTAGTTTATTATAGGTTTTGCAAATTAATCCCTCACAGTTTATTAGACAAAACCTCAGATTCTCACCACCGACCTATTTCACTTTCTCTGTGCTGGGTTTCACAGGCTGATTGTTCCGCTCGGTATTGTTTTGATTCCCACTGATCGAATTTTTCACTGGGTTTTCCCCTATGACGTCATTACGAGCCGTATTATGTTGGCTCCGCCTTACTGACCTAAATCTCGACACGTGTGTAACTGGGCGAACTGGACTGTTTTTACGCGTTGTGTTAATTTTACTTTCCTTCTGTGTCATGGACTTTTTATTATTCACTGCTGAGGAATAACTTCTAAATGTTGCGCGGTCTAATGAAACTGCACGTCGTGTGTTAGCTACTTTACAGGTAGGTGCTTTCAATTTTACAGCTTCACTTTCCATATTTGTCTGTTTGTTTTGATTCGGAATTGACACATGTACCTGTTTATTGTTGCCGTTTACCGTCGATCGACTCACGTTCTCTCAAGTTGTTTTATTATCCACTGGCACTGTTTTCATGGTTTTGGCACTAGGAGGTTTGAAGACACTGGACACACTAGATTTTACGGTGGCACTAGGTTCACATGAAATCACGGGCGTATCAGGTGTGTTATATGTGATTAATCTACTCGGTCTCAGAATTTCAAACCATTCAGGAAACTTGTCCATACCAAGTTTCTTATTAATGAACAGCTTGGCTGGGTACCGTATTTGTACCAACTTACGATCTCGTCGAGCTTGTACAGCTACAGATGAGTCGTACAACACTTTTCTTGCAGTGACGATTTCATTGGGGAAGTCTCTGTCTACACTGAAGGGTGTTCTTTTCAGCATGTAATGTTTATATAGTACAGTTTCTCTGTCACAGTAATCCCTGAAACGGACTGTAATTGGCCGTCTCTTGTGTTTGTTATGACCAGTACCTGGCGAACCGACACGATGAGCTCGATCAATACACATTCCCCGTGTATCAATTCCCATTTCCTTTTCCATGAAATTGAACATCATTGCTTTACAATTACCACTATACAGTTTATATTCAGCGTTCTCAACACTACCGTAAAATACAATGTGATTACGCCTGCTTCTTGCCTCTAAATCGATTGAGTGATATGCATGCTTGGTAATCATGTTATCATAGTAACGAGCATTGCTTACAAGGTGTGTTACTTTCGATTTCACATCGTTCAGTTCATATTTTACCTGCGTAATGTCATCAATATATTCTTCATGTGATGTTTCAATTCTGTCAAGTATTCCAAAATAGACACACAAGTTTATCATTTGTATCCATATCACTAAACACATCGCTATCAACACTGCCTGTATTCGTTCGTTTTCTCTTAGAATGGCGTTTTGATTTTGGCGCGCACTGCCATTTTTCTTTTGTTACACTACTGAACAAAACTTTAATACGCTCATTATCACTATTCACATCACTTTCTTCCAGTATCATGTCCTCCATGTCTGGAATATATGTTGCCATGTTTCGTGTATCTTATACCTTTATTTACACCGTCGTTTTATATTATTTATTTTATCTATCAGCCTTGAAAATTTACGTCTACTTTCGCCAACCGAAACCGGATATACTGTAATATAAGAACTTTATAAAACTGTGAATCAAATTCTATATTCAATTAAGAAAATGCTGAACAATAATGGGATTGGTAAATTGTTGATTTCTTCACTGGTAAGAAAACTAAAAAGTGAATTAATTCCTCTTGGGGATTTGACTTCTGGAAATCTGGGAAAATTGCTCTTCAACAAATCAACATGTTTCTTTTAAAAATTCTGTTATACTGTTTTGCTAATTATGTCTGTAGACAATACGGTGTCCTATTAATATAGCTCATAAAGACGACTTCAATTAATTCGGTGGTTACAAATCTTTATGGTTACAATGACCTTGACCTGATGTATGGTTTATGATCAATTAATGTCAAGCTACAATTTGAAGGTCTCATTATCATGGCTTATATAAACCTCATTCAACCTTGACCTTATAAACATTATTTATTTGTTTTTCTAGTAGTACTGATTTACGTATTGGAACAATCAATGTTAACGGTGCTGTAAAATGCTTGCTATGACGTAAAATGCTTGCTATGACGTAGGTCTCTATTCTAAGCACGGTGTCATTAACCCTTCAATTTTAAAACCCGTGTGCTAAGACACCTCATTGTCCAGGGGCCTTATTCACCAACATTGTAAGCCTAAAATAGACTTAGATTTTATATTGCCTAATGATCTATTAACTCTTATGATGTCATTAATGTTCCAATTTTAATAAAAATTGGTATACATGTCCAGTGGGTGACAACAAATAATCAGATACAATTTCACATGGTTAAATATAGCTCGAGCATTGAGCCGTGACTGCACTTTTAAAGTTTCATCCATTCGCCGATAAAGATTGGTGTAGGATTGACTATTTAGATATGTATAACATACATAAGTAAGTAGCATATCTTTAAATCATGACTATTTAAATCAATAAATCACGGGTTACCCGCACAAATAGACTCGTCTTAAAGGTCATGGCTCAGGGTTCAACATTGAACTATATAATTGAAAAGAAATGGCAGTGATTGTAAATGTTGTCAATTCTAATTCTATGTCGGAGTTTCAGTCTTACAATGTTAGTGAATAAGGCCCCTGGCTTTGATATTTTTGATTCTCAAAGTTGTATAAAGTATTGTTGTTGATGTATACCGAAAGTGTGTATTATTCAATAAAAGTATATTCAATAATTGGTTCCATTCCGAAAGCTACAGATCGATTATTGACATACTGTAAAATAATTTAATATCAATGGGACGAAATTTTGTGGTTTTGGTAAAAAAGACCATTATGATGGGACGTAAATTAATGGATTTTGCATTTCAGGTAAGAAATACAAGGGTAAAAAATTGTTCATTGGGATTTGATTTCGTGGTTGAACTTTGAAGGTGATCCACTAAAATCCAATAAATTTAATCCCCCATGAAAATTAATGATTTAACAGTATGTTGTAGGGTAATATTTCTCAGATCTATTTTACTTGCATATTTGAGTTTTTTTCTTCAAACCTAGAAAGTGAATTAATTCCTAAAGGCCGTGTTTTCTGGGACAAATATTGAGTTCAATTGAATTTTACTTACGTCTGTTGTTTTCCTCTGATTTTCATATTTACAATAAGCAAGTTAACATGAATATTGATTGTAGTGAATTTTTTAATGTAAAAATAAATGTTCTGAAACTGCTGTTATCGATTCTGGTAAAATCGACCTGATAACGGGGAGCCTGATAACCTTTATGATATCACGTCAAGTGACCATGTGACCATTTGACTTGCTATATCAGTCAACTGACCACATGATCTGACTGACTTCTTAAAGCCAAGTAGCAGGTTGAAATTCTGTTCCCGATGATGAGGTTTTCACCCAATAAATTCCCCTGTCTTGCCAGATTAACTTACTCATCCACGGCACTAACTTATTATTCTCTATGTCACACCTTTTCTGACAAAATCCATGAGTGTGGTGTCAACAGTGATATGATTAAGGTTGTAAATCTTTAAAATAACACACAATCCCCGAGAACCTATAGCAGGGTTATATCATCGTAAATGCTCGTAAACTGGACAAATACCTTATGTTTACTATACTGTAAAATAATTAAGTTTTGTGGGGGATTAAATTTCGTGGATTTTCGTGGTTCACCTAAATCACGAACATTAATCCCATCGAACATTAATTTTGACCCCTGTTTTATTACTTGAAATTAAAAATCCACGAGTTCAAGTCCCGACGAAATTGTCTTTTTTACCAAAACCACGAAATTTCGCGCAACAAAACTAAATGATTTAACAGTAAGTTCTAACTTATCCTAATTGTGCTACTACATATAATACAACCACTTCGCTGGCTTAGAATGAGAAGGTCGTAACTACTACTTACGGCCTTTTAACATTCGTACATATTTAAGATAAGCACCACAAGGTGCTTCTTATGAGCCCAATTTCATAAAAATCGGAACTTGTCATGTTGATCAAAACGAAGTTTAGACCTCTCGTTTTACCATGTGTAAAGAGTAATTATCAGACAGTACATGTATGTTCTCGTTTTTGCTTTTGTTTTTTTTTTGTTTTTTTCGGGCCCCAGAAGGGTAACCCCATTTATTTTCCCCGTCCAATGGTTTTATGGGGGTCGGAGAATCATCCCCCACAAACCTTACAACCTTGCATATTATATATATATAACGAACAGAACAAATAGAAATCATACTATACAGAGATCATACTAACTTCCGGTAAAAACCAGACACGTTTGTTGACATTTTGCGGAAGAAAACAACTAGATTTTCGTCATTTATGACAAGCTGTGCGGTTTGAGCACTTGTAGAACGGATCAGTGTTGATATTTGATGCTTTGTGAGGACTCTCAGATGCAAACTTTTGAATTTGTGTGAATTTGTGAAGTTTAAATCTGTACACCTGAAATCTATTTATAGCACCGATATATGAAAATAAACTGGTATACCGCTCATGATTGAAATTTCGTCACGCTTGGACGAACCGCTTTGTAAATTGTGTATTGCGGAGATTGATTGATGATGTCGTCGGTGAATAAAACTACGGAGGCTCAGACGGTCCTTTCGGAAGACGCTCAAGAATTTGTTGAATCAGTAATGAATTCACAGCGTATTACTAGAGTTGATACGCCTATAAATACTAATAGGAAGAGACATGCTTCAGATCCTTGTGATCAGGAATCAGCAGTGAAGAAGTCACGTATTACAGCTAAAGCTAGGCGGAACCTCTACAATTGTAATACTTCCACAGCGGACTCAAATATCGTTGTGACAAATGCAGATGTTCATGTTGACTGTAATCCTTCTGTTGAACAGTTAATAGGCAAACTCTCAGCAGATATGCATATGATGTTTTCAGCAATGACAGAGCGTATGGACAAGCTAGAGTCAGGGTTAGAACATCGCATTTCAAGTAAGGTGGCTCAACTCTTGGATAAACGTGTGAATACAGAAATGGGTCGCATTCGGAAGGATGTGGACGCACGTCTAGTAACGTTCAAGGAGTCAATGAAAGCTGAGGTTGTAGCAGACCTGAATGATATGCAGGCTAAGTTGCAACAAGTGACTTCCAAAGCACCTGCACATTCATCTCCAAATATTGCTCTGAACGTTGTGATAAGAGACCTACCTGAAACTAGAAATGAAAATACTGAAAATAAAGTTAATGCGCTAATTAAAGATGGTCTACGAATCAGTGATGTGTCATGTGCGAGTGCCGAGCGGAAACCGTCGAACGGTAGTAAGCCTGGTGTTATCATTGCTAGTTTCAAGTGTCATGATGATAAGCGCAAGGTTATGATGAAGAAAAATAACCTGAAATCACGACAACAATACCAGCAAGTGTATATCAACCATGACCTCTCGCATGCTGATCGTTTGATGAACAACAACTTCAGAACCATTCTCAGTGCGCTAAAGAATTCAAATTTATCCTTACAAGGAACAAGAATAGTGCGTAACAACACAAACAACGGGACAAGAAGCGACAGACGAGATCAACGTCATAATACTCGTGATAGTGTGCGTGATAACAATGATTCTGGTAACGACATCGGTGTTGGTGAAAGAGTCGCTCCAAATGCTGGTAATCGGAATTCTGGTTGGACTCGTGTCGGTAATAGAGGCCGTAACGGATACGGCCAACGTCGTGGTGGTCAACAGAATCGACGTAGCTAGGTTACAGCGGGGTTTTGGAATGTACGGGGATGGAAAGCTGATTCAAGCTCCGATAATTCTATTTTACGGACTGCATGTGCTACTTTGAGTGGCTGTGACATTTTAGCTGTAGCTGAAACACATCTTTTATCTGACTCTGTTTTAAACATTGATGGTTTTAAATGGTTTGGTTTAAACCGAACCATGATTCATAAACGTGCAAAAACTGGCTCCGGTGGAGTTGGCTTTTTGATTAAAAACAGTATATGTGATGAATTTGACATTACTATTTTAGATAGCTCTTTTGAAGGTATTCTTTGGTTGGAAATGTGTCATAAATCTGATAATTATATATTATTTCCATGTGTATGTTATTTACCGCCAGAAAATTCTTCACGGTACGTTGATGTAAATGCTTTTTATGATAGTTTGTTGACAGATATATATCAATACCAAAATGATGGCATTTTATACCTCTGTGGTGATTTTAATAGTAGGTGTGGTCAGCTAGAGGACTATATAAGTGGTATCGATAATGTATCTCCACGTCATATTATTGATTTTAAAACGAACACTTACGGTGAAATATTTATTGAATTTTTGATTAATGTTAGTATGTGTATTGTAAATGGTCGAAACTACACAAATAATGATTTTACCTCTGTATCAGTTAAAGGTCTATCTGTAGTTGACTATTGTGTAACTAGTTACGAAACACTGTCACTTTTTTCAGACTTTTCAGTTGTTACAACTGCTGATCTAATAAATCAGTGTGGACAAATAAACACTTTACTGTCAGGTAATTTACCAGATCATTCTATGTTAAAATGGAATATTAATCTTGAGTCTGTTTTGTCTGCTAGCAATTCTGATAAAATATCGGATGATTTTGTCGAATTTGATTCTTTTGATAAGTTTGACTGTTCAAATATTCATGAATCTTTTATGCTTGGTACAGATATTCTTGTTAAAGTTAATAGTACTATTGACGATATTGAACAAGGTTTTAAAACACAGAATGATATTGACTCTGCTTACAGTTCTTGGTGTACTATTTTAAAAGATAATATGTATAAGTCACTTCCATATAAAACCATTACTCCGGGCTCGAAAGGGAAATGTTTTCGACCCGGAAAGCCGTGGTGGAATGATAGACTAGGTACACTATGGACTAATGTCAACAAAGCTGAGCGAAAATGGCTTTCTTGTATTAATACCAATGCTAAAAAGAAATTAAAAACTGAATACATTTCAGTTCGTAAGCAATTTGATCGTGAAGTACAGCGTTCGAAACGTTTACATTGGTATTCACTTCAAAATGATTTGATGGAAGAGTGTAACATTGATCATTCGAAGTTCTGGAAATCCATCGGGAAAGTAGGCATTGGTAATACTAGTCGCAAACTTATCCCTATGGAGATTCAGTTACCAGATGGCTCTACCTCTCAGTGTGTTACAGATGTGCTGGAAAAATGGAAAGCTGATTTTAGTACTTTATTGAATAAAAATCACGTAGCTAATCATGCTAGCCAGGATGATGGCAATTTAGTAGAACCTAATTATGAATCCTTTAATGATTATATCTCTCTATTGGAAGTTAAGAAGGCATTAGATAGTGCTAAGAGAGGTAAAGCTAGCGGTATTGATGGTATTCCTAGTGAAGTGTTAAAAACTGATACCTCAGTCTTGTTTTTACATTCATTGTTTAATGCTTGTTTCATTAGTGGTTATGTACCATCAGTTTGGGGGAAGTCGATCATAAACCCGATCCCTAAATCATCTACTACTGATCCGAGAGACCCTCTTGCTTATAGAGGCATTTCACTGGCCTCATCCATGTACAAAATTTATTGTAGCGTACTTAATTCTAGACTCAGTGTATGGACAGAAAATAATGGCAAAATCGTAGATGAACAAAATGGCTTTCGCAAGAATCGTAGTACTATCGATCATATTTCATCATTGTCTAGTATTTTGGATTGTAGAAAAAAACGCAGATTATCTACCTTTTGTGCATTTATTGATTTTAGCAAAGCTTATGATTTTATAAATAGGGACAAGCTTTGGAACCGACTAAAAGCTTCTGGTATTACTGGAAATATGTTTCGAGCTATAAGGAATCTTTATTCGTCAGTTTCGTCATGTGTCAGGGTGAATCATTTCAAGACAGAATGGTTTGACATTCACTGCGGATTAAGACAAGGCTGTGTCTTATCACCTATTCTGTTCAATTTGTACATTAATGATCTTGCCATATATTTGAAGTCGTTCAACATTGGATTAACTATTGATGACTGTTGTGTATGTATTCTTATGTATGCAGATGATATTGTTTTATTAGCTGAAACCAGTACAGATCTTCAAGTTCTGTTGAATGCTCTAAATGACTGGTGCTCGTTGAATGACATGGCTATAAACAGCACAAAAAGTAATGTTGTACATTTCCGACCGAAGTCTCTTGTAAAAACTGATATGATTTTTAAATGCGGTGATAATTTGTTAAATGTTGTTGATAAATATACATATCTTGGTATATTATTTAACGAATACATGGACTTTGAAATTACGGCTAAGGCTGTTGCCCAGAGTGCCAATCGAGCGTTAGGCCTTGTCATTGCTAAATGTAAGCTCCTAGGTGGTGTTCCATACAATGTATTTTCTAAGCTCTACGACTCAATAGTTTGGCCAGTTATAGGTTATGGCGCCGCTATATGGGGTCATAACAACTTTTCCTGTATAAATGCCGTACAGAATAGAGCGATGAGGTATTTTCTTGGTGTTGGTAAATATACCCCCAACGCAGCTGTCATTGGTGAAATGGCATGGAGACCCTCGTCTGTCCGACAGTGGAGTTGTATTTCTAACTTCTGGTGTAGATTGGGTAATATGGACGTTTCTAGGCTTAATAAGCGCATAGCATTCTGGGCAAACAGGCTAGCGGGTACAGCTTGTAAAAACTGGTTTTATTCTGTTAAGCACAAGTTATCGTCACTTGGTTTAACTGATCATATTGACATTGCTTTGCCAATTCCTAAATTAAGTTTTAAGAAATCAGTTGAAGAGAGTATGTTGAATCTTTTTCAAATTGATTGGCTCAATTCAATACAAAATGTATCTAGTACAAATGGAAGGGGTAGAAATAAACTCCGTACATACCGTTTATTTAAAAACACATTTACTGTTGAACCTTATTGTACCATGATTTTATCTTTTTGTCATAGGTCAGCATTTAGTAAATTTAGATGTGGTGTAGCCCCCATCCGACTCGAAACTGGAAGATACGAAAACTTGCCAATCAGCGAAAGGAAATGTCCGTTTTGTAATTCCGTAGAGGATGAATGTCAGGTTATTTTAGATTGTAATTTATATAATGATATTAGGGTGAAAATGCTGGCAAAAGCAATAGCAATCTGTGATACATTTGAAAATCTGCCAAATACTGATAAACTTGTCATTTTATTTACACATCCAGCTCTGATTAGGTTATGTGCCAAAACCTGCTTTGATATTTTAAAACGTAGATCATTTTACCTTTGTAAATAATGTAACTTATTTATTTATTCATATTTCCTGTTTTACAGATCCTATGTAGCAATTGTTATTCAGTTTATTTTCGATCTGATCGAAGGTGATAAATTTATTTTAAAACGTTTTGTAACTATACACATTAGTGTGATTTTGATTTTCAGTGTTTTATTTGATAGATATTTTAGGGCAGTTTTTATAATTAGAATAACAATGGTTACATAGATTTATATTGTAAATGTTTAATGAAATTGTGATTTGATAGTCTCTTATAATTCTTTTAGAATGGCTTCGTACTGTGATATATGTTTTGTAAATTGTATAGTTTATGTGTACAGAGATGAGACTTTAATAAAGATATATATATACTATAAATGAATATACTTATCTACATAAATTTGATATTTTGGGGTAATAAAAGGGATTGGGACCTTTTTCGTCAAAGAGTGACGAGTAGAGAGAAGAAAGAAAAATGTTGTCAGACATATTGATTGTTTTGTTTTGTTATTATTTGTATGTCACAGAAGTCGTCAGGTGTTCATAAATTGTTCCCATGTTTTATTAAAATTGTCTAGGTTTCCTTGATCTAGGGCTAGTTTCCGTTGTAGTTCTAATCTACTCTCAAATTTAATTTTGAAAAAGGTAAATGAAGATAATTCTTTTTTATATTTACTTGTAAAGATAAATTGTTTTCCATATAGACAGATGTGTGATAAGATAGGATTCCTTGAAACACACATGAAAGCGTTGGTTTTATTTATCTCACCATTTATGTGCTTTGTATCGCAGTATTTTTTTATTTTGTTCCAGAAAATTTGTGTATAATGGCATTCCCAAAAAAGATGATCCATTGTTTCTATCGATGCATTGCAGAAGTTGCACAGGCTAGATTCAATCATCTTACATTTGAATAAATATGCATTTGTAGCAATGTTTCTATGAATAAATTTATATTGAAAGTTTTGAATTTTGCTGTCCTTCGTCAATTTAAAAGGAGTTATATTTTTCTGTTCCCAATCAAAGTTATTTTCGGGATTAAGATTTTCTGCCCACTTTATTTGGTATTTCTCGTTATGGCAAGGTATATGTTTTATTTGGGTATTTGATAGCATTTTGGTTATGCTTCTTCCTTTTGTATTGTTTAATTTGTGATGTAATGTATAATTATCAGCATTTATTATTCTGTACTGTCTATTTATTACGTCTTTTATGAAGTATTTTACTTTTTGATGATAAATAAAATCGTTTGCAGTCAGATTATGTCTTATTTTGAGTGTGTTGTAAACGTTATAAATTTTCTATTTTCTATATCATATAAATCAGAGAGTGTCATAATTCCGTTATTCATCCATGTATTATTGTTTAGAATTTCATTTTTAAATTTTAGGTGACTGTTATTCCAGATAACGGTGTTTGAATATAATGTATTTTCTTTTTTGTAATTTAATTTACACCACGATTCTAATATATCTTTAAGGAATTTATTTTTTATGCTTATCTTTTGTAGATCATTTTTGCTTAGATTCGATAAAAATATTTTCGTATTTCCAAATGGTTTTAATTGTTCTGTATAGATATGTTTCCATTCTGCTTGATTATTATTTCTATTAGTTTTCGTGCCCATGCTGGTTTTAATGAATTTATGTATATTTCTAAATCTACCATGTTTAAACCTCCATCTTTATATTCTTGAATGACAATGTTTCTTTTGACCTTTTCTTGTTTGCATCCCCATATGAATTCAAAGGTTTTTTGTTTTAGTATTTTGATCGTTTGTATTGATGGGTTTGGGAGTACCGAAAATACGTATGTAAGTTTTGGAAGAATAAGCGATTTTAAAACAGTTATATTACCTATTGTTGATAATTTTCTTGTTTTCCATCTATTTAGATAATAGTAAAAATCTTTTATTTTTCTTTCAAAATTTAGTTCGATCACCTTAATTGGGTTTGCATGGAATATTACTCCCAGAGATTTTGCTTCTGAACTGTTCCAATTAATGTCTTTTTTTTCCGCGAATACATTAAATCATGGTCATTACGTACATGTAATGATCCTATCTTTAAAACAATGCATTTTTGAAAGTTTAATTTTAAACCTGATTTATCTCCAAATACTTCAAACAATTCCAAAGTACTTTCAAAACTTTGCCGTGTGCCATCCAATAAAACCGTTGTGTCGTCTGCAAACATTGCATTTTTAATTTCTTTTCCGCTTATAGTTATACCTCTAATATTTGTGTTGTTTCTAAGAGCATATGATAGTAGCTCAATACTTATGGTAAATATGTAAGGACTTAATGGACATCCTTGTCTGACCCCTCTTTCTATTTTAAAGAATTCTGTATTAAAACCATTGTTTGTTATTGAACAGGTAGGTGATTTGTAGAATAATTTTACCCATTGCCTAAGATCGTTTCCAAAATTGAAAAATTCAAGTAGTTTGTGCATAAAGTCATGGTTTAAGCTGTCGAAAGCTTTTTCAAAATCCGTGAAAGGAAGCATGCCTGGAGTGATTTGGTTGTATGAAATTTCAATTATGTCTCCAATAAGTCTGATATTTTCTCTTATATATCTGTTTTTTACGCAAGTTTAACTTTTATGAATTATATTATTTAAAACTTCCTTAATTCTCGACGCAATTGATTTAGTGGCTATTTTGTAATCTACATTCAGTAAACTAATTGGTCTCCAGTTTCCTAAATTTGTTAAATCTTTATTTGGTAAAGTAAAGTAAAAAGGCCCTGGTTTTGTAGTTCTGATAAATTTCCTGTTTGAAATGCGAAATTAAGAGCATTTAAAAGATCGGATTTAATATCATTCCAAAACAGTTTGTAGAATTCTATATTTATTCCGTCGGTTCCTGGGCTTTTGCCATTTTTCATATTTTTCACCGCTTGTGCAAGTTCTTCTATAGTTAATATGCCTACACAGTACACTACCCAAAAGTTCTAACCCGCCACCTTACATTTTTCGTCATAACTTTTTTATCGACGTATGTAGCCTCATGACATTTTACATACCAATACTTGAATACAAGATGCAGTTAATTATAAATTTATTTTGGACGACAAACGGTTGTGTTCGCTGTCACATGCGTGTAATGTAATGAGGTATTTTTTACCAATTCACAAAAAATACCCAAAATGTTTGTGAAATCGTGCAGAAATCAACGCATGGAAAACACGATATCATAAACATTTTGGCCTTACTGATCCCTGCCCTCGACCAAAAACACGTTAGATGCCGTGATTGACTCCAGACGAACTCGATTGAAGAGTAACAAACTTCGAACAAAATAAGAAAAAGGCCTTGTCAAAAAGGTTTATTTTGCAAAATCACTCTTGTATCTCAAATCGAAGTTTGCTGTATAGAAAAAACGAACATAACCACCAAAACAACAAAAAAACAAACAAAAATATAAAAAATAAGTTTGTGAAATTAAAAAAATAAGGGCCGCAACTCTAATCGAGCTAATAACGTTCCGACAGGTATGTCGTGTTCTTTGTGTGCCAAACTCAGCATGTAAAGGTGTTTTTCGCGTAGGAAATTCATGATTTTTATCAAAACCGTTCATAAACACGTGCTTTTCGTTGCGTATACCTTACACGTGTAAACATGCTATATTACGTAACAGGTCTTACACGGTGAATTCAACCGCAAATTGGCAAAAAATCAACACATAATTGACTTTAATACATCTTTATACGTTTGTATGTGAATTTTTATGCTAATACATCCATTATCAAAAAAGTATTTTAAAAAAGAAACATTGTCACTTACGAATTGTGTTCAAGTGATTTTTCGAAATTCCATTGAGTTTTCCCCTCGAATAAATTTCAGAATAAAAAGTGTTTTTCAAGATAAGCAGTCATCAACAATGCAGAATTTGTTCATGCCCACGTACATTTTGGTGCACACGCAACGCACGTGCAAAAATGCATTATTACGCAATACGCCGAATGCACTGAGTTTAGCCACAATATCACCGACACAAATTAATGATCAGCTGCATCTACTTAACATGTATCGGTATGTGAAATTTCACATGAATATATCAATTTTTGACACTACAGGAATAAAATACATAAGTGGTGGGTTAGCACTTTTGGGTAGTGTATTGCTTTCTTTCTTGATTCAACTTCGGGATATTGTTTAATTCTAAAGGTTCAAATGTTTGTTTTTCGAGTATTCTTTTTGTATAAATTCATTTATAATATTTAAATGTTTCTTCAAGAATTTCCTCTTGATTTGTTATTTGTTTATCATTTACATTAATTACTTTTATGGTTTTGCTCTCTGCTTTGTGTTCCTCTAACACTTTAAGCAGTTTTATGTTTTTATCTTCATTTACTAAATGATTGTATTTCAGTCTAGTAATATACCCTTCTGCTTTTCTATGGTATAATTCATCCAGTTTAGCGCGCTCGACATTTAATTCTTCCTCTAAGTTTGGGTCATTTGTGTTTTGTTGCTTTTCTAACAGATCTTTTATGTTTGAGTTTATTTTATCAGTTTCTTCCGATTGTAGTTTTTTTCATTTTTATAAAGAATTTTATACTTTCGTTTCTAATTGTTCCTTTAATAAGTTCCCATAGTATTTGAGGGTTTGAGTTTTTATTGTAATCTTTAATTTCATTAATTGCTTTCTTTATTCGCTCTTGGTAGTCTCTGTTAAGTAAATAGTATTGTTCATTTTTTAGCTTCCTTTGCCACGTTTAGTACAGCTTGTCTGTATGTATATGTTAGGGATTAAATGGTCGGATTTTAAACTGTTTATTATTTCTGCCTTTTTTATTGAATTCGTTACACTGTCGCTTATTATAAAGAAGTCCAGCCTACATGACACTGTACTTGATTTCCATGTATATCTAGTTTCCTTAGTGTGTTGGTCCATAATTTTAGTAAGTTTTTGTCTACATAAGGTATGTGTATTCATATTTCCTCCCCGTTTATCAATGCATGGATTAAGTGTGAGGTTCCAGTCTCCTCCTTTGATTAGTTGTTCGTTTGATTTTTTTATAGAGTTTTCTAATTTGATAAGCAGTTTTGTATCATCCTTGTTTGGTCCATAATAGTTTATAATATAATATACATGGCTGTTTATTTCTATTTTCAATAGCAGGATTCTCCCTATTGCTATTTCGTCTGTTTTAATGACATTGATATCTTTTGTTTTGCTGACTAGAAATCCTACACCCGCACTATTCGATGAATCTCGTTTTCTCAAACTATCGATTTTGTAGTTACGACCTTTTCATTCTATGCCATCGACTTGATTTTGGCAATTTATACTGTCTAAGCCACTGTAATGTTTGTACTTGGTCGTATCATCATGTCTGTTCCATGTAAACATTGTTCTACATGTCCCGGCAAGCCATGTAGTCTAGCCTTTCTAATGCACAAACTAGCAACAGTAAAGGAGAAAACCACTAGTGTTCTTATAGTACATGCTGGTACATGTTAACACAAAGAAACGTATCTTTATTTAAGGTAATAAACCTATAAAACAGACCACGTCTTCTAACATGTGCGCCACCAATGGGATTGTCAACTAGTCTGATTTGAGGCACTCATACATACAACATAAAGAAACGCCTACGGTAAACATATGGTAATACAAAGCGTTCAATTTGGTACTAAAACTATTTTCCAATATTTTCTATGCTGAGCTAGAACAGAAACACTCTTTATACCCAAGAATAATATACTAGTAACAAGGATGGTATGATACCTGGTTTGAATATTGCCATCAAACAAGGACACGTAAGCGGTGTTTTCTACTGATTTTTTTGCTGATAGCGTAAAATCAGGGGAACATGCATGCACAAGAAGGTCATCATAAGCTTAAATTTATGCTTTTATAGCATTATTGTTAAGTTATTCTTGGTAGTAAAGGGTGTTTCTGTTCGTCAGCTAACACTATTACTAGGAAATACTAGATATTCAATGAGTTTCAGTAGCTGCAAAATAAAGGATATGCAATACACTCATTAAATGTTATAAGTACACCAACACAGTACATAGCAGTACGTGCAAATAGTGCTTATAAAGTTTTTCTAGCTTGAAAAATGACAACATTTAGAACTGTTATATTACGTCCATGACGTATTATGTTTAAACATCTTAAAATTTGTAAGTATTTAAGTTTTATGTCTTGTATAGATGTGTTGTTATGTACAGTGCATGCTTGCCGATCGGTCGGTCGACATGCCGAATGGTTTTTCAACAATAACACCAAAACGGGTGGACCTAGGATTCTTAAATTTCAAGTGGAGATTATTCATCCTCAACAGACGGATCGACTCAATTTCAAGGTCATTTGGATCTAAGGTCAAACTCACCATGACCTTTGAATACACAACAATCACTGGGCCACACCATAAGAAATACAGGATATTAGATCGTAAAACTTTACAGAGAGGTTGCTAATAATCAGATGCAGGCTCTTATTAATTTTGAGGTCGATAGGTCAAAGGTCAATGTCGTGGTGACCTTAGCTACACTAGGCTATTTACAGCCATAAGACATGTTTGTTTCACAAACCTCTCTTGTACGGTCTGTTATCGTAATTCTTCCGGTTTTGTGTTTTCCTGGTGTGGGTATTGATGGACAATGTGTATGTAACACTTTGGGCCTTCGTGCGAAAAAAATCTGTTTTGCACGTGCATTTGGCATATTTTGAAAATTCACGGTTCACTGCTCGCAGCGGGCAAATTACAATTATCGAATTATCGGATATTGCTGCTATTCTGCTGACATTAAGACATGTTAAAAATGAACATGATATCATGTATAATAAAAAAGATATATGCATTACATGTTGGTGTACTTATAACATTTAACAAGTGTATATATAATCATATGTCTACTGTAAAAAATACCGAGCAATCGGCGAGCATAGCCTTTATTTATTTGCCAGTCAGCTTTCTGCTGTATATGGCCGGCATATGTGTGATTTGAACCCGTGTCACGGGATTAGGCGGTAAGCGCGCTTACCACTGAGCTACGGAGGCCATATAGGCGATGCTTTTTGTTTGGTACATAAATGTATACTTCACTACATGTTATATATATATGTTATAACACGTATAAGTTACCAATTTTCTAGGGCTCTTTTCAGCTGTTGAGTCGCTCAAGCATCCTTTGATATTTTAACTTTCTCTGGTCATTGGGCTACATATAGAAAATTATGTTCTTGTTTCCATGGGGAGAGTATTTCTCTCCTGTGGGTCTGGCTGCCAACATCAATCTGCGGTGCCCAGGAATATACACTGCCCTCAGAGGTACCAATGTAGACGATGGTGGAGTGGAGCATGTGGATTTTTGTTGCTCCCCATATATACAACTGTTCAATATTAATGTACACTACAACAAACAAGTAACACTGTCGGACACCAATAGTTTTATTGATACATGATGATACAATGGGTATATAGATTATCTATATCAGTGCTATCCTAATGGGGGCATGCTGATAGAATGATCATTTCTGACAAAATCATCTTAAATAAATAACTAGAAAAACATCCATAATTACTATAACGATGCAATATCATATTATTCAAAATTGCTAGACTCGCACAATTTTCTTTAGATAAGTACGAAGCTTGATAAAACAATGTCAGATTGGAAATGCCGATAGGGAATTGGTGAAGATATTAGATCTACAGGGTGTCCCAAAAAAACGGGGACCTAGGATAAACAGTTGTAACTTTTTTCTCTATTATAGGTATCACACTATTAATGTGTCAAAACAATAAGGGAAGAACACTGTTCATAATGCTAGCATCACTGTCATGATTATTTAGTTTAGTACACAGAGTTACCTCCTGTGTTTACAATCGCAAGTTTCAGTAAAATACCATAAACAGGCATAAAGTGAAGTAGGGATTTCAGAATTCAATGAGATATATTTCCATGCTGACCTCTAAATTCTTCTCATGTGCTCCAAATCATTGTTTATGGTTTGTGATACTTTAGTTCATTATGTATAGCAAACAGTTTAACTATTGGGATCGAGTTTGAGTAAACTTTTAGGTAATATAGCCTGTGATATGAGGTAAGATATCAGTACTATTTCGCAAACATATCCTGATTTGCTGCTGATTTACTACAAGAAGAGTTTTCTGCTAGCATATGGTGCTATTTTATAATTTCTGACATGCACAATTACTCCACAATGTATTTATGGATTGTTCGGTTGGATAAAACTTCACTTTTTGCTTCTTTCTATAGTCTGAGCTTCTTTTTGTAATAGTCCTTGACAATATTTACGTTTTTAATCATTGAATGAATTTTGATGCTATTATGGAATTATGGATTTCCACTTCCCCTTTGGTCAGTAAACACGCCACGTTTTCCTATATTTTGCTATTTCTTGTCATATTTGTTTTATTTTCACAATACTTGATCACCCCTTTGACTTTATATGTTGTTTTCTAACAATTAGTGCCCCGACACAAATGCCCTTTTTTCATAATGACCCATTTTAGGTGATTAAGCAAAAATAACGTGAAAAGTTGCCATAGTGAAGATGATGACGTCACTTCCTGTTTTGAAGCACCATATTTCAACAAGTACCCTTTTTAGAAGTAGGGGTCCTTTACATACACTTTCACAAAATATCAGCCTAATTCATCAAAATATGAATGAGTAATTAGGTTTTGAGGTAGGTCCCCGTTTTTTTGGGACACCCTGTATATATTGAAATACATTTCGCTGGCTTGGGATGAGAAGGTTTACATAATGCGCTTCTTATGCGCCTATTTTCAAGACACCGGAGCTTAATGGTCATGTTGACCAAAATGAAGTTGTAAAAGCTTATTTTTCAATAGATCTACGCAAAGAGTAAATTTCAGACAGTTTTTTCTTGTGCTCTAAAAACATTGATTTTGTACTTACGACCTTTTCATTCTAAGCCAGCGATTCATTAGTCTTGTTTGTCTTTAAAATTCACAGTACAATATGATTCTGGTACAATTTGACAAGATTTCCCGCCATCTTGTATGACGTCATTTGTAACCTTGGTAACAGGGTTCTTATTGGTCAACATAAATGACACGTGTTACCTGAAAATAATGAAGTTCCGTGAATATACTAGCATGTGCAACTTAAATTGAAACAATAATTACATGTGATGCGGTCACTCAACGGCCAATGTAATTGTCAATCTACTCAATTACATCGATCATTAACCTTCCCCACTTAAATGTACATGTATATTGATGAATATTATTTATTATCATATAAACCCAAGAAAATTGACAAATGTAGGCAATTATATTGCTCGTGGATTTATATACACAACTACCGAATAATCACTTTTTGGTATATTAGGAAAATAATTATTTCCTGCGGTAGCAGAGTGGACCGACAGTAAGTATGAGGATTTGATAAAGTGGTCAAGTAAATCCACTAGAATCATTGGTGCACTTAGAACGATTTGCTGGACAAAATGAATATTTATAGACATTGTGGAAAAGTGATATACTAGCAGTGAGTTTTGGAAAGTAAAAGTAAATATAGGAGTATACTAACAACATGAATACATTCAAGTATATTTTTTAACAGGGTGCTTTTTGTTGTTGGCTAGCGTAAACTATTTCCCTGACACGACTGTGATGCTAAAAAAGGATTCCGTGGTCATTCGCTGGAATGACTTCACGCCTTATCGCCTGCTTATAGATATTTGGCATGGGTGCTTGCAATAGCTTGAACGATTTCACGTTGACGAGTAATCGATATTTTAAAACAAGCAATGGCAGAGTGGAGTGGTTTCAGACAATGTACGAGAGATGAGGCAAGGACGTTGAATAGTAACAATTTAACAACGCGTATGTTTAAATACATATTAGATGCCTATATTAAAACACGCACCACATAACAAGAGCTTTCATGGAGTGGCAAACACAGAAGTATGACAAGTCGCAACCATAAGAAAAAGAATCGAGGGAAATAAAACCAGTAGATTACTAGGGCAAGATTTATGACCATCTTTACCAATGACGTGTGGTATTGAGGTATTGATGCGATAGTTATGCTTGACACACCATCTCATTATAGTGATACAGTGCGTCTGGTGATTTGAAATACGTGACCATGCCATTCCATTAGACATTGACATTAGACATTGACGGGATTAGTACGCATGACACAGACTGTCTTGTGGTTATTTAATCTGGATATGCTTATGGACTGACAAGCTGGTCGGGCGGACCGAAAAACGAACACGATGACTCCTATATCGCGTTCTACCTAAGAAAATGGGGGGTATAATAAATCTGTATTATGAAATGCACATGCCTAAAAGTTTCAAGTCCTTTCAAAATTAAAAGCAGTATTATTATTTTTGATTTAGTATTTCATGTTTTAAATTTTATCTTCGTAATTGCTAAAACGATTCTATTCAGACTTCACACTTGTGTCGAGTACTTGCGAACTAGTTTAGCATTGCTAACAAAGTTAATGGGATCTTCTGGATTTCTCGACAAGTCAGTATCAACCTTACAGAGCCCATCAGTTTGATTGCTATTTAAAGACACCGAGTCTAAATCAGTATCGTTTTCAGACGCTTTACTTCTCGCATCAATGGTGTCATAAATGTCGCGATCGCTATCAAAGCTTGCATGAACGTAATCGCTTCCTAAATAATTTTGGGAATTTGGCGAAAATGACAAATCTACATTTGCGGTTCTTTGTAAACATGCCCCGCCAACTTTCGACAAGTAATCAAAGCTTTTTGCAGCACCCTTAATACTTCTCGCGGTCGGTTTGTCCAAAAACGTGTTACCATTAGAATATTGTGATGCCGTTAATGACTCAGAACGTTGGTCCATTTTCTTCTTAGAAATGCCAGATTTTATTGAAATTGACGTTATGAATGAATGAGGATCTTTTGATGCCATTGTGGGTTTCTTTGCAGCCAAGTTATCGCATCCTAGGCCAACCTGTACACCGATATTAACGTATCGTTTACGGAGTGTCAAGCGACTTTCTGATTTGTTTGTAGATTCAATGTCTAGTGCATCATTAACATTACATGAATTTGGAATTTTTGTAGGTTCCCTTACAGTAACAGAGTCTCGACGTTTTGTTGGTGGTGTCTCATCTCCTCCTGCAGGAATAAAGTCGTCCGCCATTTTACGATCTTTTACATTATAGCCTACGGGTAGGTTCAGCATGGTAGATAAACGCCGACCCACTGAACGAGCAAAGTTGACGTTCATTTCAGACAGGCGACGTAACGGGTTGGGTTTCTTTGAAGGGTCAGCTGACCTTGTGACGCTCCTCAGCTGTAAATACAACCAGTTTTGCAATACAAATAGAATGATGATGTGAATAATTCAATTTCTCAGGTTAGATTAAGTTACAGTTCTCGGATGTTCAGTTAAAACTGGACATTAGAATAAGCATTGTGATGTTACAATTAAAAGGAGAAATACGAATATTTTTGTTGGCCATTTAGGGGGGGTCGAATTTGTTACTTACGTGTAACTCGGGCTTAATTTAGATTTCTGCAAGTTCATAATTTGATAAATTAGTTGCTTGTATCAAGATTGGTGTACAAAAGAAAGCTTTTATCTGAAAATATCTTGAAACTCACCCTCATTGTCACGCATGCGCAGACGATCCATGATACAATAAGTGTAAATATAGTCACAGTCATCACAGAAACCACGGCCACTTTCTCCACACACATCTCACCTTGTAACTTGGCATACATACCACCTTCAAATATAGAAACACACAAGTAAGTTTGATCAAAAGAGAACCACCACATAAAATAATTGTTTTAAGGATATCTGGGTGTAATAAAGAATCTCCTCGTGAAGAGTTCTCAAGTTCAGTAATTTTATGACAATTTGACTAATTTCCTATAAGTCGTGGGTTCAACCCCCACTAGAGCCAAAATATGTTTATTCTTTTTTTATTTATTTTTTAGTTATAAGACAATGTTTTGGCTTTGTGACATCACTTTTTAGAGTAATTTGGAGAAAAGATTTTTTTTTCTTTTTTTTTCTTTAATTTTATAGGAGTAAAATATGTGGTATATAGACGAAAATCGGGTTACTATGGATTTCGACAGTGACATATATCAGATGAGCGTCTGCACCCGCAAGGCGGTGTTCTTGTTAACTTATCTCCCCTTATTGAATTTTATTATATTCTTTGTTCAGAATATAACTCTAAAACTTTTTGAGGTTTTGATTTGAAATTTAATATGTGAATAAGTGCAACTTACAGAAGTGGTTCAAGAACTATCACTCTAGTCATGAAATTATCTCCCTTTATTTGATTGAAAATAGCTTTTGTCTGGAGCGCAAGTTAAAAAGTATTGAGTTGATTGAAGTGAATGAATACTACTGTAATTATATCATGACCTGTTTTGAGAAAACACTTACCATAATACAAGCAAACATCTGTTACTGAGCAACATAAAGCGGGGATGGTCATGTGATCATTGCTCCTGTTATCTTGTTTTTATTGTCATTTATTATATTATAATGAATTTGATATGTTTGCATATAATTATATCATTGCAGATTAGATGATCATGCCAAACAAGTATGACCTGCCTATTGAAGTGGAGAAATGAACCAGTTGATCACAAACGCGCATTTAGATCATGCATAGTTACAAGTGTACAAACAATCAGTGTAGAAAATAGTATTTTCTAAAGTCACAGATAGTTTACAGACATCTGAAAATCACTTCATATTTTTGTGATTATTATTTCCCAAATTTCAGTAGCAGATGAATGAATTCACAATGGAAGGTTCCACTGTGTTTTCCAGTTTTGAAAGTATATATAAATGGACTTTCGGATTCCCTAGAAACTATGAAAAAATAAAAACATAAATATTAACTAACATACTGTACTTACTTTTGTTGGTTTTGTCATAATCTATTGCTACATGTATTCTTACCCTCAGCATGCATTGTAAATCTATTGAATTCTATCATTGGTTTGAAAATAAATATTGATGAATTTATAATTATTTTTAAAACTTTTAAAGGTTCCCCTTTTTTTCTTCCCGCTATGTTTGATGAAGGGGTAAGGTATATTGCTTTGCATGTGTCAATCGATAGGTAAGTCTGTAAACCATGTGGTTTCTGTTCAACAACGCTTTCTTACCTGCCACAGATTTAGGGGCTTGTGATCAACTCCGACTCCTACAGGTATCAAACCTGTATCCTTGTGTACCAAATTCTTAGAAATTGTTTCATTTCCAATATGTAAACACAATGGATCAACTTGTCAAAACAAAAAGTAACTATTGGCTTTTAAAAGAGCACATTGATTATTCCCCCCCCCCATCTTTGATGAGGGGGTATATTGCTTTGCTCATGTCTGTCAGTCGATAATAGACCAAATAGTTTTCAGTCAATAACTCAAGAACGGTTTTTCCTATGATCGTCAAACTTTCCGTGGAGGTTGTGAGGCACCAGTAGATTACCCCTATTGATTTTGAGGTCAGAAGGTCAAAGGTCACTGTAACTTTAACCGTTTTGACTATTTGACTGCCATGAGGACAAAAAAAGTTTTACAAACATTTTTTCTTTTTATAGTGTCTTTGAATGACAGAAACAAGTATCAATGAGGATAAAATTCTTAAATTTATTGAGATATTTGTCCTTTGACCTTTTCATATGACCTTGACCTTAGAGTGAAGAACTTAGTTCGTATAACTATCATATCCTCTTATCATAGTTTATCATTTTGCCAATGTAAGTTGAAATCCATTGAAAAATAAAAAGTTAATGGCATGACTATTGAAGAATAATGTTAAAATAAGTGGGTGGGGTACTGATTAATCCCTGTTTTATCATTATTTTTGTATTTAGATAGAAAATTTGTGTCTTATTTTGTTACATTGTCATTAAAATGTAATATTACTATTGTATTTGAACCTTCAATACAAAAAACTGGTAAAATTATATGAAAAAAGCTGAAAATCTGATTTTTCTTTGAAATTGGGGTTATGTTAACATTTTTAATTTGCAATTATGAAAAAAATCCCGCATAGAGATTTGATTTTTTTAGGATTTTGTTATCACCTTTGCTGACTCTTAATAATATCAAAAAAGCAAGAAAAGTTATTGAACCAATTTTTTTTTAATTTGCTTTTACCTTTATAAAAATGTGTCATTTTTGTGGATTTTTGATTTCGGCTATCATCACATGCTAAAATGAGGGAAAAAATCTTAATTTTTCTTATTTTCTCTTTCAAATATTGTTTTTGTTAGCCTGAATTATTATGTTAAATAACTTGACAGTTATTGTGACAATGTGTGTTATATTTTCAAAGAAATTAACAAAACTAAAACCCCATACACCCTTTGAAAATTGAAAAAAAATGTCGAAACATTTTATAGTATACCGCTTCAAACAGAAATTACGAAAAAAAAACGCATAGGGTTCCAATTTTTTTTCTTCAATCAATGTCAGACATGTTTAACTTACAAAAAAACATATTTAAAAAAAAGTTACTGAGCAGAAAAAAATGGCATGTGACCAGTCTTATACCTTAAAACATTACACACACATTGAAGTTAATTTTGAAAAAAAATCAATGGTGCCAATTGTTTAGATCATATTTTATTGCCATTTATCTATAGGGTCCTTATTGGCAATATGCGAAAAAATGCCTTGCTTTCAAGGAGGGTTCGGTTACATTTTTATTTTTATCTACTTCATAATTAGACCAAACATCATTTATACACTTTTGATTGAAGAAATAATCATTATAATTAGATTAAAACACATTCTTGTTTTTATTGTGTCATCTGTTGGAGACTTATTATATATATCATGCAGATGACTCCATTTGTTTTTGCAGTACGTTCTTACGCTAGGTGTAGGGATATAAAAATAGAGATTACTCTCTTAAATGACAATAAAAGTGTTTTAAAATTCACATGCAGTTGTCTTAAAGGGTATACAATAGAATAAAACCGTTTAAAACGCAGTCCTCAATAAAAAAATTTAAAGTTTTTACACCCGGACATCGTTAAATATCGTTGGCTTAGAACGAGAAGGAAGTAACTACTACTTACGAACTTATAAGACTGATACAATATTATTTGAAATCTGCATCATAATGCACTTCTTTTTTGGGCCCGTTTTCATGAAAATCGGAATTGTCATGTTGACCAAATGAAGTTGTAAAAGTTCGTTTTTACATAAGTTAAGAGTAAATGTCAGAAAACAATTTCTCGTTTTCTCAAAATATTTTTTGCACTTACGACCTTCTTGTTCTAAGCCAGCGACATTGGCCTCAATAATAAGTATATTCATCATAATAACTTGTATGCAAAATCTCGTTTTTGTCATTTGTGATATTACATATAAAGAGGTTTTGTAAACTAGTATTGTTTTGTGTTATTACAGTAGCTTGATTCCATCCAATATGTTCGCCAATATAATAACGTTGGTGTGTCTTTATTTAAAATAATTCTAACAGCGCGTTTCTGGAATTCGTACATATCTAACAGTTGAGAGCTCGGTGGTACTGTTCCTCAGCTGTAGGGGAATTGAGGAAGCATGTATGTATTTAATATGTCAGTTGTTGCAGGCACTGATTTTACTGTTTGATAGTTGCAGTGTATTTTTGACTCGGTAATTAGATACCATCACAAGTAAACGGTTGTAAATATGTATATAGATAAAATAGCATATCAGTTAGTGGACAAGACTCTTAGCCTAGGCATTCAGTGTTTATGTATTATGTTGTACTTAGCAAGTTCTGTTAGTACATATCGACGGTGCCAAACCAAAACCCCGAAACTCAATTTTGGCGCGAATGTTTTTTTGCAGCATCCGCGTCTGCTAGATTTCTCGCGCATTTCTGTCTAGTCGCCATTTAAATAACCAATCGCGTTACTTCAATACAGTCAGGTGACAAAATGCCGTATTTTTTATTGGATTCAAAAAGATTAGTCGAAAATCCCGTATATGACAGTACAAACTCCGATTTAGTACAAGTCAACATATTCTTGTACATGTCGGAGTTGAGTTTGGTTCCAAATAGGATCAGGTAGGGTGTCATCGTCGATATTATTTCAACGGAGTAAATACGTTTTTTTCGTCACCTGAAAAGTTGTGTTTTTGCAGTTACTGTACGGGGTTTTGGTTTTGGTTTGGCACCGTCGATATAGTATATTAATTTTGATGTACAGTATCAATTCAAATGACTGCATATCCACTCAATAGCTGCTTAGTACAAATAAAATAATTAAAAATATGTACAGCTGATTAGGCAATAGCGGATCACAAAATGGCTATATGTCGAGAAAGAATTCTTTAAAAATCTCAACATTTTGTTTGCAATCGATAGCCCAGTCAATATAATACTACCGTATGCGTAATCAGAGGTCAGTAGGGCCTAGCTATGTTGGTCTATAGCTATTTAAGAATAAAAATAATGTACCATGTGACACTTGTCAAATAATAAATAGAGGATCATTCATTATCATTTTTATTAAACGAGTTGACAAAACAATATGACACGAGGCTCTGCCGAGTGTCATATTGTTTTTGTTAACGAGTTTAATAAAAATGCTAAGGAAAGAGCACGAATTATCATATAATCTTAGTAAACGCTAAATATCTTAGAAAAAGGATGATGTATGCTGTATAGGTTCATGAGGTTTCAAACAAACAATAGTAGTAACCAACCACAGTCAAGCTAATATTTCTGTAACGAGCTGGGATGCATTACGATATTTCCGGCATGGCTTAAATGCACTACCACACCACAGGTTATATGATAATTGTTTTTCTTGTCTGGGTAAGTAACTTTGAATCGGCAATTTAGAAAATTGAAAATAGTTATGTTCTTGATAAAAAAATACATTCGGTTGTGATTAAGTGTCACATAAATTGACAAAATTTTCTCAAAAATCAGTGCTGTACAAAACTAATATTTTGGTAGTTTATTTTCCTTATTGAAGCAAATAATCATGCTAAAAATAAATTCCATTGAGTAGTCTAAAATCGAACGGCTATACCCTAAATAACTGTTATGGTTTTATTAACTGACACGTTTAATTTACCAAGAAGCTCGTCGGACTTTTTGTTGACCTTCACCTTCAACTTGGTTGCACATGTGACTTTTTCAATGACGTCATCATTGTCCTCGTCTGCCCGACGTTTTCTTCCCCATCCAACTATTTGACCACAAACTCTCTGAAACAAATAATATAGGCGAAAACATGCTAAGTTATAGATCTATGTTGATGGTTTTCCATATGTACCCCAATAAGTGCACACAATTCCATTTAACACCTAGTCAAGCTATGAGCACACTACCAACGAGGAGTGTATACTGTTTACATATGACATTGTAAAACTAGTTAAAGCATAACAAAACACATGCAGGTTTGACTCCCGGGGGTTAGGTAGACTATGGTCATCTTCTGTGTCGTAGGCCATGTTCAGACACATAGACCTAAAGCCGAACCACACAGTTCAATGTTTGCAGGTGATATAGTTAGATGAGTATGAGTGTAATGCTGTATAATTGCCCAATATTTGAAACAACCAGCAATGTACATCAAACATCTCTACAGAGAAGATCAACTTTCAATGAGTTTGTTGTAAATAATCTCAGAATGCATATTGTAACACCTACATTTCTTAATCAAATTGGTTATATATAATTGGTTACGTATTTATATATTTAACCTACATTGTGACACTGGCCTTTACACACGGCTACGTTACATGTAAATGCAACATCAACTTCATCTACGTCGTCCTCAACATTGGTTGGTCTAAATGCCTGGAAAGCTGTCTGTAAACTACCTGTAGTTTGTTTCTCGAAATTCGGAAATAATCCTTCGTCTTCTGAACATCTAATTGAAACATTTTGGAAATATTAGTTGTATAAAATGCAGTTTAGTGTATATACCAGTGCACATGTACCACAATCAACTTGACCTAACTTTACGCCCACATGGGTTTTAACATTACTGTTAGATAAGACTAGATAAGATTAATTATATTGCACTTAAATAAGAACTTCTAATTACTAGTTTGTGTGAGGTACTTTTATATCGCATTATGGCCAACAACCTATCACTTGGAGGGATGATTAATGCCTTGTTTATCGTTCATGTCGGCTCTTTGTAATTGCTTACACAATACCAGCACGAGAAGCTGTCATTAATGCATAGTCAAACTTGAGTTTCCTAATTGAATTAGACAAATTAGAAGTACATGTACTTACTCTTCCTGTATTAGTGAAATCATTTCAGCTCGACAGTCTTTGGCTTTGATGTCAAAATCATCTAGAAGAAAGAAAAGTTTCAAAGTGAAATATTCTACTATATATATTTGCTATTCGTCCTCCTTTGCCCGCTACAATATCACTTATAAACGCATCACCAATCTATCTAGCTAGCATGGATGATCCGATCTGTCGTATGTCTTATATTCCCGATATAATCCCCAAGTTAATATCACTTAACACTCCATAATGGCAAAGTCACGTTACAGCGTATGTGAAATTTCACAAATATAGCATGCTACACATTTTCTAAGATGACAAACTAATTAGAAAAATGATCTTGGCCTCAGGTGATTAATGGGTCAATTTCATGTCTCCACATGTATCCGCAAATAATCATTCGGTGAAAATAAGGTACACTGATAAATGCATATATACTTTTGTATTTGTATCTACCCTTTCAAATTGTACCATTACTATAGATTTAGAGATCCTAGACACATTCTTTTTTATTTCCTTTACTTACATGGTGAATATTTAAAAACACCGACTTTTCCCTCTTAATTACAATTTACTACGGATTATCTCCCTTTCACCATAAGATTACAGAATGTACTTTTATTATGAATAATTGTGAAAAATAAAGGTCGCCAACTTGCTGAGTAAAAAGATGCCTTATTTGTTGGGTTTTGTGTTTGTTTGTACAAACTAACGCGTCAATTTCTTGTTCTGTTTGCTTATTACAATTCACGGTGCAATGAGTCGTTGTACATTGTACTTGTACTTGTTAGCAGTTTCACCCTGTTAACAGTAAATACCAAACGCACGCAATTTCCAGCAGAAATATTGATAGAATAAATGTGTAAAGTTTATACAAACTACGGAACACGTATATCATGACAGACAACTTGGTGTACGCCCGGGGTAAGTTTGAGTGAGTTACGATCAGACTGCAGTTACAATGATACGAGCTCTTGAATTTCCGATACCGACCCAATGACATACTAAATGCCACATTTTCAGTAACAGACATAAGTTTTACTAGTACGATTATTGATGTTGTAAATGTACGCCAGTTCAACTACGTATTTCAATTATTCATGTTAACAAGAAATACTTCTACATTTTGAAAGATGGCCTCAAATACGGATAAACATGTGCGCCATACATGTAAATCGTAAATACCGTACGCATATAAAACTTCAGTCAGACCCCGAAGCTGTTTCAACAAAACCTCATTAATTAAAGAATGATTTAATTGAATTACGTGCACATATTATTGAATAGCATGCAGGAAGAAAGTGATGGTAGAGAATTATTTATTCTTGCATAAGATGATGTATATTGTTACAGTAGTTGGCAAGCGCACTCTAGCGACGAGGACATACATATCAATCACGTGGTCGGTAATGTATTTATACGCACTCCGGAAACCTCAGTAATATGTCATGTTGCCAGACAGCATATGCTACCCAACAGATAATTGACGTATATTATGCATTCTGCCTATCGTGAAATAAATCTTGGAGATTTTTTTCTGTTTGGTCGTATAATGAATTATTATCACACTTGTTTTAGAATGGGTTATTTGCGAGTACAGGTAACTGTATGATTAGTAACGAAAAAAAACGAACACATTTTTTGTTGTAAAAATATTTGTCTTTCAATAGAAAACTTTCTCTTTTTTTCGTTTTCAAGTAGTCTTTGAATGGATAAACCTGTGTTTTTTAGTGCATATGCTATACAGCAATAGAACAGAACATATGCTACCATTACAAGAGAATGTCAGGAGAACATGCATTGTATCATCCGACATTGTCATTTAGTAAAGGAAAACATTTCAAAAGTTTAACTGAATATAAAACACGTCACTATTACTATCAGCGCTACTCAGTAATCAAGAGTCATACAAAGGCTCCATTGTTTCGATAAACGGACGCAAAATTGATGTTGTCGAGGAAGAAATTGAATTATTTAAGAACTGATTCGATAATAGTTCAATAATTCGATCAATGAAAAAAAATATGCACAGAAAGATTAAATTTAAATACCAATTTTCAGATAAATAAACAACAAATACAATTTCTATATCCAATTATTCTTCAGCAGAATGATGTTGCTGCCCTACAGCGAAGCATACGTTATCTTGGCTTGAACAGATATACTTAGTATACAAGAACATATTGTTTTTCTTTTCAATCCTTGAATGGATAGCCCTACAGCGAAACATGCATTATCTTGGCTTGAACATATATATACAAGAACATTTTGTTTTTCTTTTCAATCCTTGAATGGATAGCCCTACAGCGAAGCATACGTTATCTTGGCGTGAGCAGACACTTGATAGCAAATAAGTATATTTCAATCCTTAATAAATAGCCGCTGTAACTCATAGAAACTCCTGTTTCTATCTATGGAGTTAAATAATTCAATTTTGGAATACAAACTAGAATCTTAAATTTAAGTTACCATAACAACTGTGCAACATAGTAACTGTAAATATTGTGAACTCATTTAATTTCTAAGTACGAAGTTTCGTGCTTTTGGTAAAAAATACCATTTTGATTGGACGATAATTCGTGGATTTTGCATTTCAGGTAATAAATAAAATGTCAAAATTATTGTTCGATAGAACCACGAAATTAAATCCCCAACGAAAATTAATGATCTTAGAGTACTCGGGTAGGTAACATGAATATATATGTGATTAAATCAAAGATAACCTACCCATATACATGTCATCCAATATAAGGCTCAGCTGTACGTTATCGTTGAGATTTACTTCTGTCACTTCCGATGACGTCATTGTTTGTCCACTTCCGGCAGATATGCGCATGCGCACTGTTGGTTTGACTGTTTTATTCACACCATTCAAGGAACCGATGCCTTCGCTGCAAAAATGTTTGTTTTTTGTTTATTTGGAACATATTTTGGAATATAGAAGGTAAGCATCCAACATCAACATTATAAATAAACTTAACTGGTATGTTTAGTATCGCTGTGAAAAAACCAACATTGTGTCCGTCAAGAACGTAGACATTTGCTGTGCCAAAACAATGTCATGAATGTCATATAAAACGTTCTTTGCCCGTGGCGATGTTTAAATGGTTAGAGCTGATTCGATTCCCAGTTACCCATTCGGCGACATTATACAACAGTTAATATGGTACTGATACGTATTGTTTGTATTTATTTACTACTTGGCCTAACAAAATAATTCCAGAATGGTTGACACAATGCTAGATACTGGATGATAACGTAGAATAAATCGCAAAGTCATCAAAGGGGATACCGCATTAATCTATTTTTAGCACCACTATTCTGTCCCGGACTATTGTTCAGGAGACTTCTGCTTTCTTCAGTAAATGTACTAATTAGCACTTTCAGGCGATAAAGCCCGAAGTCATCCCAACGAATGACCACTCGAATCTATTTTTAGCATAACAGTTTTGACGGATACTTTTTTGCGTTTGCCATGAAAAGGAGTACAAGCACCCTGTTCAATCATAAGATATGTAAGTGTATATATATAGTAAGGACTTACTCTGGAAACACCACTCCGGAAACAAACAGGTCACTGGTATCCACCAGGCACATAACTGGTATCACTTTATCAAAGCCGGTCATATACAGTGAATGTCTCTGTACTACCACACGAAACTTGCTGTCCTGTAATTACAATCACATATCACTGGCTTAGTATGAGTAAGAGACTCGTACAAAGTACAAAATCAATATTTTGAGAAAACAAGAAACAAATGTCAGAAAACTACTCTTTACTTAATATGGTAAAACAACTTTTGGGCATCAGTTTGGTCAACATTGACGCGTTCCGAGTTTCATGAACATAGACTCATAAGAAGCATCTTTTGATGCAGATTTCTAATGTGCGAGTTTTAATCGATTTTCATGAAAATATGCTCATAAGAAGCGGCTTATGATGTAGATTTTAAATATACACTAGTCTGTCTTTTAAGGTCGTAAGTGGCACGTACGACCTTCTCATTCCAAGCCAGCGATATAGTCTAACGGTTGAGTTTGTAAATATGTCTGGTATCTAGGTTTATATATATATATAATATGTAAAATAAACTCTAAGTAAAACCTGTCCAGTATATGTGTTTGTATATATAATTCAATATAGTACTGATAGCTTCAATTTTCCATATAATTGACGACCAGACTATTTTTATGGTTTCAACCAAAACATTTATACAACCCTAAATGTGACACATATTTGTATAGTAACAGTGCAAATAAGACAAACCACAACCTAGTCGCAGGAGAACACCATTTACAGACCTAAATCATTTGTCTGGAAACAAGATTAAATAAATAAGGCAAGGACATATGGGTGAATTAAGCTAAAGTGAATTACCCTTAACAGTACAAATCACAACCTACACCTAGTCGCAAAATAACATTATTTACAGACCTAAAACATTCGTCTGGAAACAAGATAAAATACATAAAAAGGGACATATGTACTTCACAATTTGTCTCAGTCACACAAATATATAAAACCAATCGTGAGTTATAAACGAGTTGCACACAAAAAACTCGTCTCTCTTCCCTAGTGAAACATAAATTTTACTATGGTGTTATTTTAATCAAGTTTGATATTTGAGATAAAGTGCAAACTACAGTAAAATCTTGTTATCTCGAGGACTAATCGTGACAAGCCAAATGATCGAAATAACCCGGGAGCTCGACATAACGGTATGATACGTATACAACATAAACTCACAAATCAAATATGCCGGGGATTTGCTCGAAACAAACCGGGTGCTCGTAATATCGATGCTCGACTTAATGAAATTTCGCTGTACATGTAATTTAAGATTATCCTTAGATGTACACTATTTACATATTTAAGTGTGACAGAGACAAGGTGCAATACTCTAACATTATTCTTGTCGAGATGTGTAATTTCCAGCCATTAGAAAGCGTAGAAAGGCGCCGATCTTTATAATGTGCCTCTGTAGCTCAATGGTTAGTGCGCTTGCCGTCTAACCTGGCGACCCGGGTTCAAATCCGGGTGGAGGTACATATATATGCCTGCCATGTTTCAGTAGAAATAAAGCAAATAAAGGCTATGCTCGGCATAATTATATTGTGTAACCTACCTATTTAAGAGATTCCTGATGCCAATTAAAAGCGGTGAAAATGGCTGCATTTTTGCAGATAGTCTAGAAGCAAGGTGTTAGCAAGTTGTTAGCATAGAAAGGAAAGGTATTCATTTCACGGATGACGTCACACAGAAGACGAAATCCAAATGCTTGCTTAGCACTCAGCAATAAAAATAACTTCTCTTCTAGCCTCGTGGTGATGTATTTCTCCATTAACGAGATGTAGAAATGTAGAGATGTAGAGATGTAGAAATGTAGAGATGTAGAAATGTAGAAATGTAGAAATGTAGAGGTGTAGAAATATAGAAATTTTGAGATGTAGACATGTAGAAATGTTGAGATGTAGAAACGTAGAAATGTAGAAATATAGAAATGTAGAAACGTAGAAATATAGAAATGTAGAAATGTAGAGATGTAGAGATGTAGAGATGTAGAGATGTAGATGGAAACTTACGTATACAATATCACAGCGATCAAAGTCGAATTCATAGTTTTTCGTCTCGGCAACGGTTTCATAACGACATGTTGTATCTCTCCCTTGTATGAAGATAATTCCATCATCAGCGGCATTGACCAGCTCGACAACAACACGCCGTGAGTTACAGCTTGTTACAGTCACTGAAATATAGATATATAACAAATACCTCGATTATCTAGGGCCAGATGAAACATAACGGTATATCTAGGGCTGTAACGGTATACCGCGGTATACGAAACACCGCCGACTTCAGCCCCACACGGTTCACGGTACAAGACTTTTAAATTTCGGTACAGTTCGGTATAAGCTTTTTATGACCAAAATAATATTCAAACAACGAAAAGATCTGACAGTCTACTGAATATGGATAATTACCATGTATCATTGGTTTTAATTGTATAAGGATATGCTTCATATTGTCGAAAATCATTTAAAATAGTTGATAGGCACATCATAATTGCTGTTATAGAAGCAACATTTTCATTGTCACTTAAAATTGAAGTATTTGGCTGTTGTTAGAGAATCTTGTATCATACCGAAATATACCGAATTGTTAGAAAAATTGACTGCAACTATCATATCATGAGGTGAGCGTACCGTTACACCCCTACTATTACCCTGTACTTAAAGAGATTTTCAACAAAAAAGCCTCCACTAATTACCGAGAATAGAATGAAAACATATTTCCGTAACGAGCCAAAATAGTCACGAGTTGTTTCCCCTTGACCTCATAATAATAAATCGCTAGAAGCGATAGATTTATTATTGGTGATTTAAATAATTATATTTTTGACATTAAAGAGACAAATTTGCGCACACTTTCTTCAGACAAATTATGATGATTGATAGTGCTTTGTCCATTTAGCTCATTTAATGTGACCTTAGAGAAAATTATGCTAGTTATAGGGAATGCCTATTTAACGGTGGCTGTTGGCGGGTCTGTCGGTGGATGGGCTTGTTGGAGGGCATGTAGATGGGTCGGTCGGAGGACGGGTCGGTTTGTAGATGGGTATGTCGGTGAATGGGTCGGTCGATGGATGGGTCGGTCGGTAGATGGGTCGGTTTGTGTATTGGACGGTTTGTAGATGACTATGTCGGTGAATGGGTCGGTTTTTAGATGTGTCGGTCGGTGAATTGTTGAAACACCATCAAATGCGTATTAGTATAATGCTTAGAGAATTTCTTCAAGTGTGATGATTCCAAGGGGATATTAACGTGTTTTCGAAATTATACTTTACTCGAGAATAAAGTGCAACCAAGTGAAAACCATCGAGACTATGACGCGTAATTCCAGCACGATATTGGATTAGGCTCCATCATTTGGCCACGAATTTGCATTAATTCCCCCTTTGAGAGTCACAAAGTATGATTCCAGTCGACAATGTGGAAATATTTAGTTAGACCTAGAATCTGTTATTTTGAGACAAATAGAACTAGACTCAGAATCTGTTATTTTGAGACAAATAGAACTAGACTCAGAATCTGTTATTTTGAGACAAATAGAACTAGACTCAGAATCTGTTATTTTGAGACAAATAGAACTAGACTCAGAATCTGTTATTTTGAGACAAATAGCATGATCTATACTCCTGAACTTCTGAACTTCCATTTAAACAGCTAATATACATTGTACGTTCAAACAGATCATTACGTTGAAGTATGACATGATGGATAATGACCTGACTTATTTACCTAAAATGTTAAACGGAACACAGATGTATTATATAGATCTGTTAAATGGTATAATCTAAGCCGTTTCGTAGAATCCTTTTTTTACATAGATTTAATTATAAAACGTGAAATGGATCTTCTATGAGTATAGTATAGTTTCTATTATCAAATATAGATACACAGCTACTTTATAATTGGACAATGTGATGATAACGTACTCTTAAAATTGATTTAAAGGACATTTATTGATAACTGGCGTACTGTAAATTTTGCCCAAGAGTTAAAACGAGTGGATACGATATTGGTACAGATGAACGAAGACCATTCCAACAATCCCTTATGCCATCATGGTGGTTGATTTTAATGACCGTTCAAATACAGATGTACGTTCAATCCGGTAGGGGACTAATTAACTCACATAAATGCAGTAATTGTAGACAAATAGTTGCCTTGTATTGTACTTATAAGTCCCCCCCCCCTTCTTCTTTTTCTTCCCGTTAAAGAACAGACCCACTCTGGGGCATCGACGTACCAATAAAACGCTATAACCCGTGTGAACTAAACACTACCTGGTATTACAAAACCGCATCAGAGTACAATTAAGGCCTGGTCACAACACCACGTGGACGTTTTTACCACGTTCGTTTCTTAAGAAGCAACACCCGCTACGTTTTTTTTTCTCAAACGTGGGAAAGAGCGCAGAGGAAATAGATCGCCGCACGTCATACGCAAGTTTTCCCCTAGCCAAGATAGTACTTTGCGCGCATGCAAGTAAGATGAATGCGAGTACACTTGATACAATCATGTTTGGCAAACAATACTTTATGCTCAAAGTTATTGATAGCTAACAGACGGCTAATTGTTCAATAAAAGTACAAGTATGAATTTGTAAGTACATGACACGGATTCCGACGAACTTGACGAGACGTCAAACGAAAGTAGGATACATAAAGTGGCAGACAGTGTTTTAACTAACGTCCGTAACGTACAGAAACAACTTCTATCAACAGCCGAAGAAATTGGCGAACACAATTCTCATTTATTCAATTAATGGTAAATATATACTACCCGAAAAGAAAAAAAAACAAGTTTGTTTAGACAAAATCCCATCACTTAGAAAGAAATACGTATATTGGAAAGCAAAATGCATTTATTGGCAAAAAATAAACTCTTACAGTGAGTCTTATTATTTTGTTTTGTTCGTTGACAATTTCATACATTAATTTAGTTCATTACATGTTCAAGATATACAAAACAATACAGTGATGTATATCAAGGGGGGTATTTCGACGTTTACCCTGTTACGACGTCGTTAACGTTATCTTCGAAACAAGATCCAATCATTTATCCAAGGAGTTGGAAAATTGATTGTTAAATCATTTAAACTCTTGTACATAATGCTTTCACTCTACCAGGAAACTCAATTCAAAATTTGGTCCAAATATTTACATTTGTTTAGTGGTCAACGGCTTTTACAAAACCGGACCGAACTTTCTTGACACCCTTTACATGCTTACAGTAGAGACGTCAAGTCAAGTTAAGAAATGGCCTGTCAGGTTATAATGGTACAGGAACTGTTCTTGCACGTATTGCTCACAGACAGTTGAAACACGGTAAATTACCTTCCGAATCCCTACTCGCACGGGTGGCTAGACGCTACTGTCGGTTCTGTGTGCACGCACGTTGAGCAAGTGCTAAGTCGTATCTGTGTATGGGTACACACTGTACATAGTAATTACAAACCCGTGATACCGTACATAGTAAAACTTGAACAGATGACACCATATTATGTCAATGTCAGACAACTTCTTATGTAACTTATAATATATCTTCCTGGTTTACTATTGATCTAAACTACACATGTATTATAATAATGACTTACCGTTAGGTGAGAACAGACACTGTGAGACGCTGACACATACACTGAGTATTCCTACTATACAGTAACCCCGACACATTCTGACAGCTTCTTCTCTATAAAACATAAACATTATAACACTTGTACATACAGCCCTTTCAAAGTCGAATGAGAACGATTGTAAATATAATATCGTCCGTCAGGTCTACTATGCTTATCTAGGTGTAACTGGGCACACCTGAGTTAACGGTTTCCACCGCTATTCTTTCGAACGGGATAGTTCCCTCATTAGTAAGAGGTTAATACACGACACAGCCAGGCCGGAAGGCGATAATCGGCCCGGAAAATTAATAATCACCGCGAGGGCTTTAGCGGCCGAGGGTGATTATTCATGCCGGGCCGATTATCAACTTCCGGCCAGGCTCTGAAGTGTATTAATAAGAGGTTAATACACGACAGAGCCGGGCCGGAAGGCGATAATCGGCCCGGAAAATTAATAATCACCGCGAGGGCTTTAGCCCGAGGGTGATTATTCATGCCGGGCCGATTATCAACTTCCGGCCAGGCTCTGAAGTGTATTAAAGTCTTTAATACAATTGTTCAATTCAAAAACTCAATGGGAGTAACAACAACTCACGTTTGGTAAAGTTCATGGAAATCTACAGTCATTTATGATGAAAATCTTGTACATTCATAAAATCGTCAGAGCAATTTTAACGTAACGGCATTTTAGCTCCAACGTGACGTCATTATGACTCCGACGTGACGTCATGTTAACCTGGATAACGTAACGTGCGTCCGTTCAACGGGCTGATTACGATTATGAGATTGCGGACCGGGCCGATAGGCGATAATCAGTCACGTGATGGTCATAATCAGCCTGAAATTGGCTCATTTTTGTTACTATATTTAGTAACAAGTGTATTAATAAGAGGTTAATACACGACAGAGCCGGGCCGGAAGGCGATAATCGGCCCGGAAAATTAATAATCACCGCGAGGGCTTTAGCCCGAGGGTGATTATTCATGCCGGGCCGATTATCAACTTCCGGCCAGGCTCTGAAGTGTATTAAAGTCTTTAATACAATTGTTCAATTCAAAAACTCAATGGGAGTAACAACAACTCACGTTTGGTAAAGTTCATGGAAATCTACAGTCATTTATGATGAAAATCTTGTACATTCATAAAATCGTCAGAGCAATTTTAACGTAACGGCATTTTAGCTCCAACGTGACGTCATTATGACTCCGACGTGACGTCATGTTAACCTGGATAACGTAACGTGCGTCCGTTCAACGGGCTGATTACGATTATGAGATTGCGGACCGGGCCGATAGGCGATAATCAGTCACGTGATGGTCATAATCAGCCTGAAATTGGCTCATTTTTGTTACTATATTTAGTAACAAGTGTATTAATAAGAGGTTAATACACGACAGAGCCGGGCCGGAAGGCGATAATCGGCCCGGAAAATTAATAATCACCGCGAGGGCTTTAGCCCGAGGGTGATTATTCATGCCGGGCCGATTATCAACTTCCGGCCAGGCTCTGAAGTGTATTAAAGTCTTTAATACAATTGTTCGATTCCAAAACTCAATGAAAGTAACAGTTTCTCACACTCAGTTCGTAGATATCTAAAGTACATTGATGCTGAAAATCTTATAATTCTCACAATTGTCAAAGGAATTGTAACTCTGTGTAACGTAACGTCATATTTTAGCTCTAACGTGACGTCATTTTAGATCCAACGTGACGTCATGTTAACTTGGATAACGTAACGTGCGCCCGTGCGGACCGGGCGGATAGGCGATAATCAATCACGTGATGGTCATAATCAGCCTAAAATAGGCTCATTTTTGTTACTATATAAAGTCTTTAATACAATTGTTCAATTTAAAAACTCAATGGGAGTAACAACAACTCACGGTTAGTAAAGCTCATAGAGATTTTCAGTCATTTATGTTGAAAATCTTGTACATTCATAAAATTGACAAAGCAATTTCAACGTAACGTCATTTTAGCTCCAACGTGACGTCATTATGACTCCAACGTGACGTCATGTTAACCTGGATAACGTAACGTGCGTCCGTTCAAGTAGGCGATAATTAATCACGTGATGGTCATAATCAGCCTTAAATTGGCTCATTTTTGTTACTATATTTAGTAACAAGTGTATGAAGATTAATTATTGAATGGACTATATAGTCCATGTGACAGACCGAAATCCATTACCAAATTGGTGAACAGATCCAACAATGATTTTCGGTTAGCTTGATATCTAAGCTGTCCGAAATCAGTTGATGGACTTGCGGGACATTTTGCCAAACTTCGATTATTCCTCACTCACAAGGGCTATCGGCTTGTGAGTGAGGAATAATCGAAGTTTTCCTAAACCCTCTAATTGCTTAAAATAACGGCGGCCATCTTTAAAGATGGCCGCCAAAAGGTCATTTGGCAAAATGTCCCGCAAGTCCATCAACTGATTTCGGACAGCTTAGATATCAAGCTAACCGAAAATCATTGTTGGATCTGTTCACCAATTTGGTAATGGATCTTCAATTTTCGAGACCTGGGACATGGACTAATAGATATTATATTATGCTGTAACTATACATGGTAGAGTATTCTTCCGTCTTTTCCTACATGAACTCGTCCAAAAGAACTTAGGAATGTTCGAATAACAAGGACTGTTCGGATAACAAGAACTGGTCGGATAACAAGGCCTGTTCGGATAACAAGGATTGTTCGGATAACAAGGACTTAAGACTGTTCAGATAACAAGGACTGGTCGGATAACAAGGACCGGTCGAATAACAAGGACTGTTCAGATAACACACTTGCTTGTATCAGCAATGTCCGTCTTTCTTTTGAATACTACGAGACTTCGAGAACACACATCTATTTTAGGATTTCTACACCGGATGAAATATCTGTCTCAATTTATCATTCCCTGTTCATATACACGTAGATCTAGTGTCCGATGCCTACGCAAAACGCTACCGAGCGCCTTCATTCAGTTATCTCCCGTTGAATTAAATTAAGAAGTATGTATTACCTACGTAGCGCTTTGCTTAGGCAACGGACACCTACAGTTTCATGCCAAATTTAAGTTCACAAAGTGCAAACATCACAAAAAAAATTCTTCAGCTAGAAGAACATAACAAATATATATTAATTACAATTCGACTATGTTTATTATCATTAAGAAGGATCGTCAATTTCTGATAAAACTGGCGTGCATTATATAGAGGATCTCGAATGAGTGCTCATTCATTACCATTTTTATCAAACAAGTTGACAAAACAATATGACACGAGGCTCTGTCGAGTGTCGTAATGTTTTTGTCTACGAGTTTAATAAAAATGGTAAGGAATGAGCACGAATGTATGATTCTATTTATCATATAACCTTAGTAAACGCTAAATATCTTAGAAAAATGATGACGTATGCTGCATAGGTGCATGAGGTTTCAAACAAAAGATAGTGGTACTTGGAGCGTGACGCACGGACTTCGTGGGTGCTAACGGGCCGATTTGAGGCACGGATTGGCTTACGTAACATCACCCTGAACCAATCAACCAACCACCGTCAAGCTAATTAGCATATTTCTGTAACGGACTGGGAGTGCATTGCGATATTTCCGGCACGGCTTTAATGCACTCCCACACTACACAGGTTATATGATTAACTCATTTACACAGTCCATTCTCGGTTGATAAGCAATTCTAGAACACCACTCAAAATCGATGGTTAGTCCATTTGACAATGTTGTCATGGTAACACAGACCCACTAATATTATTTTTTTTATTAATGTTGCCTTTTACCACAGTAAATTTTACCTTTGAATATTTTTTATCTGAATAAAATCGAGTTCGAATATGAAAATAACAAACATTTGATATTGTTTTGACATTTTTAACGTGAAAAGGACAAAATTGACATGGGAGTGAATGGGAAACACATTTTTGTTATGCAAGATTTAATAACTTTACAAACTTACATCTTAAGAATAAATTAAGAATGTCAATAACTCCTTTATATGATTGACAAACAAAAAGTATGTAACCATGGCATTCAGGCTTATTCCATCAATCAAGAATTTTCGTTGAAGTTCTTAAATTGCCTAGTAACCAAAAATGTTATAAATATAAATTATTTCTTGATTGAAACAAGTCATGCTTGGACTATTCTAGCGCTTGATACCAATTATAGTGTAATAGATTTCTATTTATCGTGTCATAAAATTTCAAAGTGCAAGAAGCTGTTCAATTTTCTATCCATTTTTTTTACTTTGTGGACTATAATTTGGCACTAGACTGTAGTTGAGTAATGGTAGACGACTAGTATCCTGACCTACAATCTTTGTCATTAACATCGGCTGGCTCGTAATTCTTAAAATAACATCGATGTTTCAGGCCAAATGTTACACTTTAGTCTTAATTAATTTCTTGTTTGTGAGTGAGCCGTATAGACATATAGGATAAATTTCTCGTTGTCGCACCATCGTGTCTCACTATGTTATTTTAGGAGATGAAACTTGTCACTTTCAAGTAAGCGACATATTTACTTATATACAGAATTTAGAGATAGTTTACTAACGTAACCCTACTCATTTTATGGAATTGTCATGGGATTGTATACTGTAAAATCATTTAATTTCGATGGGACGAAATTTCGTGGTTTCGGTAAAAAGGACCATATTTCGATGGAACGTTAATTCGTGGATTTTGCATTTTAGGTAATAAATTCAAGGGTCAAAAATATTGTTTAATGGGATTTGATTTCGTGCATGAAGATGAACCATGAACCCCGCGAAATTTAATTCCCCAAATTAATGATTTTACAGTAGTCAAAATTATTGCATAAGCTCTTATACTGTAAACCTAGAAATTATTTCGCGCGATTTAAGTTCGCGGTTAGTAAAAATCCGCGAAAGTAAATAGCCGCGAACATGTCCAGGACAAGAAAAACGCGAAAGTTTCTCGTTTTTTGAAGGAAATTCATTATTTTGGTACGACGTTTATAAGACCGTATTATAAGTGCTATTTTGTCAAAATATGGAATATTAAGTGTATGTACTTTTCTGAATAAAGCCTATTATAATCACGGTACAATAATGAAAACACTTTAAAAAAACATTTTTGAAAACGTGTTTAGCAATACACTCAATATATGAACATGAGTTTAAATAGCGCTGTTTATTACCGGGTATGTCATAATACAAATTAACTGACAGTGTCAATAAAACTGTGAAAACATTACCAGCGTAGTTTGCAAATTGTGTAAACAAATACAATAGGTAACTATCTACATCAAAAAGAGTTTGAGAGGGTTTAACGAAGGTGAGAACTATAATTAAGAAGAAATCATATACGAACCGAGCAATGTTATGTAATATCAATTATTTTGTCACTATGCGACTTAGTGTTCGCGGAGTTCGCGGGAGACTTAAAAACGCGAAAGTTTGTAGCCGCGAATATGCCGACAATCGGCAAAACGCGAAAATTTGTAGCCGCGAAAATTTCTAGGTTTACAGTAACAAGAGCGCCGCCTATGAGTGTGGATAACGACTTTCTCGTACTTGAGAGTATCTAAGTTCTAAGAGTATCAAGACAGATATTGTCAAACATATATTTTATGCACCAGTCAGTTGCATCCACAGCCCATTCACCCCGGAGATTGGTCGGGATTTTTACTTTTGGGTTGTAAAAAACCCCGCCCTCCACGGCCGTGCCGGGGACAGCTGATGGTAACATCTCAGGTATTTCCTCGCCCCCCCCCTGACTACTAAATATCGTCCCCGGGGTATTGGATTCAGACATCCTCGG
Organism: Spisula subtruncata; assembly: GCA_963678985.1. Lineage (NCBI taxonomy): Eukaryota > Metazoa > Mollusca > Bivalvia > Venerida > Mactridae > Spisula > Spisula subtruncata. Next base: position 9,466,037 of record OY787678.1, on the reverse strand, counting down.
CATTGTGGGGGAGCCTGGAAGGTATAAACACGACCGTTTTCCCGGCTATCACCCTCGGACCCCCGGGATGGTGGAGGGCGGGGATGCAACTGACTGGTGCATTACCTGCCTTATCAGATTGCACATATCTAAACAATGAATCTTCAAATAACGTTCCTACAGTACTAATTTTAGATTAACTCTAGGCACTGGTATTTTGTTTGAAGCCGTATGGTCAATTAAATACCCCAAACCCTCGTACAAATGTATGCCTACATTTGTCAATTAAAAACCCCTCATAACAACCTGATGAAGCCGTATTGGCGAAAGTTCGGAAATGTAATAAGGTTAACGATATATTTTAGTTTAACACGTGTTTGGTGGTTATTTTCCTGTTAATATTTGTCATTGTAAGTCTTTATAAGCTTTCTCATCTGATAAATACACGAGTACGTTCATTCATTTCAAATTGACTAACCAATTCGCTGGCTTAGAAGTTTAGTACAAAATCGGTAATTTGAGAAAACAAGAAAAAAATGTCTGAAAGTTAGTCTTTACTTGTGGTAAAACCAACTTTTTGGACTTTGTTTAACATGACCAATGTCCGATTTTCATGCACACAGTCCCATAAGAAGCGATTTATATGTATCAGCCTTATATGGTCGTAAGTAGTAGTTACGACCTTTTCATTCTAAGTAAACGAATTGTCGTCATACAAAGTAATAACAGAGTGTCCATCTCAGTGTAAACATTTCAACAATATCATAAAGTATGGTTAACGGATTTAAAAACGCGACACTTGGGTATGTTGATATATTTTAGGAAAGCGAGTTCCTATATCAAATATCTTGATATTTCCGTAAAGATGAATTCAATGTCGTCATTTTGATACCAAATGTATTAAAATCCAACAGGTATTACATAAATTATAGCGTGAATAAGACATTGGTCCAGAAAACGAAAGTAACATCTTTATTGGCGTATCGAGTGCACTGCTGAATAACAAAGTCGATGTTTAGGCTACGAAAGGATAGTCTTAACTTTATACAAATATTCTAAATTAAATGGAATAAATGACATACGTGTATCCAATTATTTAAAATGTGTCTATATCGTACCAGAACACAAACCATATTCCCAGAAATAGAAATATCCTAACGTTGCAATTGGTTATTAAGGATGCTTAAGCACACATGTGTGATTACATTGATTTTATTCCATAAAAATGAATACATTTAATTTCACTGAAATGATCCCTGATTAACACATGTGTAACACTAACATGTCACAACATGATCAGTATTTAATACAGTTCATCAAAGTGTTAAAATAGGCAGTGTCCTCCACCAGCGTTCCTAACAGCAACACATCGCTGTCTCATAGAACTGCACAACGTTCGAATAAATGCCGAAGGGATTTGTCGCCATTCCATCTGTAGTGCAACTTGGAGGTCATGTACTGTGTTAAGATGACTTAGCCGAATTCGTGGCTTCAGATAGTACCATAAATGGATCCATTCGACCTCGTAGGTTTTAAATGTGTCCTAATGACATAATAAGCGCTACAAAAACATCGAACTAAGTTTAGCCATGGTGCTTCCGTCAAACATAAGCCCGCGCAATTTGAATACATCGATCGGCGCAATACGTATTGCCAAATGGTCAGAATGCGACTTTCGTTTTCTGGATCGACTTATTGATTGTACAATATATTTATTAATACTCATCTGATTTTTATTATTTTGGTACCAAAATGACGGCAATAAATTGATCCTTAACTTGCATTATTCAAATATAGGCATTAACTTGAACCGTTTGCAATAATACAACATACCCCAGTGTCGCGTTTTTAAATCCGTTTAGTATAATTATTAATATTAAAAAATGTAGGCGGGACGGATCCTGGTTAAAATATAATGAGTATAATTATGAAAGAAATAACATATACAGGGTGTCCCAAAAAAACGGGGACCTAGGATAAACACTTGTAACTTTTTTCTCAATTATAGATATCACACTATTAATATGTCAAAACAATAAGGAAAGGACACTGTGCAGAATACTAGCATCACTGTCGTGATTATTTAGTTCAATACTTAGAGTTATCTCCCATGTTTACAATCGCATGTTTCAGTAAAATACCATAAACTGAAGCAGGGATTTCAGAATTCAATAAGATATATTTCTATGCTGACCTCAAACATCTCCTCATGTGCTCCAAATCATTGTTTATGCTTCGTGATACATTAGTTCATTATGTATAGCAATCAAGTTCACTTTTGGGATCAAGTTTGAGTAATTTAAGGGCATATGGCCTGTGATATGAGGTAAGGTGTCAGTACTATTTAGCAAACATATCCTGATTTTGCTGCTGATTTATTGCAAGAAGAGCTTTCTGCTAGCATATGGTACTAATTTATAATTTCTGACATTCACAATTACTCCAAAATATATCTATGAACTGTTCGATTGGATAAAACATTACTTTTTGCCCCTTTCTATAGTCTAAGCTTTTTTAGTAATAGTCCTTGACAATATTTATATTTTTAAACATTGAATGATTGTTGGTGTTATTTATGAAGGTTTTCCACTTCCCCTTTGGTCAGTCAACACGCCACGCTTTCCTCTGTTTTGCTATTTCTTGTCATATTTGTTATATATTTACAAGATTTTGACCACCCCTTTGACTTTAGATGTTGTTTTCTAACAATAAATACTCTGACACAAATGGTATTTCCTTATAATGACCTTTTTCAGGTGATTAAGCAAAAATTACGTGAATTGTTGCCATAGTGAAAATGATGACGTCTCTTCCTGTTTTGAAGCCCCATATTTAAACAAGTACCCTTTTTAGAAATGGCGATCCCTTACACACACTTTCACTAAATATCAGCTTTATTCATCAAAATATGAATGAGTAATAAGGGTTTAAGGTAGGTCCCCGTTTTTTTGGGACACCCTGTACATTAGCATATTGTATTGTTTTAGTATATATTCTTTATTTACGTCTCATTCATGTACATTTACACATATAAAATATCATATTATATTAATTTACAAACAGATCAAATGTACATAACCATTCAAAATTGAATTACAAGAGACATTAAGGTACTACAATTCTCATATATGAGCACCACATTTACTTAAAAATATTCACAGTATACTGTATATCATAGGAACTTTTACGTTTTATAAGGTAGTATGTTCATAATTGTAAATGTGGATGAGACAGAAATAAAATATAAATCTATTAAAATATAACCTTACCTTAATCACTGTATACCAAGCACGAGTTGAACATGTCCAGTTTACTATGGGACTAAATCGTGTAGACAATAAACAAGTTTTTACCACCTGTTGGATGTCATTATGTCGCGAGAAAGTGATAATTGAATAATTATTATACATGACTACGTGGTTGTGATTTCTTATTGTTTCTATGATTAAATTACAATAGCTATATTATTGATCAATACATGACATTAATTATTTATAATCGCTGTGACATTTTACTACACAATTGTATACAGAAATAAAACAGGTTAACATAATATACATATCTGTTATCATTAACTACGTGTTTGGGTTATTATATCATCTTGTACTTCTATTATATAAAACAAAAACACCATAATATAGCCCAAACAACAGGACAGCATTGCCAGTTTGTGCTTTAATATGCCCGTACGTCAGAGGCCGGATGTTTCAACTGGTTATGTTACCCACGTGTCAGCAAACTCGTAGCAGAGAAATACGCACTTTCGTTAGATAAACACCGAGGAGTTCCGATTGTCCCACACAAGTGAATTAAACCGATTTTAGGTTATTTGGGTTTATTTTGCATTGCGCATACTTTGGTGATAATTTTGTTATTCACGATCGATAATAACATCGATAATTCGAAATTAGAATAAATATTTATTTACAAGTGGTCAAAGAAGTTCTTTGAGGCGGTAAAGTAGCAGTAGTAGCTAAGAAAAGATAAATATACCAGGGTACCGTTTTATCAACGTACTTACGGAAATCGTTAACTTACGTTCAGATTTAGATTCAGTATAACCATTTAACAACTACACATTGGGGACGTATATTGTTTGTGGGAATTCATTAAATAAACCTTTATTAGTATATCAGCTCTATTTACCACTTTTTATAGATGTAAAGGTATTATAAAGAAATTAAATTTGACCATAAGTTTACGATTTCCGTAAGTTCGTTGATAAAACAGTGCCAAGGAATCAATTTCCTTGCGTAGTTATCATTCTAAAAACTGAAAACATATTTATATAAGACATATGCTTTCATATCCATTAGATCGTTTTTCGTTTAAGCTTTAACAGAAACTCTCTGTGTGATTTATTGGACATGCGATTTGTCCGTTTTCATACGAAAGTGTTGAACACCCTATGAAATTATTAGAATATTTTTTTGGCGATTGAATTAAAGTACACGGAGTCCATCCAAAGTTTTAATTTTCAACGTAACGCACATAACTCGTATCTCTAAACGTTGCGTCAAATGACGTTGTTTTGTTGACTTGACGCGAAAAGCGTTTATTGCGTTAACCATTTTTAGAAAATAAATACACATGTATGTGCATAATCTTTTGTTACTCTTGTGTTAACCAAACACGTTTCTACGGTCTATATTTGGTTGGCATAATTAACATTGTAAGTTGATAAGAAACTATAGCTGAATACCAATGTGCGACGTTAATTCTCGCAAATCTGACAAAATTAGTGAGCGAAGAAAAAATAGCTGTGCTTATCGTGTAAACTTCCAATTCAAAAGTTAAAAACTAATTTGTAAACTTCAATGAAAATGTATTCTGGCATTTATTTCCTTTTGAGGTTACCTTTGCGATAATGGGTATAAAACGACCGCTGAAATTACATGTATTATTTTTAACGTTAATTCACGGACGTAGAACAAAATCGGGGGACAAAGAAAAACAAACGGCATTTTTCGAGTCTGTCTTCAATTTAAAAATGAAAAGTATTTATGTAAATTACGAAAAAAAGGTATGTTGACATTTTTTTTCTTTTACGGTTATTTTAACTATAAATGTCTTTAAATTGTCGTCGAAATTTCGAGTTTTATTTCTAACGTTAATTCACGGGCGTATGCCAAATTCGGGGGGACAACGAAAAAGTAACGGCATTTTTCGAGTATGTCTCAAAATTATTTATGTAAATTACGAAAAAAAGGTATGTTGACAATTTTTTCTTTTGCGTTTTTTTAATCAATAGATATCTTTAAAATATTATCGAAATTTCATATTTCATTTTTAACGTCAATTCACGGCGTATATGTCAAATTCGGGGGACAAAGAAAAACTAACGGGATTTTTTTAGTATGTCTCCAATTGAAAAATTAAAATAATTTACGTTAATAACGAAAAAAAGGTATGTTGACATTTTTTTATTTTGCGGTTAATTCAGCGATAAATGTTTTTAATTCATCGTTGAAATTTCATGATTTATTATTAACGTTATTTTACGGACGTGAGGAAAATTAGGGGACAAAGGGAAATTGACGGCATTTTTCGAGTACGACTCCAATTTAAAAATGAATATTATTTTTGTAAATAACGAAAAAAAGGTAGGTTGACATTTTTTTCTTTTGCAGTTCTTTTAGCGGTGAGTATGTTAAAATTATTGCCGAAAGTTAGTGATTTATTTTAAACGTTACTTTTACCGACGTGGGACAAATCTGTCGACAAAGTCAAACAAGTGGTGTTTTGCGAGATTGTTTCCGATTTCAAAATAAAACTTATTTTTGTAAATAACGATAAAAACGTATATTCATAATTTTTTTCTGTTGCGGTTCTTTTAGCGATAAATATATTTTAATTGTCGTTGAAATTTTATGTTTCATTTTTAACGTCAATTTCACGCGCGTGGGACAAAATCTGTCGACAAAGTCAAACAAGTGGCATTTTTCAAGTATGGCTCCAATTTTAAAATCAAAATTATGTATGTGAACATCGATAAAAACGTATATTGACAATTTTTTCTGTTTTGAAATCCTTTGCAGTAAATGGTTAAAAATAACGGTCATCTGTTTCATTTTTTCGACATCATTAATAAAATTGTGACACGTTTCTGGAAAATGTGTAGTAAAATAAAAGGTTAGGGTATTTACTGAGTATGTCTCCAATTTCAAAAAAATAAATACATATGTAAATTTCAACATAAACGTATCATACGACTCTTTTCTTCTGTTGTTCTCATTTCGATAAAGAGTCTAAAAGTATTGCGAAAATATCATGCCTTCACTTCTCCTGCAAAAACGCAACGTTGTGACACGTCATTTTTCAGTCAAATTTTACCTTTGTTGCGTATTTTTCATTTCAAAACGAGTTGTCGTCTCCAAGGAACTTATATCATTTGATGCGTTATTGTATACGCTTTCTAACGATATGTGTATCATTTACATAGCACCGTCGGATATTATTCAGTAGTGACTTGATTAACGGCAACACTCGATCTTTACGGAGTGGTTCGAGTTCTGTGCGTTACGTCGGTAGTCTAGTATCATACTTAAGTATACAGTTTCGGGGTAGTTTTATCAACCCTTAATGTTATGCTATCGCACAGAAATTTTGCACATGGTTAGACAAAAGATGTAAGAGTTTTTCTGGTACTAGTTTGAAAATTGTAACTCGAATAATTTTTAAAAATGTCAAATTCCAAAAATACCCTATTTTGATCGTGACGTCATTTTGACGTAATTTACGACGTTTTCACAATTTCTGTCTTTTTCATGTTTCCCGTTTTGCACCCAGTCTTTAAAAGTGATGGCTACATTTACACATATTTCTACAAACTGTCTTCTTAAATTGCATTTTGATGTTGATCAGAAGGAAAGTTGTGTAAATTAGCATTTGAGTGTACATAAGCGATCTCGGATAGACCAAAAGAAAATCCACATGAATTAAGACCCGGACTGTGGGCGGGCCATTCCACTTTGCAGTGGAATTTGCTAAAAATACTTTTTTTCATCAAGAGTTTCTTGTAATTTACCAAACAGCGTGCATTGCTATGTGTGACTTTGATTCCATTTGCATGAATCATACAACATTCAAAACAAAGAATTCGCTGTGGAGCTCAGAACAAACTTGCTTAACAAAGGCAAGCAGCACAATGGATTTGCTTCTCTCTATTTTGTTGTCGAAATCGCAAGTGAATAGCCTATTGAAAGCCAACAAATATGCTAATGCTCGTGAAACACATTATATTATATAAATGCAAACTTTTTTAAGAATGCGTGCAAGACCCTCTCCGTACGCGTGAAATTATACCTGATTTCAGTTAGACCTGCCCTAACCAGCCCTAACTTATCGGATATATCGACTTAAACTCGTACCAGTCACGCGAAAAACTCAATCCAATCAAAAGCGCCGTTATTTACGGGGTGAGCTTGAAACGTTTGGTCATAGGTTTGACCATAAGTTAAGACAGGTCTTAATAAGTAAGGACTGAAGTTAGGACTGTCCTAACCAGGTTATGTCTTATTAAAGACCCTAAATGTACGTGATACATGATAACAGCAGGAGATGGCTGGCATTGTTTATCTAGGGCCATAAAACAGCATCTGTTCAACAGGAGTTCACTACTATTGAATCTCTAGGGTCATAAAGCACAACAACTGGTCAGAGATCAGTACTCTACTGAATTCCAAAAATAGGCTACTACATTTGTATATGTTAGACCCCTTTCAACAAATCTCCACCTGACTGATAAGCTCATGAAATATTTAGTAGAGGCAGAAAGCATCTGCTGGTGATATGCCTCTAGTAATAAATTCAGTATACGAGGGACGTTTGGATTTAAGTGGCAACAGGGGCAGTTTATTCAAACAACGTTAATTCTTACAGAATTGACTCCTGTATAGCTGGTACATTTCACGGTGTCCAATTTTCGCGTTAATTGGATCCTTTTGAATTCACATTGTCTTAATTTTGCGCTAAAGGCCGTGACCGCGAAATTTAAACCTTGTTGTTAACCATGGAAGGGGCGGTAAACGTTAGAGTACGAGTATAATAGTCACTACTGATCTCGGGGATGTACGTTCGAATCCCGGGCTGGCCAACTAAAATCACTGATAGTCTTTCGGATGAGACTTTAAACCGAGTATGTATGGGTGCTATCCATATGGCATATGACATGCAAAAAGAACCAAGGATGCTTCTGGAATAAGGGCATCTTCTGTAACATGCACTATCCCCCAAAAACTAAAAGTACTAAAAGTCTTCTGGAGGCCTCGCCTAAAAGGATAATATCCGATAGCGAGGAGAAAGAAACGCTATAAACCAAACATACTAATCATTAACTGCTAACATAAGAAAAATATGTAGGACCTAGGATAAACAATTGTAACTTTTTTCTCAATTATAGATATCACACTATTAATATGTCAAAACAATAAGGGAAGAACACAGTTCACAGTTCAGAATACTAGCATCACTGTCATGATTATTTAGTTCAATGCCCGGAGTTACCTCCCATGTTTACAATCGCATGTTTCAGTAAAATGCCATAAACTGAGGCAGGGATTTCAGAATCCAATGAGATATTTTTCCATGCTGACCTCAGACATATTATCACGTGTTCCAAATCATTGTTTATGGTTCGTGATACATTAGTTCATTATGGTTAGCAAACAATTTCACTATTTGAACCAAGTTTGATTAATTTAAGGTCATACGGTCTGTGATATGTGATAAGATGTCAGTACTATTTCGCAAACATATCCTGATTTTGCTGTTCATGTATTGCAAGATGAGTTTTGTGCTAGCATAATTTTATGGTGCTATTTTATAATTTCTTACATACACAATCACTCCAAAATATACCAATGAACTGTTTGTTTGGACAAAACTTCACTTTTTGCTCCTTTCTATAGTCTAAGCTTTTTTTCGTAATAGTCCTTGACAATATTTATGTTTGTAATCAATTGAATAATTGTTGATACTATTTTGGAAGGTTTTCCACTTCCCCTTTGGTCAGTAAACGCACCACGTCTTCCTCTGTTTTGCTATTTTATTGTCATATTTGTTTTATTTTTACAAGATATTGATCACCCCTTTGACTTTAAATGTTGCTTTCTTACAATAAATACTCTGACACAACTGCCCTTTTCTTAAAATGTCCTTTTTCAGGTGATTAAGCAAAAATAACGTGAAATGTTGCCATAGTGAAAATGGTGAAGCGACTTCCTTTTTTGAAGCACCATGTTTTAACAAGTAACCTTTTTAGAAGTGGGGATCCCTTACATACACTTTCACAAAAATTCAGCTTAATTCATCAAAATACGAATGAGTATTAAGGGTTTAAGGTAGGTCCCCGTTTTTTGGGACACCCTGTATTTACAAACAAATTATTATCTCGGCAATCATTTACACATTCCGCAAACAAAACTATTAATGTATTATTAAAATTGAGCAAGTGTGATAAAACGACTTACAATTCAAACCTTCAAATGATATTGATATGCATGCATAGAGATTTAAACATGTTATTTACAAATATCCAATTTTTAATAATAAATTATAAATGTCATAAAGAGGTTACTATTTATTGTTACTGTATTTTCTCCCTTTGTACAAATTGTATATTTTTGGTGATTATCTCGCGGGGTTTAGATTTTGCGCATTCGATGTTGACCGCGAATATAGCAAAAATTAAACCCCCGCGAAATATACCCGCTATACAGTATTTGAGTCCCTCAAAGTAGTCTCCACCCGTCTGCACGCATTTTCCAAGCGTACAAGCCAATCGGAAAATGCATTTTGAAACGGTTCCTTTGGTATACCATTGATACACTGGTAAAGGGCGCTTCCCATTGCACTGCGCGTCGCAAAGCGGCGTCCTCTGAGACATGATTTGATGTAGGGGTTCAGCCAAAAGTCACAAGTTGACAGGTCTGGACTATATGCAGGATGAGACAAAACCTCGATATGTTTTGACAAACGTGCAATTGTTTAAACAACTAGCCAGGGAAATACAGTCAATAAATGGTAAAATTAACACTCGGTTTGACGCTATTGATGATCGTATTATTGATGTGGAAAAGCGGGTAACTGACAAACTAACTGATAAAATGACTAAAACATTTGATAAGAGAATCAGTTCGGAGACCTCTAAACTACGCAATGAGCTTTAAGGTAAATTAGGTGACATAAGGAAGGAGCTCTCAGAGGACCTCACCTCACTTGGGGAGAGAATTGACTATTTAGTAAACTCTGATAATTCTGACGGAAACGGGGAAAAACGATTGCTGACAATTTGGTTATACGTAACCTACCCTTTCATGAAGGGGAGAATATTCAACATAAAGTAATCAACATGTTTAAGAAAGATTTGGGACTATCAGACATAACTGTATCCAGCGCAGAGAGAAAGGAACAACGGAACAATCGTTATCCAGGGGTTGTGATAGTCAAAATGGGAAATGGTGATATGAAACAGAAGGTGTTTAGAGCAAAAACTAAATTTAGAAATAGCCAACGATATAAGGAGTTATATATTCACAATGACCAGTCAAGCTACGAGCGCAAACTAAGCGCTAACATGAGGTCTAATGTGAATGCTATCAACAATGGAAATACAAACATGAGGGTGAATGGTTCACGTGTGATATCTGAGGCTGGAGCAAATTCACGAAGAAATGTGAGATCTAATAATTCTGATCAGCAGCAGACAAGGAATGACAGGGCGGGTTATAGGAATCAGTCCACCACTCATAATGGTGGTAGTAGTAATAGTTATAATATTCTCAAACAACGGTGGTGCCAATGGTAGTGGCACAATTGTAGTGCTATCAATAGTAGTGGTGCACACAGTGGTGGTGCACGTGGACAAGGATTCAGGCGTGGTCGCGGAGGTAACCGTAGTAATGGACATGGAAACTGGCAACAACGAAATTAGTGGTCAGCAGGATTTTGGAATGTGAACTGTTGGAACACAAACTGTGACTCTGAAAATTTTAAACTTAGAGAATCTTGTCTTGACACTTTAGACTTAGATGTAATATATATTGCTGAAACCCATTTGAAATGTAACGATACTTTGATTTTACAGGATTATGTTTGGTATGGTAATAATCGTAAACTTATACATAAAAATGCTTGGTCAGGCTCAGGTGGAGTCGATGTGTTTGTTAAAAAATGGATGTTGAAAGACTTTAACATAAATGTTATTGATCAAAGTTGTGATGATATTTTATGGTTGTCACTACAAGATAAGTCATCAAGTATTTGTTATTACATGTGTGTTTGTTATTTACCACCAAAATATTCCTCTAGGTAAGTTGATGCTGCTTGGTTTTTTGATACTCTTTTAAGCTCTATTTATGAATATCAAAACAAAGGTACTGTGTTCTTATGCGGAGATTTTAATTCTAGATGTGGGAACGAACCAGATTTTATTGAGGGTGTTGATGAAATACCGATTAGAAATGTTGCAGATTTTAATGTAAATGAGTATAGTGATATTTTATAGATTTTTTAATAAATGCAAATTTTTGTGTATTAAATGGAAGGAATCATATTGGAAATGATTTTACCTGTATTAGACCTCAGGGCACCGCGGTTTTAGACTACTGCCTAGTTAGCCACACAGATTTACATTTATTTACACAGTTTAATGTTATACGGGTGTCTGATCTGTTGCAACAGGCCAATGTTCAACAACCGTCTAGTTTCCCGGATCACTCTGTCTTAGTGTGGAATGTTTCATATAACTTTACTGATTGTCAGGAAAGTAATACATTATTAAAACCTGTTGAAGATTTTAAGTTCTTTACAGACAAAATACCAAATGACTTCCAGTATGATAATAATGTTGTAAATTGTGTAATGCAATGTGTGAATGAACTCGAACAAAGTCTTCGTACACAACAATGTATTGATGAGGCATATGCAGATCTTTGTAATAGTATTAAGATTGATATGAGGGAAAATACACCATAAAACATTTATGTATGATAGCTCAATGTCAAATAAGAAAAGAAGGGTTGGAAAGGCATGGTGGTCTGAGGAATTGACTGGCCTATGGAATGAAGTATGTAAGTCCGAGAAAAAATGGTTACGTTGCAAAATACCTAATAACCAAACATCTTAAGTCCGAGTATACTGCTTTCAGAAAGTCTTTTAGTAGAGCTGTACAGAGAGCTAAGAGAATGTATCAAATTTGGTTTAAACTACAGAATGAAATGTTGTGTAATGTAGAGCATGACCAGGGTAAGTTTTTGAAAACTAGGGATGGTCGGAGTTTCTTCTTCCAAAACAAAACGTATTCCGATGGAAATTGTAAATGAGGATGGGTCATATGATAACAACCCTGACCATGTTCTAGATTACTGGAACAATTGTATTGAAAATCTGCATACAGAGTTGCCAAATACTGATAATGTTGAAGTTTTTGATACAAATGAAATAGATAATGTGTGTGTTGATAATACCATGTCATGTTTAGACAGTAATATTTCTATTTTTGAAGTTGAGAAAGCAATAGCTAAGGCTAGTAAAACCAAAACTTGTGGTATAGATGGTATTCCATATGAAATATATAAAAACAATATAGCCATTACAGTTTTACATAGACTTTTTAATGTGTGTTTTGAAACTGGAAAATTCTAACTGATTTTGGAAAAGGTATGATAAACCCTATACCAAAATCTAGCTCTACCGATCCTAGAGATCCTATGTCATATAGGGGAATTACTTTAGCCCCAGCAATGTACAAATTATACTGTTCTATACTAAATGATAGATTATGTAAATGGTTAGAAGATAATGATTCTGTATGTGATTGACAGAACGGCATCAAAAAAAAGTTTATTGCGCAAAACAGGCCACCGGCCTATACACAAGAAATAAATAACATATACATATGACAATTAACAATGAGTGAAAATGTGGAAATAATACATGCATACATTGATGACAAAGCATTGTTATAATCATGCTAAATATAAATTGAAAGGTATTCCTTTCTTTCATGGGTAGTAAAATATATATACATGGATACATTACGCACGATGTAAACATTTTGTGCTGACATGAGACTACAAGTTAAATAGTTCCTGCGGCCAATTGTTTTACAGACCAGTATTGTGAGAGACATTTTTTTATAATTTTAAAAACTAGAACTTTTTAAGGTGTTAATAAGGCTTGATATAAAGGCATGAGGAAATCGGACAGGGGAGGCAGCACACTTTACCAGCTAAGCAAAGACTCGCATCAGTAACAACACGACACGTGTACAATGAGCAATGCACACACGTGAGCCAAAGAAACAATTAAAAGTCCAAGTCCCCGCCAAAAAAAAAACGGAATTTTACAAACCTCTCTGATTGAGTAGGCTTATGTGTGTTTGGGTATATTTACCTAGTATAATTTACCGAAAATGGTGCTATTTTCATTATTAGTTATTCAAATGCGTAATATAGTTTATTTACGACAAATAGTTTATTAAATACAAGTATTTGGGTAAAAACGTTCATACTTTTGTATATTTGATATCGGTGCCCGCAGAGTCAGAAAGTGAAATAAAGCGATTCTCACGACGTGCAAATATTATGGACAAATGCCGGTTCGAAATGATTCTGGGCCGAGTCTTGCCGAAAAACTTGCTAGTTTACGCTTATTTAGTCATCACTGGACATTAAAATGCGTAATATAGTTAATCAACCCCATATTGTTAGTTAAATACAAGTATTTGGGTAAAAACGTTACTATTTGGGTAAGATTTGGGTAAGATCTGGGTGTTTAATGCCGACGCGTCCTGACCTAGTTAACGTAGATCTAGGAGAGGTAATCCAGACTGCAGGTGCACGCCAAAACACATATCGAAACCCATTTTTTCTTATTTTTAATTACTTAAAGGGGTAAAAGAAATAATTATAGTTATTAACTTACATTACTTTATTTTAAATAAAAAATAAAATAATAGTGATCTAGTCTGGTTTACGACATTCGCACAAAGTGCTTCATTTTTTTGGATTTAGTTTTGAACGCGTGAACCAGACTAACGAAAGGTCAAGTGCGCGTTAAAACACATTTCGAAACACATTTTTTTCTTATTAATTATTACATAAAGGGGTAAATTATGGTTAATACTTTATTTTAAGATAAAATAGATCTATACGAATCTAAATAAAAAAAAAATATAAAAAATAAATGGTATTAGTCTGGTTCACGACATTCTTAAAAAATGCTGATTTTTTTGGATTTTTTTTTTGAAATGGTAAACCATCCAGAACAGGTCACGTGCCCCTACATGGAAATTTTTCTTGTTGCATACAAATATAACCTGCGGCTCAAGGCCGCAGGTTAATAATACATATTGATAGTGGAATTACTCTCCTGTAAATGTGGTACATATGGCGGATTTGGCTATATACTGGACAGACTAACATAAAGTGTAGTTCGTCTTCAGTGCATCCTTCGAAGTACGGACAGACACGATACACCGGTATTACTCCAAAGTGTCTACCCTTTTCTACCATCAGATCATGAGCAGAGCTTCTAAAATTAGCTATACATCTTCTGAATTTGCTTATGTCATCACATGTTACAAAGCTTGCAACATCATAAGTACTCTTATAATTGATATAATGAAACAATTTGCTTGAGCCTAAGCATCTAGCATGCCAAATCTGGACATGTTGGTCTTTGAGCCGTTGTGTTTATTCAAGTAGAAATAATTGGTGATTAAAATGAAGTCTGCCACATTTGTGGCGTATATAGATTTTAAAAAAGCGTATGACACCATCGATCGCTCTCTTTTGTGGAGACATTTGGTTCATATGGGAGTCCATAATCGTATGCTTAAAGCTATTGTTTCTCTGTATGATAATGTTAGACCATGTATCAAGTTAAATGGTTATATGTCAGAATGGTTTGATGTTAAACTAGGTCTCCGTCAAGGTTGTATTTTATCACCTGTTTTGTTAAACTGTTTTATAAATGACTTAGCTATTCAAATTAAAGCTTTGGGTCTTGGTATTGATGTAGGAGAGAATGAAAAACTCTCTATTCTATTGTATGCTGATGATATAGTGTTAATTGCTGAGGATGAAGCTAGTTTACAAGCTATGCTAAATAGTTTAGGACAATGGTGTAAGAACAATCATATGAGTGTGAATCCGTCTAAAAGTAATGTTATGTATTTTAGAACACAGTCTATGTCTCGTTCACAATATATTTTCAGATATGACAATCATGTTATTGAATATACCGGTAAATATACCTACTTAGTATCTTGGGATTACATTAAATGAATATCTGGATTATAAGATAACTGCAAAGTGTGTGTCACAGACAGCTAGCAGAGCCTTGGGAATCCTTATTGCTAAATTTAAGAGTGTTGGTGGAATGCCATATCAGGTTTATACTAACCTGTACGACTCACTGGTCTGGCCAGTAATAGCATATAGCACACCAATTTGGGGCACAAAAAGGATTTCCTATATTGAAGCAATCCAGAATAGGGCAATGCGTTTCTTTCTGGGGACAGGAAAATACACTCCAAACTCTGCTGTCATTGGTGACATGGGATGGGATTATACATTTGCCAAACAATTAAAGTGTGTTTTGAATTTTTGGTGTAGACTGTCTAAAACGAATAATAATAGAACAAATAAGATTGTGTTTAACTATTGTCATGGAATTTCTGGTAGAAATTGTAAAAACTGGAATTTTAATGTTTTAGAAATTCTCAGAAAGTATCATTGTACAGAGTATATTGATGTAGATTATGTGTATGTACATAAAAGAGCATTGTTAGAAAAAGTTCAAGAGCAAGTTATGAATGAACATTTAGATCAGTGGATAGAGTCGATGCATATACTTAGTAGCGCTGGTGGTAGAGGTTCGAATAAACTAAGAACATACAGAGACTTTAAATTTGCTTATGAAACAGAACAGTATGTTAAGGTTTTATTGTCATATAAACATAGATCAGCGTTGGCAAAATTCCGGTGTGGAGTAGCGCCTATTAGACTCGAGACTGGTCGATATGAGAGGCTTTCTGAGAATGACAGGTTATGTCCAATATGTGAGAATGGTGTAGAAAATGAGATACATGTAATATTGCACTGTCCTGCGTATGATATAATCAGAAATGAGCTATTTGAAAAAGCATCAGAAGTTTGTTATGACTTTTTTAATTTGTCAGACAAGAATAAGTTGAATTTTATCCCTTCAAATGCAACTATTGTTAGAATTACGGCAAAATCCTGCTGCCTTATTTTAGAAACTAGAAGAAACCTATTGTATTATAATTAGTCGAACAAAGCACATTCATGTTCTTTACTTTATGAATGGGATATATTTGAACGATTAGTGAGTATTATTGTACGAGGGGGTAAACAAGATGATGTATTATATTCCATTCATATACCTACCATTTTTGCTACTTCGGGGTTTTCGTCCTATAATAAACATTTTCAGTTTGCCGCCTTCCTGCTAATACCGGACTTACTAGCCAATAGGAAATTGCCAAAACAGTCACATGAAAACATACCGAACGTTCATTGGTTAACTGTTAAAAATCCCACTGCTCAAGAGCGAAATGAAAATGCCGGAGCTGCAAAAGCTTTTACAGTTAACCAATTGAAAACCCCGAAATAGTAAAAATGGTAGGTTCGGCATTTTTAAACGGTGCCATCGTTGTGATTCCTGGGGAAAGTGCGGATTGTCATTGATGACAGGGTTTAATAATAGATAAGCAATAAAAATCTGAAATTGAAATAATTGTATACAATCTGTGATATTGTGTATAGTATTGTAGTAAACTGTTGATAGTCTCTTATAATTCTATTATAGAATGACCATATTATACATGTTTATTGTATGTATGTATATATGATTTTATAAGCTGTATACATGTAAATGGATGAGACTTGAAATAAATTTTAAAAAATATGATTCGTTCGCAGGTATTCTAATGTGGCGGTATGGTGGTGGGCAGGGGCGTTGTCGTGGAGAAGTTTGAGACCGCGGAGTCTGGTTCGTGGGCGCTTCGCTGTATAGTGCTCGATCACTGCAGGGAGGACATTTTCCTTGTGAAATATTCCAGTGTAAGTGGTACGTTCAGGGACAGGCACTCCAACAACGATTCCATCTAAATCGAAAAATAGGGCATACATGACACGCCGAACTTTTCGGCTACACCGCGCAATTACGGGTCTCTCGTTACTTTCACCCACCCACATTTTGTTTTGTTGCTTATTATCGGATTCAAAAAGTAGAGCCAGGTCTCGTCACCTGTTACTACTTCTCTAAGCCGCCTGGGGTCTGTATCTTTGAATCTTGCGAACAAGGCTGATGCTTTCTCTACCCTAGCCGCCTTTTGCTCTGGGGTCAACATATGCGGTATCCAGCGCGAAAAAAACCTTGCGCAGCTTAAGCCTTTCCTTTAAGATTTGAATAACCACCGACGAGGTTAGCCCCGATAGATCCCCTATCTGCTCCACTGTACACCTTGAGTCTATTTCAAGAATTGCCTTTACGTCGTCAATATCTCTGTCGGACACTGCAGACAAAGTCCGTCGAGGATGGTCCTCATTTTTGCCGCTTGTTCTGCCCTCTTTGAACAGAGATACCCATCGGGCAATTGTACGTTATGGAAAGGCATTTTCACTGTATACTTTATCTAGATCGGCTTTAATTTCTGTTGTGCCGATGCCGAGCAATCCGCGTACTTTGCAGTACACCCTTTGCTCTTCGCGTAAATCGCTACCGTTTTCAGCCATGAGTTCAGCCAGTATAACTGAGTACATGTATTTCAACTCACGATTAAAAACATTTATGCACGGGTTTTTCATGCCGTTTCCGGTTGTCTCAACAGAAAATGTCTGAGTTTTCCGTTGGTATGCCACAATTGCTGATTCACGTGCAAAGCGTGAAAATACGGTGCTGTTGCCACTTAAATCCAAATGACTCTCGTACATGTGGTATTTGCGCGAACCGCCAGAATATTGTTGTTCTAGTATACATTTCATAGGTGTGTTTGCATTAAAAAATTTATACTTCATATCACCTTCTGGATCAGTTAACTACATTTCCCAGGGTTTGGGAGGACGGGTGTCATATTAACAGATCACCCTATATAGAATCAGGGTACATGTTTAACCTTAATTATACCAGGTGATGAAGTGCTGGCCATTCGTGGGGTCTTTTTGTGATGGACGTTGCAGTTATTTAAATAAACTTACACTGTAACTATCTAAGAGACCTAAGCTTTATACAAGATCTGGTTGTTTAATTAATTTTAAAATACGATATAAGTTATAGTGCTCATTTTGAATAACCCTTTAATAATGCATTTTTAATTAATCAGTATCTTAAACATTCGTAACACGTAAATCTAATTCAACGTTAACATACTAGTATGGGTATTTTGTGTTGTTTTTTTCAATAGATAGACGCATCTTTAATAGTAATCGTTCAATTTACTCCGTAATTACTACACTTGAGACACCTACTATGCATGCCGCGACCATTTTGATTAGGAAGCTAGGAGTTAAAAACCTTGTTTCAATGCATGTAACCACACCCTACCTCACCCAAAGATCTCAAATACATTGAAAGTTTTTTTGCCTCACCGAGCCCCAATCCTGTATAACAACCATAACTTTAGAATACGTCATAAAACAAACTATAAATAATCACGAAGTTATGTATTACTAAGTGTGTATCTAGTGTCCGTGCAATAAAAAATACACCTGTAAAATGTTGTTTAACATATTTTGGTCGTATTTTCCGCAATTAAAACTTACTTGCTTACTTATAACCGATACTTTATATTGTTGTTGGTCCTCTGTATTACAAATACCTCACTATAACAATATCTTCTACCAACAACCTCTGTATAAATTCAATATTTGTAGCTCCAAAAGGGTGTTGCTCTATAGTCTGGTTCCCTGTCGTACTATAGTTAACGTAGTGATCTAGGGGAGGTAATCCAGAATAGTTGCTCTACAGAGGTTGTATATATATGATAGATAGATAGTTTATTCATTTAAACTGTACAGTTTCTCATGATTAACAAACGTATATATACAACATAAAATAAATGTGATGAAATAAAAATGAAACATAGATATATATCGATACTAAACGTCGATAAACATCAAACAAAAATACACGAAGAACATAATATATAGTTGATGAAAAGACAAACATACAATTTAATATGTGTGTGAAGTTAGCAGCCAGTTGCCAGTTGCCAGTTGCCAATTCAACCTTTTGAATCGGCAACCGGCAACTGTCAGCCAACTTCACAACCCAGCAGCCGATTCGTCGATTTCGAAAGTTGAATCGGCAACTGGCAACTGTCAGCCAGCTGACGATTCAAATCTTTCGGGAAAATCGAATTGGCAACTGGCAACTGTCAGCCAGCTGACGATTCAAATTTCACTGTAGACTCGAATTGGCAACTGGCAACTGTCAGCCAGCTGACGATTCAAAATTTTCGGGAAAATCGAATTGGCAACTGGCAACTGTCAGCCAGCTGACAATTCGAAAAAAAAATATTTTTTTGTGAAAAATCGAATTGGCAACTGGCAACTGTCAGCCAGCTGACAATTCGAAAAAAAAGTGAAAAATCGAATTGGCAACTGGCAACTGTCAGCCAGCTGACAATTCGAAAAAAAATATTTTTTTGTGAAAAATCGAATTGGCAACTGGCAACTGTCAGCCAGCTGACAATTCGAAAAAAAATATTTTTTTGTGAAAAATCGAATTGGCAACTGGCAACTGTCAGCCAGCTGACAATTCGAAAAAAAATAATTTTTTTGTGAAAAATCGAATTGGCAACTGGCAACTGTCAGCCAGATGACAATTCGAAAAAAAATATTTTTTTGTGAAAAATCGAATTGGCAACTGGCAACTGTCAGCCAGCTGACAATTCGAAAAAAAAATATTTTTTTTGTGAAAAATCGAATTGGCAACTGGCAACTGTCAGCCAGCTGACAATTCGAAAAAAAAAAATTTTTTGTGAAAAATCGAATTGGCAACTGGCAACTGTCAGCCAGCTGACAATTCGAAAAAAAATATTTTTTGTGAAAAATCGAATTGGCAACTGGCAACTGTCAGCCAGCTGACAATCCGAAAAAAAATATTTTTTTGTGAAAAATCGAATTGGCAACTGGCAACTGTCAGCCAGCTGACAATTCGAAAAAAAAAAATTTTTTGTGAAAAATCGAATTGGCAACTGGCAACTGTCAGCCAGCTGACAATTCGAAAAAAAAATATTTTTTTTGTGAAAAATCGAATTGGCAACTGGCAACTGTCAGCCAGCTGACAATTCGAAAAAAAATTTTTTTTGTAAATAATCGAATTGGCAACTGGTAACTGTCAGCCAGCTGACAATTCAAATTTTTCTGTAGAATCGAATTGGCACTTGGCCACTGGCAGTCAGCTGACACTTAAAAGTTCACTGTTATATCAGTTAAATAGGAAACTGAACAAAATCTTTTACATCATTTTGAGACTTGTTGTAACATTTGCCCTACGATGTCCGTACGGATTTACCAACTCGTACGAGTAGGCTACGAGTCCAAAATATTTCAAATCCTGAAGGTATTTTAGGTTTTTAGCTTCTGGTCACAGCTCGTACGGGCATGCATTAAAGTATTGTCGATTCAAAGATGTCTGTCAAAACCGCCACAATGTTCCATTTCTGAATAGCTAATTGCAGCAAGTATAACCACTACGATATATAGTTGGGAGTCCAATTGGGGAAAAGTCGCTTATTTTTCATGGTCCATGGCATTTTTTAGTAGAAGTGTTTCAGTACCATATTTGTATAGCCCAGTATCAATTGCCTACGGTTTGGGTGGATGCCAAGCGCAAAACTCTCTGTGAAGGTCAGAATATAGGTCAAAGGTCAATCAAGTGCATATATCATACAGGTCTTTGAAATTGTACAATATCTTGGTCAGTTTTACAGGTAGAATAATCACAATGGTATCAAAGTGAAGCTATTGGATTGGTCTTGCATTTTAAACCAGTTTGAATAAATTAATTAATTTGCATATTCATGAATATTAATGAGTTTGTCGAAAAAGGGTAAATTTTCATGAAAATTCGATGCGTATAGTCGACAATATTTTGCCGTATTTTTGTTATTTCAACTTTTTTAAGGACCCAAATGGTATCAAAATCAAGGTTAGACATAGAGCTTTCAATATATGTCAATACATGTATAATAATGTGTTTAAATTATATACAAAATTGCTGCCAAAGGTGGGTGGGGTAAATTTGAACAAAACGACAAAAAATTGCAATATCGACAATATTAACTTATACACGCATTTAACATATGCCTTATAAAATTTGATTTCATTAGAGAATGTGTTTATGATTTATAATCTGATTTTATAAATTTATGCTAATTAGCTCATTGAATATTCATTAATAGTCTGTTCGAAAATTAATAACTTTTGAACTGTATTATGCGTTGCAATAATTATAGGCGAACCACTAAAGTTACTCCCCGTTGTCAAAATTACACCATTTGCAATTTATATAAACATATACAGGCGATGTTAACACCTAGTTTATTAATTGTATACACATATGGAGTGTCTAATGGTAGTAAACTCACACCCACACATGTAGGTTTTGGCCTTGCTTTGCACCAAGCAACACGTTCAAAAATTTTAGTTAAATTTTTTCATGCTGCTATAATACTCACACTGTATGTATCACTACCATTAGAAGGATTGATAACTCCATAGCTAACCATATATTAGAAAAGTATGTAAAAAATTGAGGAGTTTATATTCCTAGCAATATTGAGCATTGAGTTTTCGTACACTGCTCTTGTGACAACATCGATGTGCTGGAGTCTACGTTGGATGGTCGAAATACATTCCACAGTACACAGATGGTTGTTTGGCAACGACAAACAACTGGAGATGATGACCCATTGCAGATACAGGATGATGATAGTAACCCAGGCTTAGAAAGAAGTTGTGACAGTGAGGCAATGAAGAGTCCCCACGAGTTACACATGACAAGGAAATAGAGCTCAGCCTGTACAAAGAGACATGGTTTCCCGAGACAGAAGATGAATGTGTAAATGCCCATATAGATGACACAGGTTGACTATTATGTAGACAAACTGACATGGAAGAACTAACTGTTCCAGCATGGAGAGCATTTAATGAGTCAACGAGCCACGTAAATCCACCGATGACAACAATTGGCATGCTCCCACCTGCGGATGACTTTGATACTATAACTTCTGTTATTGATATATTTGTAGCAAATACAAATAACCTTGGACAAACCTGTACGGTGATTACCAGGGACCAACCTCTTTATGCAAAAGGGAAAGAACTCACATGGGTCAACCAAGAGTTGTATAAAGACGTCATGTTCAGACTTGGGGCATCCATGTCTGCTTCAATTTCTTGAAGGCGGTCGGTCAGCATATGGATTCTGTTGGTATTGACGATGGGTGGATGCTGGTGTTTATCCCCGAAACGTAACCTAAAATATGATTGAAGGGAAGGCCTACTACAGATCAGTGCGGGCACACACCTTACCCTATTAGGCTTTGTGGCGCTTGAGGTGGAAAATCTTTAGAACTTGGTTGAAGCAAAAAGCTGGTGGTGCTAGCACAGTTATTGAGCAGGTAGAAAAATCATCGTCAGAGCTAACGGATGTTCTCAAAACGTCAATTTGATCGGCCAGATAGAAGAATTCGACAAACTGTTTGTAGGCAACAAGAACTTTATGTTGTGGAAGACATATATGGATATGGTCGACATTCTGCTTCTGTTTATTCGAGCAGAAAGAGAAGGTAACTGGAAACTTCACATAGAAGAATTTGCTGCCATGTTGCCGTGGATGACTGCGTATGATCACCTTAACTATGCACGATGGGATCAGTATATTTAGCAGAAATGAAATTGCTCGAAAACAGAGTTTATCAAGAGATTATGGATGGATATTTTGTAGTCAAGAGAAGTAATAATCATTTCAGTCAAATCCCGACAGATCAAGCCACAGCGTTGCTCAATAAACTGTGTAAAACGAGCAATGGAATTATAGGAATAACAAGAGCAGACTCAACAAGAGACAAGTTCTGTATAACATGGGCATTTCGCTCAAGTATATCACAGAAAATGATAGCTCTGTTTGCCGACAACTGAGATGAAGAAGATGACTTTACCTTCACAAGAGTTGACTTTCAACGTTCACACGTACAACTTGATGAAAACCATGTACAAGCAATGCTGAAACGACTGGGCATACTAGATGTCTTTTGTTGCAAAGGACTAGACTCACTCACGGATACAGATGTTGCAGTTAACAGAATTGTTTTACCCATAGAATAGTGTTCAAAAGTTGTATCCATTGTAACCAAAAGATGTTGCAACGACAGAAATAAGCCAAGATCTATTGAAAGCACGAACACGTGGTCAATCAAGTGTTCTAAAGACTGCCGAAGAGAGACTTGTTTCAAAGAAACGCCTTTTTTTGACCCTATGAAAAAGCTGAAATTAAAAAGTTCAAGTTAAAACTAAGCAAACAACACAGATAATTAAAGCTGATGGACAATTAATACAACGATTATTTAACGCTGCTAATGCTGGGAGAATTGTAGAAATAGCCTCCGTATTGAAACATGAGTTATCAGAAGTTCCACGGTCACTCGCAAAAGTTGGCGGAATGATGAATCAAACAACCAAGTCAGATCTACTTGCAGTCCTTACAACTGATAATTTCGTTCCAATATCCACTTTGTCTTCGGCGCTCGTGATAGATGGACATGCTTTGATACAAGCATTAGGTAAACCGGACGGCTGCGTTACATTTGGAGATTATGGAAATGTGTAGTAAAGTATTACGACACACATACACACCAAATTGACATTGTATTCGACAGATACACAGGAAAATCCTCAATAAAGACAAACACTAGAAACAAGCGTACCGGCAAACGTCGTCCAATTCGTAGGATAATAACTGGCACAGGTATACCCTTGCCACAATCCTAGGATAACTTCTTGGCCATTAGCGAAAACAAGGCAGATATAGTTAGATTCCTTTCCGAGTGTTTGCAAGCAAAATCAGAGACGTTACCAAGAGAGAAAGAGCTTGTTATAGGAGGAGGATACCAGGATGTACTAAAGACAACATCAAATAGACGTGAAGTAAATCAACTGTCTACAAATCACGAGGAAACTGATTGTTCTTCATGCTTTGCATGCTGCAAGGAAGGGTATAAACGAATAGCTATAAAATGTCAAGATACAGATGTGCTTCTATATTGCTGATATACCATCTCGGACAACTAAACATTGAAGTATAGATGATGGCTGGGACATCAAAGAAAATCTAACTATAACCTACCCATATAATAGCTCAGAAGATGCCTGAAGATGTCCGCTGAAACATTTTAGGGTTCCACGCATTGACGGGCTGTAACATTCCTTCATCCTTTTCTGGCATTGGCAAGAAAACCTGCTGAAAAAGTTACCCACCCTGATCTCCTATCGGATATTGGAAGAGACACAAATTCAGATAAGGCAGAGCAATTTGTATGGTTACTGTATGGTGTTAACGAAGAATCTGTAGATGCTGCAAGAAGTTCCCTGTTTATTAAAGCAAAGAAAATTAACACTTATAATGCTTCCACCAACGAGAGATGCTCTGGAACTGCATATTGCAAGGGTTAACTATCAAGCTGCTATATGGATATATGCTAATGTATCAATACAAGATACAGAAATAAAACCCACCGACACCAACGCATGGAAAGAAGGACCTGGTGGATTAGAAATCATCTGAAAACGTTTGCAAATTGTACCAAATGCATGGATTGAGCTAACAAGTTGTGGGTGTTAATCCAAGTGCCAATCCATTCGCTGCAAATGTTTTAAGACATCGTTGAAATGTACACCTGTGTGTGGTTGTGATTGTGTTGATTGCGCCAACCCTACATAGAACTGATACTTATATTGTCGAGCTCAATCATTAACTGAAACATTTTGCACTGGTCGTACGTTGTGACATGTTTACTTGTTTTACTTGTAACGATACGTGCACTATAAGTTTTAAATATGATTTGCCATCATATTGTCATCTTGCGATAATACACTATTGTTTTAAATGAACTGTTGAATTGTGTTGGTATATGCACTTAAGGTAGTTCTGGACTTTGCATCGTCGATTTCAAACGTTGATGTCTTTGCTTGAAAATCTATAATAGGAAGAACGTATATTATACCTATCTGTGGTCCGTAGTAGCGTTTTAATTATCATAAAGTCGCCTGAAATATCTAGTTTGCGCCATTTCCGGACGCAATGTGTCAATACTTAAATTGACCTTACTAAGCCCCGAACTACCTTAAATGACCTTTGGTCTAGTTTCATTATATTGGTAATTATCTTTAATCAATGTAATAAACATAACTTCCGATGATAATATTTAACTAAATACTTAACGATATTGAGATATTCCTGATTTTTTAAACAATTTACCCCACCCACTTTAACCATCAACCATGGTCCCATGACTGATGGAATATGACTTGCGACATATATATTTTTAAACGCTGAATACCTCACCATTAAAATGGTATCATTAAGGCTTATAAATAGTAAAAATGAAGACGTTATGACAAATGTAGTGTTGATAACCTTCGATTTTTAACAAAATTTTGCCCGTTTTTTAGTATTCTCATCAATATTCATGAATATGCAATTGAGCTGATTTAAAATATAATTATGTCAAACAAAAGCCCAATATGTACGCTTCATTATGACACTATTTTGAAACAATTCGACAAAAAATGACCAAGATATAGGGATTTTTCAAGATGGATATACAAAAATGCACCTAGTTGACCTTTGACCTCATTCTGAGAAAACGAGGCAATTTCACGTTTGGCATCCGGCCATTTCAGATTGCACACATATCAAGGATAACATTTAGCATGGATGCCATATTCTACTCTCCGATGCCATGGCTCGTCACATTTTCTCCCTATGGACTCCCGACTAATAGCACCATTAGCTTTTAATCATTTAAGTGTATCATTGATGGTAAAATTTAATCCTGACACACATTTAATAATCGACCGGGGTGAATGTTTGTTTACGCGGTTGTGACAGAGATCTTTGAATCAACTCTACATTGAATACATGTATATTGCACAGTTGTCAAAAACTAAAAGATAAAAAGAACACATAGATGTATAGACAAATATTTATGTGTACACATAAGATATGTGCATGCGAATCACGGACATGTCAATTCATTTTACATTGAGCATGAGCGCGTCCAGGTTTGGTCATAGGGGTCGGTAACTTCTTCCACCCCATTCACTGTTTAAGAATAACAGTTATTCTATTGGGGTTGAAGACGTTACAGACCCCTATTGGTTTGGTGAGGTTGGGTCCGGGCTTCTGGAATGTTGGTAAATATGGCCATCTTACATTAAGAGACGAGTACGTCTTGTGTTATGTTCTTGTGCTAGTCGGACCTAGCAAAATAACCGGTTGGACATCTTTATAATACAATGAACGGTCAGCGTACATTTTGACTAATTTGGCTGAAGCCGAACGTAGTCATGCTGCAGATCGGGGGATTGTGTAGCATCGAGTGAAAAATATACGTTGCTACTCATCGGTCGGTGTCTGCGCGATCATCAATAATCATCGGGTACATATCGTATACACGGGAGGATGGAAGAGACAGAATGTTAAACGGCATGTGGGACCCCTAGCCTTTTCGAATATACATCTAAGTGCTTTAACATTTTAGGTGTAGACCACCTTTGGGTTTACCAACTAGTCCATTTCTAGTTGGGTGGAAACAATGAAATGATTTCCGAATGACCATATGCCCCGGTCGAGATTAAAACCTTTGATGGACTTGTCGATCCGTAGTCTAGAGAATTACCCACGCGACCACAGTCTGAGTGTCACCCGAATGGTTGATTATACCACATGTTAATAGGTTTGTTGACGTACTTACATGTTGATTCTTCTTAAAATCATTTAAATACTTCTTTCAAAAGCTAGTAGCGTCATTATTATAATATAACAGCAATATCTGAGACAACTCGGTTAGGAAAGTCCAGTCTTCCATGTAGACCTCTGCTCATACCAGATACTATTTTATAAACAATCATACAAACAATGACATATAAAGTTACTGGGTGCCGAACATGCCATATTGGGTACCCAGACTTGTCGCATCTTGGATAAATCCGGCCACCTAGAATCATAGACCTACACGCATTAGTAATCTGTCAGCACCCTGTATTTCGTTCTGGATATGCTAACCAATCATTTGTTGCATACACGTAACAATTAACATTGTTGACATAACTGCTGTCATACTGTTCACTATCTAATCCTATGCCGTTGACCGTTAATGTTTCGTGCGAAATACGCCTGACTCAAAATATATACGAGCTCGTAGACAGCTCGTAGACAACTCGGGAGCTCGGTGAAAATGTTTAACCATGTCGCCGAGACCTCTACGAGTCGAAAAAATCCGTAAGACACTCGTACGAGTATCAATATCCTTACGAGCACCGTACGGACTCCGTACGGACGTCGTGCGAGTTCAGCAAAACCAACTCGTACGGAGCTTGTAGGGCAAATGTGACCGTAGCATAAGATAGTACACTGTGTAAACAATACATGTTTAATTAATCAATGTGTTTTGGGGGGATTCGGTGCATTTGCATGATTTTAACAAAGGCAAATTTTAATTTTGCAACATAGTAAATAACATACATGGTTGTGTTACAGATGACCACGTTTTTATTTTAATAAAACTATTTCTGTTATATTCACGGAATTAAAAAGCAATTATTAAAATCAATGTATGAATATACATGCATTTCCGTATTCGTATTCCTTATACATGTATTATTCACACGAATACAATGCAGCATGCAATTTATTAACATCGCAGTGAAACTACTAAATTTAAATTCCACGTATTTCAGACTGTACTGCAACTTAACTTTATTTGTTCAAAAATATACTTAATGATTACAAAATATTACAAAATGCATGTTACAAAATATGCATTGATGGTTTCAACACATTCTTTCAAAAGGGTTCGTTGGTTTATTTATTTTGAAAATACAATAACTTTATTAGTCCAACGTTCGTGCGCTAAATCGGTATTCACATAACCTTAGTTGATTGTAGCTGGAGTCACTGTCAAGTGACCGTTTCACTTGAGAAATCCCACTCAGTCGAGTCAACTCCAGCGACACTTACCGTTGCGAATACCATTTTTTAGTTAGGTCGGATACCCACTCAAACGCACGGATGAAACGATCATTAAAATTATCTCAGTGAGTGACAGTGGAGGGACGGTCGAGTAGTGGAAGTGACCGAAGCATTAAATTTTTGGAAATGCCACCACGGACCAGTCTACAGACCCTTTAAAAGAATTGACATTAACAATAAAAACGATGTATTAAAATGAAATTATACAGTCATAAAGATGATGAAGTTTGAAACTGCCGATTTTCAGTGCTCGGCTTTATCGGCGAGATTTCCCTTCTACCAAGCCCTTCAAAATTTCAACCCGGAAAAAACTTTTTCCCATGCGCTCCGATCCTAACAAGTTTTGGTGCGTTGGAAAGCTCTTTCGTGCTCGTTCATTTAACACCAAACTCAACCGGCTAGCTTGCCTTTGGACAAAAACTGTCATTGAGCGTCTAACGGCCGAGCTTCTGAAGGCTGTTTAACGGCGGAATTTCCCTTCTACCAAGCCCTTCAAAATTTCCCCTCGGGGAAAATTTCTTCCCATTAGCCCCGAACCGGCCAAGTTTGGGTGCGTTAGAAAGCTCTTTCAATGATCGGCCATAGAACACTAAACGCAACTGGCTAGCTTGCTTTTTGAAAAAATCCACAGCGCGTCTAACGACCCAGCTTTGCAGGCGGCTTTATAGGCGAGATTTCCCTTCTACCAAGCGGTCCAAATTTTCACCTCGGGGAAAACTTTTTTACATGAGCTCTGATCCTAACAAGTTTTGGTGCAATAGAAAGCTCTTCCCGTACACGTTCATTTAACACTAAACTCAACTGGCTAGCTTGCCTTTATAACGACCGGGCTTTGCAGGCGGCTTTATCGGCGGGAATTCTCTTCTACCAAGCCCTTCGAAATTTCACCTTGGGGAAAACATCTTCCCATGAGCTCCGAACCGGCCGAGTTCGGGTGCGTTAGAAAGCTCTTTCCATGCTCGGTCATAGAACACTAAACGCAACAGGCTAGCTTGCTTTTTGAAAAAATCCACAGCGCGTCTAACGACCGAGCTTTGCAGGCGGCTTTATAGGCGAGATTTCCCTTCTACCAAGCGGTCCAAATTTTCACTTCGGGGAAAACTTTTTTACATGCGCTCCGATCCTAACAAGTTTTGGTGCGTTGGAAAGCTCTTTCCGTGCTCGTTTATTTAACACCAAACTCAACCGGCTAGCTTGCCTTTGAACAAAAACTGTCATCGAGCGTCTAACGAACTAGCTTCTGAAGGCTGTTTATCGGCGAAATTTCCCTTCTACCAAGCCCTTCAAAATTTCACCTCGGGGAAAATTTCTTCCCATTAGCTCCGAACCGGCCAAGTTTGGGTGCGTTAGAAAGCTCTTTCAATGCTCGTTCATTGGACACTAAACTCACCTGGCTAGCTTGCTTTTTGCAAAAATCTACAGCGCGTCTAACGATCGAGCTTTGCAGGCGGTTTTATAGGCGGGATTTCCCTTCTACCAAGCCGTTCAAATTTTCACCTCGGGGAAAACTTTTTCACATGAGCTCCGATCCCTACAAGTTTGGGTGCGTTGGAAAGCTCTTTCCGTGCTCGTTCATTTAACACCAAACTCATCCGGCTAGCTTGCCTTTGAACAAAAACTGTCATTGAGCGTCTAACGGCCGAGCTTCTGAAGGCTGTTTATCGGCGGGATATACCTTCTACCAAGTCCTTCAAAATTTCCCCTCGGGGAAAACTTCTTCCCATGAGCTCCGAACCGGCCAAGTTTGGGTGCGTTGGAAAGCTCTTTCAATGCTCGTTCATTGGACACTAAACCCAACTGGCTAGCTTGCTTTTTGCAAAAATCTACAGCGCGTCTAACGATCGAGCTTTGCAGGCGGTTTTATAGGCGGGATTTCCCTTCTACCAAGCCGTTCAAATTTTCACCTCGGGGAAAACTTTTTCACATGAGCTCCGATCCCTACAAGTTTGGGTGCGTTGGAAAGCTCTTTCCGTGCTCGTTTATTTAACACCAAACTCAACCGGCTAGCTTGCCTTTGAACAAAAACTGTCATCGAGCGTCTAACGAACTAGCTTCTGAAGGCTGTTTATCGGCGAAATTTCCCTTCTACCAAGCCCTTCAAAATTTCACCTCGGGGAAAATTTCTTCCCATTAGCTCCGAACCGGCCAAGTTTGGGTGCGTTAGAAAGCTCTTTCAATGCTCGTTCATTGGACACTAAACTCACCTGGCTAGCTTGCTTTTTGCAAAAATCTACAGCGCGTCTAACGATCGAGCTTTGCAGGCGGTTTTATAGGCGGGATTTCCCTTCTACCAAGCCGTTCAAATTTTCACCTCGGGGAAAACTTTTTCACATGAGCTCCGATCCCTACAAGTTTGGGTGCGTTGGAAAGCTCTTTCCGTGCTCGTTCATTTAACACCAAACTCATCCGGCTAGCTTGCCTTTGAACAAAAACTGTCATTGAGCGTCTAACGGCCGAGCTTCTGAAGGCTGTTTATCGGCGGGATTTACCTTCTACCAAGCCCTTCAAAACTTCCCCTCGGGGAAAACTTCTTCCCATGAGCTCCGAACTGGCCAAATTTTGGTGCGTTAGAAAGCTCTTTCAATGCTCGTTCATTGGACACTAAACTCAACTGGCTAGCTTGCTTTTTGAAAAAATCTACAGCGCGTCTAACGACCGAGCTTTGCAGGCGGTTTTATAGGCGAGATTTCCCTTCTACCAAGCCGTTCAAATTTTCACCTCGGGGAAAACTTTTTCACATGAGCTCCGATCCCTACAAGTTTGGATGCGTTGGAAAGCTCTTTCCGTGCTCGTTTATTTAACACCAAACTCAACCGGCTAGCTTGCCTTTGAACAAAAACTGTCATCGAGCGTCTAACGAACTAGCTTCTGAAGGCTGTTTAACGGCGGAATTTCCCTTCTACCAAGCCCTTCAAAATTTCCCCTCGGGGAAAATTTCTTCCCATTAGCCCCGAACCGGCCAAGTTTGGGTGCGTTAGAAAGCTCTTTCAATGATCGGCCATAGAACACTAAACGCAACTGGCTAGCTTGCTTTTTGAAAAAATCCACAGCGCGTCTAACGACCCAGCTTTGCAGGCGGCTTTATAGGCGAGATTTCCCTTCTACCAAGCGGTCCAAATTTTCACCTCGGGGAAAACTTTTTTACATGAGCTCTGATCCTAACAAGTTTTGGTGCAATAGAAAGCTCTTCCCGTACACGTTCATTTAACACTAAACTCAACTGGCTAGCTTGCCTTTGTAACGACCGGGCTTTGCAGGCGGCTTTATCGGCGGGAATTCTCTTCTACCAAGCCCTTCGAAATTTCACCTTGGGGAAAACATCTTCCCATGAGCTCCGAACCGGCCGAGTTCGGGTGCGTTAGAAAGCTCTTTCCATGCTCGGTCATAGAACACTAAACGCAACAGGCTAGCTTGCTTTTTGAAAAAATCCACAGCGTGTCTAACGACCGAGCTTTGCAGGCGGCTTTATAGGCGAGATTTCCCTTCTACCAAGCGGTCCAAATTTTCACTTCGGGGAAAACTTTTTTACATGAGCTCCGATCCTAACAAGTTTTGGTGCGTTGGAAAGCTCTTTCCGTGCTCGTTTATTTAACACCAAACTCAACCGGCTAGCTTGCCTTTGAACAAAAACTGTCATCGAGCGTCTAACGAACTAGCTTCTGAAGGCTGTTTATCGGCGAAATTTCCCTTCTACCAAGCCCTTCAAAATTTCACCTCGGGGAAAATTTCTTCCCATTAGCTCCGAACCGGCCAAGTTTGGGTGCGTTAGAAAGCTCTTTCAATGCTCGTTCATTGGACACTAAACTCACCTGGCTAGCTTGCTTTTTGCAAAAATCTACAGCGCGTCTAACGATCGAGCTTTGCAGGCGGTTTTATAGGCGGGATTTCCCTTCTACCAAGCCGTTCAAATTTTCACCTCGGGGAAAACTTTTTCACATGAGCTCCGATCCCTACAAGTTTGGGTGCGTTGGAAAGCTCTTTCCGTGCTCGTTCATTTAACACCAAACTCATCCGGCTAGCTTGCCTTTGAACAAAAACTGTCATTGAGCGTCTAACGGCCGAGCTTCTGAAGGCTGTTTATCGGCGGGATATACCTTCTACCAAGTCCTTCAAAATTTCCCCTCGGGGAAAACTTCTTCCCATGAGCTCCGAACCGGCCAAGTTTGGGTGCGTTGGAAAGCTCTTTCAATGCTCGTTCATTGGACACTAAACCCAACTGGCTAGCTTGCTTTTTGCAAAAATCTACAGCGCGTCTAACGATCGAGCTTTGCAGGCGGTTTTATAGGTGGGATTTCCCTTCTACCAAGCCGTTCAAATTTTCACCTCGGGGAAAACTTTTTCACATGAGCTCCGATCCCTACAAGTTTGGGTGCGTTGGAAAGCTCTTTCCGTGCTCGTTTATTTAACACCAAACTCAACCGGCTAGCTTGCCTTTGAACAAAAACTGTCATCGAGCGTCTAACGAACTAGCTTCTGAAGGCTGTTTATCGGCGAAATTTCCCTTCTACCAAGCCCTTCAAAATTTCACCTCGGGGAAAATTTCTTCCCATTAGCTCCGAACCGGCCAAGTTTGGGTGCGTTAGAAAGCTCTTTCAATGCTCGTTCATTGGACACTAAACTCACCTGGCTAGCTTGCTTTTTGCAAAAATCTACAGCGCGTCTAACGATCGAGCTTTGCAGGCGGTTTTATAGGCGGGATTTCCCTTCTACCAAGCCGTTCAAATTTTCACCTCGGGGAAAACTTTTTCACATGAGCTCCGATCCCTACAAGTTTGGGTGCGTTGGAAAGCTTTTTCCGTGCTCGTTCATTTAACACCAAACTCATTCGGCTAGCTTGCCTTTGAACAAAAACTGTCATTGAGCGTCTAACGGCCGAGCTTCTGAAGGCTGTTTATCGGCGGGATTTACCTTCTACCAAGCCCTTCAAAACTTCCCCTCGGGGAAAACTTCTTCCCATGAGCTCCGAACTGGCCAAATTTTGGTGCGTTAGAAAGCTCTTTCAATGCTCATTCATTGGACACTAAACTCAACTGGCTAGCTTGCTTTTTGAAAAAATCTACAGCGCGTCTAACGACCGAGCTTTGCAGGCGGTTTTATAGGCGAGATTTCCCTTCTACCAAGCCGTTCAAATTTTCACCTCGGGGAAAACTTTTTCACATGAGCTCCGATCCCTACAAGTTTGGGTGCGTTGGAAAGCTCTTTCCGTGCTCGTTTATTTAACACCAAACTCAACCGGCTAGCTTGCCTTTGAACAAAAACTGTCATCGAGCGTCTAACGAACTAGCTTCTGAAGGCTGTTTATCGGCGAAATTTCCCTTCTACCAAGCCCTTCAAAATTTCACCTCGGGGAAAATTTCTTCCCATTAGCTCCGAACCGGCCAAATTTGGGTGCGTTGGAAAGCTCTTTCAATGCTCGTTCATTGGACACTAAACTCACCTGGCTAGCTTGCTTTTTGCAAAAATCTACAGCGCGTCTAACGATCGAGCTTTGCAGGCGGTTTTATAGGCGGGATTTCCCTTCTACCAAGCCGTTCAAATTTTCACCTCGGGGAAAACTTTTTCACATTAGCTCCGATCCCTACAAGTTTGGGTGCGTTGGAAAGCTCTTTCCGTGCTCGTTCATTTAACACCAAACTCATCCGGCTAGCTTGCCTTTGAACAAAAACTGTCATTGAGCGTCTAACGGCCGAGCTTCTGAAGGCTGTTTATCGGCGGGATTTACCTTCTACCAAGCCCTTCAAAACTTCCCCTCGGGGAAAACTTCTTCCCATGAGCTCCGAACTGGCCAAATTTTGGTGCGTTAGAAAGCTCTTTCAATGCTCGTTCATTAGACACTAAACTCAACTGGCTAGCTTGCTTTTTGAAAAAATCTACAGTGCGTCTAACGACCGAGCTTTGCAGGCGGTTTTATAGGCGGGATTTCCCTTCTACCAAGCTGTTCAAATTTTCACCCCGGGGAAAACTTTTTCATATGAGCTCCGATCCTAAAAAGTTTGTATGCAATGGAAAGTTCTTCCCATATACGTTCATTTAACACTAAACTCAACTGACTAGCTTGCCTTTGTAACGACCGGGCTTTGCAGGCGGCTTTATCGGCGGGATTTCCCTTCTACCAAACCCTCCAAAATTACATCCCGGGAAAAACATTTTTACATAAGTTCCGACCCGGCCAAGTTTGGGTGCGTTGGAAAGCTCTTTCCGTGCTCGTTCATTTAACACCAAACTCATCCGGCTAGCTTGCCTTTGAACAAAAACTGTCATTGAGCGTCTAACGGCCGAGCTTCTGAAGGCTGTTGATCGGCGGGATTTACCTTCTACCAAGCCCTTCAAAACTTCCCCTCGGGGAAAACTTCTTCCCATGAGCTCCGAACCGGCCAAATTTTGGTGCGTTAGAAAGCTCTTTCAATGCTCGTTCATTGGACACTAAACTCAACTGGCTAGCTTGCTTTTTGAAAAAATCTACAGTGCGTCTAACGACCGAGCTTTGCAGGCGGTTTTATAGGCGGGATTTCCCTTCTACCAAGCCGTTCAAATTTTCACCCCGGGGAAAACTTTTTCATATGAGCTCCGATCCTAAAAAGTTTGTATGCAATGGAAAGTTCTTCCCATATACGTTCATTTAACACTAAACTCAACTGACTAGCTTGCCTTTGTAACGACCGGGTTTTGCAGGCGGCTTTATCGGCGGGATTTCCCTTCTACAAAACCCTCCAAAATTACATCCCGGAAAAAACATTTTTACATAAGTTCCGACCCGGCCAAGTTTGGGTGCGTTGGAAAGCTCTTCCTGTGCTCCATCATTTGGCATCAAATTCAACTGGTTAGCATGCCTTTGAAAAAAATGGTCACAGCGCGTCTAACGGCCAATTGTCTTCAAGCCGTTTTTTCAGCGAAATTTGCCTTCTACCAAGCATCCAAAACTACACCTCGGGGAAAACACTTTCACAAATAGCTTGGATTCGACCAGTTTTGGTGTGTTGGAAATCTCTTCACATACCTGTTTGTTCAACAGGTTAGCTTGGATGTGAAAAATCTGCCATCGAGTTGGTCTATAAACCTAGCTTCGACAGTCAGTTTTCTCGGTGGGGTTTCCATTCTTATCCAACCCTCGCACCGGGCAGCTCAAAAGCCGCGCTCCGTTATGGGCACAACGTCCCTACCCCCGGGTAAACCACTTGCCGACAAGATTGAGCTGTCATCGGCGTACATCCTAACACATGTAGCGTTCGGGTTTCTGTCGTGAGCTTTTGATGTCTCGCGCTTTCCCTCTATGTGTGTTCAATTGACTGTACGTCCGAATGCCGACTGAGTTTATTTTGTGATGCATGTGCTCGCTACTTAACGACTAGCTAGCTAGCCAGCCGAGACGGTACGCCAAACTTCGCCACTACCATGTGTTTTTTTCGCGACGCATGTGTTCGCTATTTAACGGTTGGGTAGCTGGCTAGCTAACTGAGTGATGGGCTGCCTATACTCCGGCCCGTCTTTCCGTGTCGACTCTGACGGTACTCGACTGGTTATATTGCTGATCGTCTCGTGGATGGGGGGCTTATTGTTTGCAACTCTTAAGAGATGCGAGGTTGTAAGTATACTGTGGTAAAAGAATTAAATATATTACAAACTTATCAACAGATTTGATCATAGGCAATTGACTTGACATCTACATTTTGTATTTAGTGTATACATTGGATATTTTGAAAACATCAACATATTATTAGAAATAATAATACAATCCTAAATGTCATAATAATACATTGAAACAATTCAATCACGTTGAATTAAACTTTGCATTAGGACAACCTCAATAATCCAACCGCCTTAGAATTAAGACCATTTTCGCTGTTTTATAGTGATTCAAAATCAATATTTACACTAACTCAAAAGTCCAACGAATCTCATATTTTTGAAACCCAAGTCTACTTTCATACAATATATATATGTTAATGACTCAATAATTATTGCATGATTTGCGTATCTATAAATTGGCTAAATGTGTATTTTTTAAAAACTTATTAAGCATGTAATTGCACATGGATATCTACGACAACAAAACTCTAGTCACCTACATCTCATCTTCTGACGCTATATAAACAATCTTGCGATGAACGTGAACATGAAGTTCATCGGTAATTTTGCATTGACTAACTGGAGTCGTCCTTACCCTGACGTGTTCTCGGCATATACCAGATCCGGCCTATCAATTAGCAAGACAGCAGAGGTGCGATTGTCCCCAGACCTAGCATGGTGGTTACACGGAATACGCGAGTACATTCTGTGCTGATCCGAGATTATCCGTGTCTCTCGTCCGAGTTATTACGTTGCTCTGAAGTGTCTATCCGGGCATTCCTTAGTCATCCGAATGGGAGCCTGGTAGATTGTGTGTTGTAGTCGTTTTTGCACGCGCTCAGCCGTTTTGCCTTGTTACCACATCATCAATGGTCGCAAAGTGTATGAATCGTACCGAATCTTGAAAGGATGCGGACCTGTCCGTTCTTGTAATGGAATATATGTTACTCAGTGCTCGCGAGAGTGGCATAGCGCATACAACCATTATTACGTAAAACTTGAAATACTTGTCGCGATGAAGCTTTGAAATATACATAATTTATACTATCTGAACCGCCTACATCTATCACACAAACTTGATCTCTACTTGATACTATTCACCAATAAATGAATTGTGCGAGCGAACCGATCTAGAAAAATGCATTATTTACCGGACCTGAATCTCACACTAATTCGTTTTCTAAATGATTAATTTTGTAGTTTAATTTAATTTTGCGAGCAAATTGAGTCAATTCAGTTCATTTATCAATTCAGGACACTTTTAAGGTGGAACCAGTGGATTGAAAACTCTCAGAGTCAATAAACAAATTTGGTATCATTGTAAAATTGAAGTTATTTCCGATTTAAATTTGAACTTTACACTTCCGTATTTTTGATAATGACGTTGCTATGACGTCCTAAAGTTGCCATGTAACGCGCGTCTTTACGTGACGGTGCGATCAATCCTTTACATAGTAATACGGCTGTGGTAATCGTTATAATTACACCAGCTATGTCAAACATTCGGCATTAGCTTCGTATGATGAATGCGCATCAGTGCATATACACGTATATTTAACACATTTATTTCAAAACGCGCCAATTAAATCCTTAACATGACGTCGTTTACAATTTTGATTCGCCAAAAATTACGCAAGTTTCTGGAATTTCAAAAAATCTGCCCGTCAAAAAATGATATCTTTTATATGTTAAACTAATATATCTTACCTACAATATATACAAAAAATAGAAAAAATCATCTCCTGAAACGTTTTTCACAAGACGTCAACCTATACCAATGCCGACGTTAACATTGCGTCACTTTCGTTTCGGAAAGTTTACACATGTAAAAACAATTTTCAAAGAAATGTATAGATCAAACTTAATATGCTACAGAATAGCGACATTAAATTCACATAACAGTAGTACCTTATTACATCATTTGGAGTCCACACTAGCTGGATACTTCCGGGAATTTGTATAAAAAGTTGACCTTCATCCTTGATTGAGTCTTGTTGGTTTTCTATTATTCGGATTATTTTTAATTACAGTTTATATAATTTATTACCCTGAGTATTAAACAAATCGTAACATCATATGCAGTTTATTCTGTCATTGGTTTAACAAATTAAATATTCACACAGTTTTACGCTCATATAGCAACAAGAGGAAACTCTATTTTTATAGTCTAGAGTTAAAAAATCTTTCAAACTGTCAATCATCTAGCGTCTGTTAGTAACCCTTTGGCTTTCCGGTCACTTTTTCTGATACTGTATGTACACCCAACTCCATTCACACTGTACCGTTTATTTGCCAGTTTTAGATTTTCGTAAGTTATACAACTTGTCACGATTTCCCCGGTATTATTTCAGTTATTATACTGTTCCCGTTATGTGATAACTGCATACGGACTCGAACCCATCACAAGTCGCCTATGGTTTACTGCTATTTTGTCTTATTTCGGGGATCTGGCCATCCTTTCAGTCCCAAGATAGGGGCCTAGCTACGGTCGTGTTCGACTGCCGTCAGCCTGACTTTCATCTACATACCCAGTCTTCCGGGGTCACAGAGCCTGGTTTGGACTATGTTCGGGCCCGAAACCGGCCCTAAACAACGTTTAATACACTGCTGTTACAGGCACAAAGGGATCAGGTCCTCTAGCCCCTATCAGCCCCAAGATAGGTACGTGCGGATGGGTCTCGTTCGACTCGATGGGGTCACACAGCATGGTTTGGGCTGTTCACGGGCCCGAATCCATCCAAAGTCGCCAATTGCATACCGCTTTAGTAGCTATTTTGGGGATCTTGCCCCTCTTTCAGCCCCAAGATAGGGGCCTAGCGATGGTATAGTTCGACTCCCTTCAGCCTGCCTACATCTACATACCCGGTCTTCCAGGGTCAAAGAGCCTGGTTGCATCAGTGTGCTCCTTTTTATCATACCAAGTTTTATTGTTTGCTAGGACATATAGTGGTGAAAATTACTTTAACACTGATATTTGCGTGACATAATGCCGCGCCTCACTTCGTGTATCGCGCGATTCTCTTGCCTCGCTTCGTGTGTCCTGTCTCACGGTTGGAACATTTTATGCGACTGCAACAATCGGGCGATGTAATATCGTGCGAAACACAAAGCAACATGCGAAAATCGCGCGACACGACAAGAGAGACACGATATTTTACCGCGAAATGTCGTGGTTTTGATACTGTGACAGAGCGAGATCTCGTGTTTGAATATCGCGCCTTGCTTCGTGTGTCGACCGATTTTCGCGTCTCGCCCCTCGCCCTCTTGATGCGAGGCACGATCATTCATTTGGCACTAACCAGACTCCGTACCATACACAATGATGGATTCTATGACAAGTTCATATTATTATATATGTTTGTAGAATGTCTGAATAAAAGCTAGCTATCTACTCGTAGCTGTTGCATTATAGAAATAATTACAAGATAAAGTTTGTACTAGCTCATTATATTATATACAGTAACACCTCTCGGACGACAACTAATCGGAAACACACATGTTGTTGGTCATTCAGATGCTCTTGCTGTATGTAGGTAAGAGATATATTATAGTGAGAGACAGCTTCTGCGATATATGATAATGCTCATACTAGAGTTGCTAAATGTGCATAGGTTGCACTGCGTATAACTATGGATGCGTAAAGTGTCGGTTTTAGGTAATTGTTTAATACATGTCCTTGCTCTATATGGTCATAGAATTTTAATTTGTACTAATATGTATGATATTGTAGGCAATCCCATTGTAGACACGGGGGTGCTTTCATGTGTGTTTCTCCGACTCCGGCATGTATCATTGCTGCCCATTGTAGACACGAGAGCGCTTTCATGTGTGTTTCTCCGACTCCGGCATGTATCATTGCTGTATAAAAGAAATGATTCCCGCTGATTTATGTTTAAATGACATGCTTGAAACTAACCGGTACTGGAGATAGAGAAAATGTAGGCCTATCCATGTACCTAGTGATCAGTCCATGTGATAGAAAGTGTACATACCCGACAGGTTCATGCACTGAAACCGCACTTGTATACCTCGCCTGTGGTCGGGTGATTTGAGCGTTTGCATTGGAAGGGGGTCGATTGTTCGAATACAGGCAGATAGAGTTGTCTATATACATCACATATTATCACATGTAAAACATGCCTCACCAGGCATGGCATTTTATTGCTTTTTATATCACTTTAATTTTGTCAGTTATTCCAACTGCGTACGTATCTTGCGTATTTGCGTAGCCCAACTACGCCCTGCACACTTTTAATGAGTCAGTTTATTGGTATGAATTACATGGTGTTGCTGACAATGACCTATTATGCTGAGACCACTTTTCCAGACCAAAGTAGCTGGGAGTATCGACCGTGAAATTTGAATTGCCATGTGCCAATTCGATTTTGGAGTAAAATTTGAATCGGCAGCTGGCTGCCAGTTGCCAGTTGCCAATTCGATTTTTCACAAAAAAATTTTTTTTTTCGAATTGTCAGCTGGCTGACAGTTGCCAGTTGCCAATTCGATTTTTCACATAAAAAAATGTTTTTCGAATTGTCAGCTGGCTGACAGTTGCCAGTTGCCAATTCGATTTTCTGAAAAAAATATTTTTTTTTCGAATTGTCAGCTGGCTGACAGTTGCCAGTTGCCAATTCGATTTTTCACAAAAAAATATTTTTTTCGAATTGTCAGCTGGCTGACAGTTGCCAGTTGCCAATTCGATTTTTCACAAAAAAATTTTTTTTTTCGAATTGTCAGCTGGCTGACAGTTGCCAGTTGCCAATTCGATTTTTCACAAAAAAAAATTTTTTTTCGAATTGTCAGCTGGCTGACAGTTGCCAGTTGCCAATTCGATTTTTCACAAAAAAATATTTTTTTCGAATTGTCAGCTGGCTGACAGTTGCCAGTTGCCAATTCGATTTTTCACAAAAAAAATTTTTTTTTCGAATTGTCAGCTGGCTGACAGTTGCCAGTGGCCAATTCGATTTTTCACAAAAAAAAATTTTTTTTCGAATTGTCAGCTGGCTGACAGTTGCCAGTTGCCAATTCGATTTTTCACAAAAAAATTTTTTTTTTAATTGTCAGCTGGCTGACAGTTGCCAGTTGCCAATTCGACTTTTCACAATTTTTTTTTTCGAATTGTCAGCTGGCTGACAGTTGCCAGTTGCCAATTCGATTTTCTGAAAAAAAAAAAAAAAATCGAATTGTCAGCTGGCTGACAGTTGCCAGTTGCCAATTCGATTTTTCACATAAAAAAATGTTTTTCGAATTGTCAGCTGGCTGACAGTTGCCAGTTGCCAATTCGATTTTCTGAGAAAAAAAAAAATTCGAATTGTCAGCTGGCTGACAGTTGCCAGTTGCCAATTCGATTTTCTGAAAAAAATATTTTTTTTTCGAATTGTCAGCTGGCTGACAGTTGCCAGTTGCCAATTCGATTTTTCACAAAAAAAAAATTTTTTTCGAATTGTCAGCTGGCTGACAGTTGCCAGTTGCCAATTCGATTTTTCACAAAAAAAATTTTTTTTTGAATTGTCAGCTGGCTGACAGTTGCCAGTTGCCAATTCGATTTTTCACACAAAAATATTTTTTTCGAATTGTCAGCTGGCTGACAGTTGCCAGTTGCCAATTCGATTTTTCACAAAAAAAAAATTTTTTTTCGAATTGTCAGCTGGCTGACAGTTGCCAGTTGCCAATTCGATTTTTCACAAAAAAAATTTTTTTTTGAATTGTCAGCTGGCTGACAGTTGCCAGTTGCCAATTCGACTTTTCACAATTTTTTTTTTCGAATTGTCAGCTGGCTGACAGTTGCCAGTTGCCAATTCGATTTTTCACAAAAAAAATTTTTTTTCGAATTGTCAGCTGGCTGACAGTTGCCAGTTGCCAATTCGATTTTTCACAAAAAATTTTTTTTTTTCGAATTGTCAGCTGGCTGACAGTTGCCAGTTGCCAATTCGATTTTTCACAAAAAAATATTTTTTTCGAATTGTCAGCTGGCTGACAGTTGCCAGTTGCCAATTCGATTTTTCACAAAAAAAAATTTTTTTCGAATTGTCAGCTGGCTGACAGTTGCCAGTTGCCAATTCGATTTTCTGAAAAAAAAAAATTTTTCGAATTGTCAGCAGGCTGACAGTTGCCAGTTGCCAATTCGATTTTCTGAAAAAAATATTTTTTTTTCGAATTGTCAGCTGGCTGACAGTTGCCAGTTGCCAATTCGATTTTTCACAAAAAAAATTTTTTTTTCGAATTGTCAGCTGGCTGACAGTTGGCAGTTGCCAATTCGATTTTCTGAAAAAAAAATTTTTTTTTCGAATTGTCAGCTGGCTGACAGTTGCCAGTTGCCAATTCGATTTTCTAAAAAAAATATATTTTTTTTCGAATTGTCAGCTGGCTGACAGTTGCCAGTTGCCAATTCGATATTTCACAAAAAAATATTTTTTTCGAATTGTCAGCTGGCTGACAGTTGCCAGTTGCCAATTCGATTTTCTGAAAAAAAATATATTTTTTTCGAATTGTCAGCTGGCTGACACATGCCAGTTGCCAATTCGATTTTTCACAAAAAAATATTTTTTTCGAATT
The DNA here is from genome assembly GCA_963678985.1 of Spisula subtruncata. Lineage (NCBI taxonomy): Eukaryota > Metazoa > Mollusca > Bivalvia > Venerida > Mactridae > Spisula > Spisula subtruncata. The sequence continues at coordinate 9,423,650 of OY787678.1, read as the reverse complement.
GTCAGCTGGCTGACAGTTGCCAGTTGCCAATTCGATTTTTCACAAAAAAAAATTTTTTTTCGAATTGTCATCTGGCTGACAGTTGCCAGTTGCCAATTCGATTTTCGGAGAAAATTTTTTTTTTCGAATTGTCAGCTGGCTGACAGTTGCCAGTTGCCAATTCGATTTTTCACAAAAAAATTTTTTTTTTCGAATTGTCAGCTGGCTGACAGTTGCCAGTTGCCAATTCGATTTTTCACAAAAAAAATTTTTTTTTCGAATTGTCAGCTGGCTGACAGTTGCCAGTTGCCAATTCGATTTTCTGAGAAAAAAATATTTTTTTTCGAATTGTCAGCTGGATGACAGTTGCCAGTTGCCAATTCAATTTTTCACAAAAAAATATTTTGTTTTCGAATTGTCAGCTGGCTGACAGTTGCCAGTTGCCAATTCGAGTCTACAGTGAAATTTGAATCGTCAGCTGGCTGACAGTTGCCAATTCGATTTTCCCGAAAGATTTGCCAATTTGAGTCTACAATGAAATTTGAATCGTCAGCTGGCTGACAGTTGCCAGTTGCCAATTCGATTTTCCCGAAAGATTTGAATCGTCAGCTGGCTGACAGTTGCCAGTTGCCAATTCGAGTCTACCATGAAATTTGAATCGTCAGCTGGCTGACAGTTGCCAGTTGCCAATTCGAGTCTACAATGAAATTTGAATCGTCAGCTGGCTGACAGTTGCCAGTTGCCAATTCGATTTTCCCGAAAGATTTGAATCGTCAGCTGGCTGACAGTTGCCAGTTGCCAATACGAGTCTACTATAAAATTTGAATCGTCAGCTGGCTGACAGTTGCCAGTTGCCGATTCAACTTTCGAAATCGACGAATCGGCTGCTGGGTTGTGAAGTTAGCTGACAGTTGCCAGTTGCCGATTCAAAAAGTTGAATTGGCAACTGGCAACTGGCAACTGGCTGCTAACTTCACACACATCAATTAAATACTTCCTTTAAGGCAAAATTTACAATTGTGGACGGACTAAATATGTTTAATAAAGCTACAAAATATGAAGATGAATTTATCACTATGATTTCAAAAAGTAATCAGTTCAAGCTGTCATGGTTTGTAAAAGGATAAGTAATAGTTGTTGCATTCATAATTTACATTTCAAAAATATCTATTTACAGATACATGTTTATCTATATTATAGCATAAAAACGGTGATTTGGCTCATACTTAAACAGGGACAAAATGTACGTTATTGTAAAGATTCTCGCGAGCACGCGCTGTTGGTGTTCAGTTTTAAGTATGCTTATTTCAGGACCCAGCCGACGAAAATAAATGATTTACAGCGTTATATGAACTGTAATTCACATTCTAATTGTAACTACTAATCAATGTTCTATAAAAGTAAAAAAATAAACGTAAACAAACCCCCAATGTCACTGTTCTCTTGGTATTTGCCGATACCGGAAGTCGACGCTCGTAACAAAAACTTGTGTGTGACGTAACGTTTGCTAAGCGACGTCGCGTTTGTTTTCCCGACGTCGCCCAAAATTTCCCGCCAAAGTGTCATAATTTTAAAAAACACACTCATAAAGTGTTGTTTTTATGCCATAATAGCGTTTACGCCAGCTTTTTCGTGCTATTACATCTGCAGAGTCCCTCGGGAGTGTTGGTGCCCTCGCCCAACCGTCCCTCGTGACTCTGCAGATGTAATAGCACGAAAAAGCATGCGTTAACCCTACATAATGACGATTTGAACGTAACACATTTTTATTTACAATGAAAAACATAACTTAACAAATATTTACAAGTTGACATATTCTATCGTAGACATTTATTTACTATTTAACTATTGTACGCTTAATTGTTGGGTGCGTATAGCTAACGATTCTTTGATTAATTTACATAATGAAAAAAGTTCTGCTTTATTTGTAGTGTTCAACAACAGTGTTAATTTATACATGCTTTTTCTAGTTCTGTAGTACGGTTTTATATATTTCGTTCTTAGATTGTTATAAACTGAACATTCGAAAATGAAATGAAGTTCGTCCTCGACTACATTCGTACCGCAGATTTGACAACCTCGAGTATTTCTATCAACGCGTTCCTTTTCATATCTACCAGTATGTACTCTCAGACAATGAGCCGATATGCGGATTTTAGTTAATTGCGATCTGAGTTTTGCCGATACTATCGCGTCTAGATAAATTGACATTTTAAAATAATCGTTCAATGAGTTGTATTGTATGAGAACATTACTTGCATTTAAATTTTCCCGCCATTCCTGTAGATATTCGTCAATTAGACGTTGTTTGAAATTTGATACAAATGCTTTTGAGTCTGTAGCTCGAGGTGGGTCGTTCCATATGTACAAAAACCCATGTCTGGACAACAGTTGTTTCACTTCGGAGAACCAATTGCAAAACCCATTATTAACATCATCTAGCGAAAATTGTTTAACTGTTTGTATGAAGATATTTTCACTGTTAAAAACTCTTAACCAATATTTTATTATTTTTGTGTATCTCGTTATGTAAAGTGGATACCTCCCCAGTTCGCCATATATTGCTGCGTTACATGCGTTTTGTCGGACTCCTAAAACGATTTTGCAGAACTTGGTGTGTAGATTTTCTAGTAATTTTGATTTAGAAAACCCCCATATTTCACAACCATATGTGACTGTTGATGTTACTAGGGAATCAAATAACTGCATAGCTGTTTTAGGTTTAGTATTATACTTTTTAAGGGTTGAAATTAAAACGTTTAACGACCTCAATCCCTTTCCATGCAGGGTTTGTGCGTTGAGATTAAAATTACCTGTGTAGTTAAAGGTAACTCCAATGTAATTAAAATCGTTAACTGATTCCAATTCCTGCCCTTCAAAATACCAGTGCTGATTTCTTTTAAGTCTTCCACGTTTTCTAAAAACAACTACCTTTGTCTTAGCAACATTAACTTTTAATCCCCATATATTACAAAAGTCAGATAGACGGTTTATCGAGTTTTGTAAATTTTCCGGTGCTTATCCTAGAATAACCATATCATCTGCGAACAGTAACATTATGAGACAAATATCGTTTAACGTTATTCCCGAAGTATGCTGGTCTTGTAAATAAAGTCTTCTACAAACAACGAAAACATGATAGGTGAAACATTTTCCCCTTGTCTTAGTCCTACAGATATTTCAAAGAAATCTGAAAAATTACAATGTGTAAGAAAACTGTCTTACACATGATTTTACCGACTGATACATATTACGTACAATTCGTAATAATTTTCCTTGCAGTCCCGAATTATATAGTTTAAACCATAACCCATTCCTATAAATAGTATCGAAGCATTGTTTTAGATCTACAAATGTACTATATAGTCTCTTTTTTTCATTAAGCATTTTCTGTATAATGGAGTTAAGTATAAATACTGCATCAATGGTTGATCTACCCGGTCTGAAGCCAAACTGTGCGTCAGAAATGTTATCATTTTCTTCGCACCATCAAGTTAGATACTCTATTATTTAATACTGCTGTAAATAGCTTTGAAAAATTACTCAACAGAGTTATGCTCCTGTGGCGAACCCCGACTTAGCGCCCTGGGTTCTTAGTTCGTTCGAGCCCGTTCTCTCGTCAGGATGACACCACTGGCTATCTAGGGTCAGCCAGAACCCAATAAGTACAAAATTATCAAAGAAGTACGACAAACGCCAAATTAACTGAACATGTTTTAATTATATACAAGATCGAAATCGTACAAACGAAATAAAGCAGCCTGAATGTTGGTCGTAAACTAGGAAAAAGGATAACATTAAAGCAATAATTACAAAGATACAAAAATCAAAGTGTATTTACAAGATCAAAATACCAAAATAAAATGAAATAAAATGTACAAGTATATACATATGCCAAGTATTCAGAATACACCTATCGATCAGCCTAGTTCAACAGCTATATTCTGCATACAACTCTACAGGAACAAGTTTCTTGGGGAAAATATAAGTACAAGTATAGTCCAAAACTCAAGATAATTGTAAAAAATATAACCCAGTTAGTTACGAAGTTAAAAACAAGTGCAAAGAGAAATAAAAACCACATGGTTTAAAAGTGATGAAACTATCATTAAAAATTCATAATTGCACAAACAACGAAATCTACTAGTAATTATCAAAGGTGTTATCAAAGTGTACAATTGTTCTAAACTTCTAAGTATAAACCCAAATTATGACAAAATGCTTAAAGTCTAAAAATATTCTAAGAGTCTAAATATTTTCCTACTAAAATATAATAAGTATAAATCTAATTTTACATCAAATTGTCAAAACTCCAGAAATTTCCTAAGTGTCTTAAAAATAATTAATTAAATAATTAATTACCAGTAGATTATCACAGATTTAGTCTTTTTACAGTTTCCTTGGCAGCAGAGAATGACTAAAAAACAGCTGCAAGCTTATTTATAGTGATCTTACATAACCTCTAATTGGTCAGTGGACAATGTTTAATAAAAGATTTTGATTGGCTGAAAAGCCTCTGGTCAACTGGTCAGTCAGTGTATTCTGAAGATTGACAGTTCTGAGACACTGATAAGCACCGCCTAATGTCTACCATTGACTCATCACACTAAGCCAATTAAAACAACAACATTCAATACACTAATATTTTGTAGAGGCAATTACCATAAAACTAAACTTCCAATCAACAAACTAACAATGCCATCATATTCCTAACAAAATGCTGATTTAATAGACACCAAATATAACCGCATTCTGATAAAAATAAAGATTTTGACCATTTAACACTTTTATGTAAAACATGCACTGGAGTAAGCAAAACAAATAAAAGACAATTTCTATAAAACTAGACTTCAAATCTACATTTTAGCACTGCCATCTTATTACTTATGAAATACTGAATAAATCAACACTAAACATGACAATATTCTGTTGATAATAAAGAAATTAACTATTTAAGCATTTATTAAACACAATACACAATATAATCTAATTAAAGCTTGACATATCTATCTACATTTGTATATGCATATCTGTATAAGAGTGTATTGGTATTTAAACTCCCTTAAACCAGGGAGGTATATAAGAATATGTAATTCCTTGCTTAAACTTGCTAATTATCTATGATGGCCAGTTAACACCTCCTGGGGTGCTAATTGATATGATCACCAACCTCTACAGAAGTATAGTACCATATATAGTAAAGGTATTTGTATAGACTGGCCACTGATTTATGCAGTGCAGAGAAAGGCCTGGGTACACTAAAATACCCAATATAAAATCTAATAATATAGTACTACTAATATAGTGCTATTAATATAGTGCTATTAATATATAGTGCTAATAATACATAGTGCTAGATCCCAGAAACTTCACACTCCTGTAGCTACTACGTGAGGTGTTCAACTTATTTATGAACAAAACATGAACACCGATTGTGCAATATTGAATGAAAACAATTGCAATATCTTTTTTAAACCTTGCGAGAAAATGTTTAAAGTTGAACATATGATCATCATACATTGTATATATCATTTGGTTAAAGCTTAAAACAACAATTTAGTAGATGATGTTGTTTTTCCTGTTTTTAAGGCAAAATGGCCCTTTTATAAGCATTAAGAAAGTGTCAGTAAATTTTTATTTTGCATTTTTAATGAGAACATCAGTAACAGTTGTCGTAAGACGCGTTATTAAAGTTCTATTTCCAGTAATTGTGAAATGGCACCAAAAATTGAAAATTGCCCAACATTGCCAAAACCTACACTATAAAGTTAATTGGTTTTAAGATATCTATGATGAATCCATCAACAAAACGTGCAATAGTACAACAGATGGGAGTGTCCATAGAAACTACCAGTGACATTATTTCGAAACATTTTAATGCATAGTTCTGGGAAAATGCGAAGTTTCTACGCTGAAAATCAAGAAAAACATGCCTCGCAGCCAAAAGTCTTGGACTCTAGAAATGCGAAATAAACAATATTATGTGGAAAAAATTGTTTCATTATGGGGAAGCAATGCTGAATCTTAAAGAATGTTATGATAGGTTATGGTATGCTATTTTACAAAATGTCACTGGGATAGGGAGAAGTTCATGTCTGTCCAGCTTTGTGTGTTCGTGGCCGTTTTTATGGAAAGGCATTGGGTTTGTTATTATGGAAATACGCGCATCAAAATCAATATCCAATTGACGAAATTGAAGGCTGTGGTCTATGCACGAACCGTTTCCAATCAGGTTTTTAACAAAAAAGTGTTACGTATCGTTCCTAGTGACTGTTCCAAGAGCAAAGTGTTTCGTCCAGATTCAGCTTCAAGTCACCAAATACAACACCAAATTAAAAAACTTAAGTATATAACTTTGATATATATTATAACCAAACAGTGGATGTCGAAGTCTTATCATGCTTTAACAATATAATTTTCCATCTGGTTGATACTAAAACCACGATTAAAGAAGGAAAATGTAAACGTAATTATTACGAGTTTCGTACCTTCAAAACGCAAATAACAACACCCTCTACCCTAATGTTGATCTTGATTTAACCGTTACATATTGGCAATTTACAATTATTATATATACTTCTTGATACACTACTTTACACAATATAAAAGTTTTTATTCAATTTCATTGTTAGAGAAAAAAAATATTGATGTTCATTTTCTGTTCATAAATAAGTTGAACACCTCTCGTAGCTTCGTCTTTACGGCCCTTTTTGAAGATGGGAACGATTATACCCCTAGTCCAATTTTCGGGATAAATACCTGCTGATAAAATGTTATAAAATATATCAGTTCTATAACCCAATAATATATCACTAGCTTCGATGAAGTATTCATTTAATAATTTATCTTCCGCAGACGCTTTGCTGCGCTTAAGAGATCAAATAGCTTTTTTAACTTCTTCCAGGGTTATGTTTTCATCAAGTTCCGAAAATATTGAATAATCATTAAAATCATTATTTTTGTTAAACGTTTCAGATTCACCGTGTCCGTTAAACACATTGTTTTTGAACATGTTTTCGAAATAAGATTTAAAATCAGACAAAGGTACCTCCTCATTTTTACTATCATTTGTTTTATTGTTATTAAAATATTGCCAAAAATCTTTCGGTTTCCGCTTTTTAAGTTTTTCGAATTCGTTCGCACGTTTCAAATTATAAGACATCGATTTCTTGCGTACTAGAACTTTGTAAATCCGTTTTAATCTACATAATTCTTGTCGATCGATATCTCTTCTTGATTGATTAAACTGATACAAAGCATGCTTATAAGATCGTTTTGCTTCGCGACAATCTTCGTCGAACCACTTTTTGCTATCGTCTGTATAACCGCTTTTAAATTTCTGTCTCACTACTCGATGTTTGACGAACAAGGTATCAGCAACGTTTCGTATAACGTCGGTGAATTCCGTAACTAAACTATTAACACTTTCTGAATCATTGCTATTGTAATTATCTACGATTTGATTTAAACGTGGAAAACATGCAATTAAACCATTACGGTATTTATCTTTTTTATCCTGACTCCATGAAATATATTCACTTGTTGAATCATCTATATTTACTGGCTTGTTATTGCATACTATATCAAAATAAAATGGTGCATGGTCGCTAAATTCAGTTAAATCACCAATTGAAAAATTGTTAATCAGATTAAAGTTACATTGATTCCGTAAAAGGTAATCTATCACACTTGTACCTTGACTATTATAACAAGTACATTTACCAATACCAAAGTCGGACCCTAATCTGCCGTTAGCTATCGACACAGATGTACTTTTGCAAATGTCTAGTAATTTATTTCCGTGCGAGTTACTTCCCTTATCTTGTGAATATCTTGGTAATGGTTCATTTATCTTATAGTCTTCGTTGTCTATTTCTGGGATATACCTATCACATATAATATAATCAGATTTACACGCTGTTCTAGCATTACAGTCTCCTGCAACAAGCACATTTCCCCTGGCTTCAAAATACAATATATCAGACTGTAAACTATTGAACAAGTCAGTATCAACAATGTTAACAATAAATATACAGCTGCGAGGTAAGTATCTTGACATGTATTGAAAAAAGATTTATGTAGCTTAAACCAGACGATAGTATCATGCACATTCTTACTAATGTTACACCATCTTTTAAGTGATTTCTTACATATTCAACTATACCGCCGTTATTCTTTTTAGCGTTCTTATGTCTAAACTTTCTGTATAAATTAAAAGAACAGCATCCGTCAAGATCAATTGTACTAGATTTACAAGTCCATGGTTCCGATAGAATAATTGAGTCATATTCAGTCAATAATTTGATAATCCTGGATCTGCTCTCTTCTTCAAAGACAGACCATTACAGTTCCATACTATGCACTTTAACCCATCCGGCACTTCTCAGCTGCTTGTATTTTTCACTGGTTTACCGTTCACGTACAGAGTATCGTACGAAAGCCATGACGTATTACCCTTAGCTTTCTCTTCCTTCATACGCTTGACGAGGACTCTCCGCTTGTCTGCCACTTCCGCTGGGAACTGTTCGGTGATATAGTAATTTGTGCCTCTAAGTCTATGACTAAGCTTCCTCACCATTTCGCGATCGGTGAACATGTTAAACTTACAGACTATGCGTCGCGGACGGCCCTGATTTCCGGTTGGATTTCTGGGATCACCCATGCGGTGTACCCTCTCTGTCTTGATGCTATCCTCGGTATCTTTCGCTATTTTCAATTTTTCGACAAGAAATGTTCTAATAATGGCTTCCATTCTCTCTGATCGTCCGGTATAAAGAATCCCAAGGGAGCATTGAGACGCATATATCTAGGCTAAAATATAGGTGAGTTAACAATAGGTGAGTTGTCTGCCCATAAATATACAGCTGCGAGGTAAGTATCTTGACATGTATTGAAAAAAGATTTATGTAGCTTAAACCAGACGATAGTATCATGCACATTCTTTACCAATGTTACACCATCTTTTAAGTGATTTCTTACATATTCAACTATACCGCCGTTATTCCTTTTAGCGTTCTTATGTCTAAACTTTCTGTATAAATTAAAAGAACAGCATCCGTCAAGATCAATTGTACTAGATTTACAAGTCCATGGTTCCGATAGAATAATTGAGTCATATTCAGTCAATAATTTGATAATCCTGGATCTGCTCTCTTCTTCAAAGACAGACCATTACAGTTCCATACTATGCACTTTAACCCATCCGGCACTTCTCAGCTGCTTGTATTTTTCACTGGTTTACCGTTCACGTACAGAGTATCGTAAGAAAGCCATGACGTATTACCCTTAGCTTTCTCTTCCTTCATACGCTTTACGAGGACTCTCCGCTTGTCTGCCACTTCCGCTGGGAACTGTTCTGTGATATAGTAATTTGTGCCTCTAAGTCTATGACTAAGCTTCCTCAACATTTCGCGATCGGGGAACATGTTGAACTTACAGACTATGCGTCGCGGACGGCCCTGATTTCCGGTTGGATTTCTGGGATCACCCATGCGGTGTACCCTCTCTGTCTTGATGCTGTCCACGGTATCTTTCGCTATTTTTAATTTTTCGACAAGAAATGTTCTAATAATGGCTTCCGTTCTCTCAGGTTTCTCGTTCGGATCGTCCGGTATAAAGAATCCCAAGGGAGCATTGAGACGCATATGTCTAGGCTAAATTAGAATACTACTACAAAACATTTTACCTGCTGAAATCAAAGAAAGAAACATCGCTGTCTTAGAATATAAAAAATCATCACCACAAGACGCGACGCTCTTTATGAGCATATTTTCATTTTTTTAGGTTCACGGCATAATTATTCATCAGGAAAGTCTTAATACGCTATTATGTTCACTTCAGTTATCAATTACTTTTCCTAGCATGTGGCAGCTTTGGTCATTCGTCGAGACCGTGGTGAGATCACTTCATAGGCTAGTGGTGCTTGACTGCCGGAATGATTGTCCCCAGTAAGCAATACACTATATGAGCCGCAGTTCATGGCTATAGGTAGGTAGGTAGGTAGGTAGGTAGGTAGGTAGGTAGGTAGGTAGGTAGGTAGGTAGGTAGGTAGGTAGGTAGGTAGGTAGGTAGGTAGGTAGGTAGGTAGGTAGGTAGGTAGGTAGGTAGGTAGGTAGGTAGGTAGGTAGGTAGGTAGGTAGGTAGGTAGGTAGGTAGGTAGGTAGGTAGGTAGGTAGGTAGGTAGGTAGGTAGGTAGGTAGGTAGGTAGGTAGGTAGGTAGGTAGGTAGGTAGGTAGGTAGGTAGGTAGGTAGGTAGGTAGGTAGGTAGGTAGGTAGGTAGGTAGGTAGGTAGGTAGGTAGGTAGGTAGGAAGGTAGGAAGGTAGGAAGGTAGGAAGGTAGGAAGGTAGGAAGGTAGGAAGGTAGGAAGGTAGGAAGGTAGGAAGGTAGGAAGGTAGGAAGGTAGGAAGGTAGGAAGGTAGGAAGGTAGGAAGGTAGGAAGGTAGGAAGGTAGGAAGGTAGGAAGGTAGGAAGGTAGGAAGGTAGGAAGGTAGGTAGGTAGGTAGGTAGGTAGGTAGGTAGGTAGGTAGGTAGGTAGGTAGGTAGGTAGGTAGGTAGGTAGGTAGGTAGGTAGGTAGGTAGGAAGGTAGGAAGGTAGGAAGGTAGGAAGGTAGGAAGGTAGGAAGGTAGGTAGGTAGGTAGGTAGGTAGGTAGGTAGGTAGGTAGGTAGGTAGGTAGGTAGGTAGGTAGGTAGGTAGGTAGGTAGGAAGGTAGGAAGGTAGGAAGGTAGGAAGGTAGGAAGGTAGGAAGGTAGGAAGGTAGGAAGGTAGGTAGGTAGGTAGGTAGGTAGGTAGGTAGGTAGGTAGGTAGGTAGGTAGGTAGGTAGGTAGGTAGGTAGGTAGAGATAGATAGATACATAGATACATAGATAGATAGATACTTTAGTTACCTCCACTTGGGAGAGCTATAATCATTTTCATACAAAAAACATCAATATACAAGCATATTCATACAATTACAAATACATATTTCAACAAAACATGATTATATACATAGTGCTGTACAATGAGTCATTTAATATATTGTAGTATTTTCGTTAAATACAGCAAAACATAGCAGTATATACACGCACAGATCAAGCAGCACAGCCCAGTACATACACATACATTGACATAAGCATACCCCCTATATCTGAATTTATACTTTACTTTCCAGTCATACATGTGCACACCAACAGAATGCACGCATACATGCATAAAGCACTCACACACCAGCATATAGATATCATACGCAGACATACTTCGTAACCTTTTGTATTCATACACACCTGGCATTCACACAACCATTCACAATACATAACTTTTTTCAAAAGATGATGCAAACCCCGGTCTTGAAGAGGTGACATTGGTGTTAAGAGGAGGGGATGTTAAAGTACTCATCGTTTGGTTCAATACACACAAGAGTATTGTTAAAATTCACTATTTATCAGCGGGGTTTAGCACATACTCATTTTCATGTAAATACTGAAGCATTGTTTCTTAACAGCGTATCACAAAAGGTTTGTATGATACTATAAATTATAAAAAAAATCATTTTATTGTGCGAGCGAAGCGAGCTAGAAAATTTCTTTATTTATCTAAGCAGCATTTCACACACACGTACACATTTTCTACATGATATTATCAACCATAAACGTTATTTTGGGAGACAAGTGAGCCAGAAAAAAGACTTTCTTTTTGTCAGCCGATCTGCTTCTCTGCATGTCAACATAACAAATCGTGTATTTGGCGAGCAAAGCGAGCCAGATAAATGGAAATATGACAAAGCTCTATAATTTATTTCTCGCCCATTCTTGAAAACTTGATATCTTCGGAAATAACTATGACGACTAATAGTCTTCGATTTTTATCGTGTTTTTATATTTTCGACTTTTCAAGTTAAATATACCACGCATGAATATACGCACGTGCGAAAATACGTAAGGTTAGGCACGCCCTACTATCACAATTTTGTAGCAATCACAACAATCTCGAACACACGCCAATCAAGCCGGCAATAGCCCACCACCAATATCAGTATTGTTATGTATTTTAAACACTGTAGAAAATGTTCTTACAAGTGCCTTTGCGTATGTAGGGTACGGTCGATCAAGTACAGATAAGGCTGACTGTACTTTATCAATAATACAAACACATATCACTGATTTGTTATTTCTTTTGTTGTATTTCATGTCAACATAAAATAATAACTCATCATTGTGCGATTGTTTCCAGCTCGGTATCAATGTTTTAACAACAACACTGGTATAATTCTATCTTTCTGACAATATACTCTGAGACAACATCCTTTCAGAAATTTAGGCAAAACGTAATATATTGTTTTGATAGATCTATAGTAATTAAATAGGAATGATTTTTATGCCCCCGTATCGATAGATCGGGAGGCATATAGTAATTCACCTGTCCGTCCGTCCGTCCGTCCGTCTGTCCGTCCGTCCGTCTGTCCGTCCGTCCGTCCGTCCTTCCGTCCGTTCGTCCGTCCGGCCAGGTTAACCCAAATTGACCGTTTCGTCTAGCATTAAAATGGCTTGCTACAAAGTTTTCAAACTTGCATGGATGTTGTATATGACCACTCTCCACGCGCCTGTATCACCTGACTCCATTTTGACCTTCACCTTGACCTAATTTTGGACTTAGACTTATTGAAAGGTAAAATTCTTGGTTAACCCAAATTGACCGTTTCTTCTAGCATTAAAATGGCTTGTTACAAAGCTTTCATACTTGCATGGATGTTGTATATGACCACTCTCCACACGCCTGTATCACCCGACTCCATTTTGACCTTCACCTTGACCTAATTTTGGACTTAGACTTATCTCCCCTTTAGTATTTTTACAATAAAATTTTGTCTGGAGCGTATCTTCAAAACTGTTTAACGTATTGACTTGAAACTTGAAATATAAATAGATGGCAACTTGGAGAAGTGCATTGACAAAGAACCATAACTCTGTCTGTCTTAAATTTTGAATTATCTCCCCTTTAGTGTTTTTTTATAGTCAAATTTTGCTCTGAGTATATCTTCAAAACTATTAAACATATTGACTTGAAACTTGGAATATGAATAGATGGCAACTTGGAGAAGTGCAATGACCAAGAACCATAACTCTGTCTGTCTTAAATTTTTAATTATCTCCCCTTAAGTATTTTCAGAATCAAATTTTGACAGGAGCGTATCTTCAAAACTATTTAACGTATTGACTTGAAACTTGAAATATAAATAGATGGCAACTTGGAAAAGTGCATTGACAAAGAACCATAACTCTGTCTGTCTTAAATTTTGAATTATCTCCCCTTTAGTGTTTTTTATAGTCAAATTTTGCTCTGAGTATATCTTCAAAACTATTAAACATATTGACTTGAAACTTGGAATATAAATAGATGGCAACTTGGAGAAGTGCAATGACCAAGAACCATAACTCTGTCTGTCTTAAATTTTGAATTATCCCCCCTTAAGTATTTTCAGAATCAAATTTTGACAGGAGCGTATCTTCAAAACTATTTAACGTATTGACTTTAAACTTGAAATATAAATAGATGGCAACTTGGAGAAGTGCATTGACAAAGAACCATAACTCTGTCTGTCTTAAATTTTGAATTATCTCCCCTTTAGTGTTTTTTTATAGTCAAATTTTGCTCTGAGTATATCTTCAAAACTATTAAACATATTGACTTGAAACTTGGAATATAAATAGATGGCAACTTGGAGAAGTGCAATGACCAAGAACCATAACTCTGTCTGTCTTAAATTTTGAAATATCTCCCCTTTAGTATTTTTAGAATCAAATTTTGACAGGAGTGTATCTTCAAAAGTGTTTAAGATATTGACTTGAAACTTGGTATATGAATAGATGGCAACTTGGAGAAGTGCAGTGACAAAGAACCATAACAGATCACACATAAAGTCGATCAAGGCACTGCTTTCAAATGTGGCATTATTCGTTTACCATCATAAGCCCCTTATAGTTCAAAGTCATGTAACACTATCAAACATTTTAACTGAATAATTGCCCCTGATTGACTTAGCTTTTTATGGACATGGCTTCCACGGGGGCATAAGCGTTTATTGAACGCAGTCTTGTTGTTTAATAAAGTCTAGAATGTTCTGCTAGTTTCAGCAATTTTTACAGAAAGTAATTAAAATTACAGAATATATGTGAGCCGTTCTCCAGGGAAACGTGGCTTAGTGACAAAATTGTGAAATTGTTGATAATATATGGCTAGAAATAAGAGACTTTTTTAAACAGTTTCTGAAAATTGGAAAAAATTATTTCATACGCGTTCAAAGTTATAGACTTGTTAAACCAACCACATCCACAAAATGACCGTAGTGAAACCAGTTCCAGATAGCTGACATTGATACGCATACTCTAGACGTTGAAAGAAAATTTCACACAGAACAAAGTGACGACAAAAATCGGTTACGTCTTGACGTCAATGTATTGTAGTGATAATCAATTCTTGAGCGCAGACAGTTGTCATCTTTTGCAATGACCCTGTAATGTTAGCTTGTGTACCTTATATAACATCATAGTGTGCAAAAACACCTAGATAGTGGCATCAGCATACAGCATTCCGAGAGCGCAATGACGTTTGTTTTACGTCACAGCTCATCGCATTCCCTTTCTCAATTATTCGTACTTTTCACCGGTTTTTAATTAAATGACCAACACTTAACACGTTCAAGATCAATTTGGAACAATTGAAGGGACCAGTACGCAGCCACCGTATTAAGGTGCCATTTTCCATAATTGTGCACTAGTGTATATTTTATGTGTGCTTTTTCAGAGTAATAAAATAGTTTTTGTTTAAACCTTATTTTCACCGAATGATTATTTTCGGATACATTGACCCATTAATCACCTGAGGCCAAGATTATTTTGTAATTTGTTTGTCATCTAATTCTTGAAAAATGTGTAGTATGTTATTTTTGTGGAATCGCACATACGCTGTAACGTGACTTTGCCATTATGGAGTGTTAAGTGCGTGTTATTAACTTGGTGATTATGTCGGATATAAAAGACACCCGACAAATCCATGCTAGCTGGATAGATTGGTGATGCGTTTGTAAGTGATATTGTAGCGGTCACAACAGAAGGACACTGGCAAATATCTACAGTAGAATATTTCACTGTGAAACTTTTCTTTCTTCTAGATGATTTTGACATCAAAGCCAAAGACTGTCGAGCTGAAATGATTTCACTAATACAGGAAGAGTAAGTACATGTACTTCTAATTTGTCTAATTCAATTAGGAATATCCAGTACACGTATACCTACTTACCAGAGCCGGCATAACACTTCATATCACGTTACATGTATAATGTTCTAGTTTCTCGATTTACTCGATGTCATGTCAATGACAATTTTAAAGAAAATTAGACCAATTTCACTTTCTAAAAACGGCTAATTTCTCCAGTTTGACTATGCATTAATGACAGCTTCTCGTGCTGGTATTGTGTAAGCAATTAAAAAGCCGACATGAGCGATAAACAAGGCATCAATCATCCCTCCAAGTGATAGGTTGTTGGCCATAATGTGATATAAAAGTACCTCACACAAACGAGTAATTACAAGTTCTTATTTAAGTGCAATATAATTAAACTTATCTAGTCTTATCTAACAGTAATGTCAAAACCCACGTGGGGCGTAAAGTTAGGTCAAGTTGGTTGTGGTACATGTGCACTAGTATATACACAAGACTGCATTTTATACAACTAATATTTCCAAAACGTTTCAATTAGATGTTCAGAAGACGAAGGATTATTTCCGAATTTCGAGAAACAAACTACAGGCAGTTTACAGACAGCTTTCCAGGCATTTAGACCAACCGATGTTGAAGACGACGTAGATGAAGTCGATGTTGCATTCACTTGCAACGTAGCCGTGTGTAAAGGCCAGTGCCACAACGTATGTATATATTTACATGTAATGTAGCCGTCTGTAAAGGCCAGTGCCACAATGTATGTATATATGTACATGTAATGTAGCCGTCTGTAAAGGCCAGTGCCAGAATGTATGTATATATTTACATGTAATGTAGCCGTGTGTAAAGGCCAGTGCCACAATGTATGTATATATTAACATGTAATGTAGCCGTCTGTAAAGGCCAGTGCCACAGTGTATGTATTTATTTACATGTTATGTAGCCGTGTGTAAAGGCCAGTGCCACAATGTATGTATATATTTACATGTAGTGTAGCCGTGTGTAAAGGCCAGTGTCACAATGTAAGTATATATTTACATGCTATGTAGCCGTGTGTAAAGGCCAGTGCCACAATGTATGTATTTATTTACATGTAATGTAGCCGTCTGTAAAGGCCAGTGCCACAGTGTATGTATTTATTTACATGTTATGTAGCCGTGTGTAAAGGCCAGTGCCTTAATGTATGTATATATTTACATGTAATGTAGCCGTGTGTAAAGGCCAGTGCCACAATGTATGTATATATTTACATGTAATGTAGCCGTGTGTAAAGGCCAGTGCCACAATGTATGTATTTATTTACATGTAATGTAGCCGTGTGTAAAGGCCAGTTCCACAATGTATGTATATATTTACATTTAATGTAGCCGTGTGTAAAGGCCAGTGCCATAATGTATGTATATATTTACATGTAATGTAGCCGTGTGTAAAGGCCAGTGCCACAATGTATGTATATATTTACATGTTATGTAAGCATACGTACTTTAACAACAAAATAATAGTTGACATGTCATGTTAATCCAAAAATGATGTATCAAGAGGTTTAGACTTTTGTAACTTACCGGAGGTTTCCACCACGCCCGTGTCGCACGATTCTATTGTCAAGAAACAACAAATATTCGTCTTCAAAGCGTTTTACGCAAAGTGACACCATTACCCATCCGCAAAGAGGGCTTAAAAACCTAAAAGACCCTATATTACAATCTTTATTACATGACAGCATTCAGGAAGTTTTCTCATAATGTAGGTGAGGAGTGGTGGCCTAGAGGTAGGGCGCATGCTTCGGGATCGAGAGGTCCCGGGCTCGATCCCCCTTTGGACAACTGATTAATTTCTCTGAGCAAGACCCACATTCTCCACTCCACCATGGTGTAAAATGGTACCTGTGAGGACAGTGCCTATTCCTGGGCGCCGCAGATCGATGTTGGCTGCCACACCACAGGAGAGAAATAGTCTCCCCAGGGGGACACGAGTGTAGGTTTCCATAGGTAGCCCAATGACCAAGGGAAGTAGAAATGTCAAAGGGTGCTTGAGCAGGATAACAGCTGAAAAGAGCCCTAGAAAATTGGTAACTTAACTTTTTTTGGTGTTCGGTCCTGACAATGTGTGTGCTCTTGTGCAAAACTACATGTACCAACATAAAACTAAGCATGTTTTCTCCTATATACGTTATTTATATCAGAGAGTATGTGGTCAAATAGTTGGATGGGGGAGAAAACGTCGGGCAGACGAGGATGATGTTGACGATGATGAGGTCATAGAAAAAGTGACGTGCGCAACCAAGTTGAAGGTGAAGGTCAACAAAAAGTCCGGCGAGCTTCTTGGTAAATTATACGTGTCAGTTAATAAAATCATAACAGGTATTTAGGGTATAGCCGATCATGTGGTATAGGTGATCACTCAAGGTTTTAGACTACTCGGTGGAAGGAATCTATTTATTTTTGGCATGCTTATTTGCTTCCATAAGGAGAATCACATACAAAAATATGACTTCTGTAGTTCACTGATTTGTGGAGAATATTTTGTCAATTTATGTGATCCGCTGTACACAAATCAAAATCGAAGGTAATTTTTTATCAAGAACATAGAGCTCTACTATTTTCAATTTTCTAATTTGCCAATTCAAAGTGACTTACCCAGACAAGAAAAAACAATTATTATTTCACGAGTGCCACATGGTATATTATTTTTATCCTAAAATAGCTATAGACCAACGTGATCCTCTAGGCCCTAGTAGGCTACTGACCTCTAGTTATGCATACAATAGAATTATTGACTAAACTATCAATTTCTAACAAAATATTGCGATTTTTAAAGAATTATTTCTTGAAAAAATTATTTTCGAAGCGCAATACGACATACGAGTAAAGTCCTTAGTGATCCGCTATTGCCTACTCAACTGTACATATTTTTTATTATTTCATCTGTACTAAGCAGCTATTGAGTGGATACGCAGTCATTTGAGTTGATACTGTAGATCTACATCATAATTAATATATTATATGTGCTAGCAGCAATTTGCTAAGTACAATATATGTATTTAACATAAACACTGAATGCTTATTATTGAGGCCATGTCGCTGGCTTAGAGTAAGAAGGTCATAGTACAAAAAATATTTTGAGAAAACTAGATATAGTTGTCTGGCATTTACCCTTTACTTATGGAAAAACGAATTTTTACAACCTTATTTGGTCAACATGAAAATTCCGATTTTCATAAAAACAGGCCCATAAAAGAAGCGCCTTATGAAGCAGATTTCAAATATGTATCAGTGTGAGTTCGTAAGTAGTAGTTACTTCCTTCTCATTCTAAGTTCTTGATATTTAAAACAACTATTTTATGTGGTGGTTCTCTGGTGATCAAACTAACTTGTGTGTTTCTATATTTGAAGGTGGTATGTATGACAAGTTACAAGGTGAGATGTGTGTGGAGAAAGTGGCCGTGGTTTCTGTGATGACTGTGATAATATTTACACTAATTGTATCATGGATCGTCTGCGCATGCGTGACAATGAGGGTGAGTTTTAGGATAAATTCAGATTTATAAGAGAAGCCCCTGTTTGTGCTTGAATGATTAAAGGAATTATTTTATAGATTAATGAATCAAATCTTAACTACAATTTAATAACACTTCGACCGCCTACATGGCCAATAAAAATACTTTATTTGAGGTTGAAATATTGAGTAATTAGACTGATCTGCTATCAACTTTATTATTGATATTTTATGCGATATCCTTGAATTTACTTCGTAATTATCATTTTTACTATGATATACTACTGCTTATTCTTATCCCCAGTATTAACTGAAGATTTACAAATTGTAACTTAATACAACTCTAGAAAATGAATTATTTACTTATGTTACTAGTATATAAAACGGTTTGTATTTACAGCTGAGGAGCGTCACAAGGTCAGCTGACCCTTCAAAGAAACCCAACCCGTTACGTCGCCTGTCTGAAATGAACGTCAACTTTGCTCGTTCAGTGGGTCGGCGATTATCTACCATGCTCAACCTACCTGTAGGCTATAATGTAAAAGATCGTAAAATGGCGGACGACTTTATTCCTGCAGGAGGAGATGAGACACCACCAACAAAACGTCGAGACTCTGTTACTGTAAGGGAACCTTCAACAATTCTAAATTATTGTAATGTTAATGATGCACTGGACATTGAGTCTACAAGCAAATCAGAAAGTCGCCTGACACTCCGTAAACGATACGTTAATATCGGTGTACAGGTTGGCCTAGGATGTGATAACTTGGCAGCTACGAAACCCACAATGGCATCAAAAGATCCTCATTCATTCATTACATCAATTTCAATAAAATCAGGCATTTCTAAGAAGAAATTGGACCAACGTTCTGAGTCATTTACGGCATCACAATATTCTAATGGTAACATGTTTTTGGATAAACCGACCGCGAAAAGTACTAAGGGTGCTGCAAAAAGCTTTGATTACGGGTCGAAGGTAGGCGGGGCATGTTTACAAAGAACCTCAAATGTAGATTTGCCCTTTTCGCCAAATTGCCAAACTTATTTAGGTAGCGATTACGTTCATGCAAGCTTTGATAGCGATCGCGACATTTATGATACCATTGATGCGAGAAGTAAAGCGTCTGAAAACGATACTGATCTAGACTCAGTGTCTATAAATAGCAATCAAACGGATGGGCTTTGTAAGGTTGATACTGACTTGTCGAGAAATCCAGAAGATCCTATTAACTTTGTTAGCAATGCTAAACTAGTGCGTAAGTACTCAACGCAAGTGTGAAGTCTGAATATAATCGGTTCAGCAATTACGAAGATTAGATTTAAAACATGAAATACTAAATTAAAATAATAATGCTGCTTTTAATTTTGAAAGGACTTGAAGCATTTAGTCATGCGCATATCACAATTAATTATACCCCCGCTTTCTTTGGCAGAAAGCGATATAGGAGTCATTTTGTCCGTATTTTAGTCCGACCAACCCGTTTGTCAGTCTAAAACCTGCACATGCTGTAACTTATCCATGCATTAAAGGATCCTTTTTTAATAACCAAGACAGCCTGTGACATGCGTAATAATCGCGTCAATGTCGTACTACATGACAAGGTCACGTATTTTAAAATCACCTGATGCACTTTTTCACCACAATGGGATGATGTGGCATAATACAATACTTAGATTCATTGGTAAAGATTGTTATAAACCTTGCCATAGTCATTTACTGGTTTTACTTACTTGATTGTTGTTCTTATGGTTACGACTTTCCATACTTCTGTTTTCGCCACTCTGTCAAAGTTCTAGTTATGCGTGTTTTATCTTATAAGCAACACATATTTAAACATAATCGTTGCTAAATTGTTACTATTCAAAGTCCTCGCCTCATCTCTCATACGTTGTCTGAAATCACTCGACTCTGCCATTGCTTGTTTTAAAATATCGATTATTTCATCAACATGAAATCTTTCGAGCTTTTGCAAGCACCCATACCAACTATCTATCAATAAAAAGGCGATAAAGCGCGAAGTCATCCCACCGAATGACCACGGGAATCTATTTTTAGCATCACAGTCGTGTCAGGAAAATAGTTTCCGCTAACCAACAACAGAGTGCAAACAGCACCCTGTTCAAAAATGTACTAGAATGTATTCATGTTGTTATTATACTCCTATATTTACTTTTTCTTTTCAAAACTCACTGCTAGTACATCACTTTTTCCTCAACGTCTGTAAATAGTCATTTTGTGCAGCAAATCGTTCAAAGTTCACCAATGATTCTAGTGGATTTACTTGACCACTATTTCAAATCCTCACAATTAATTGGTCCACTCTGCCACCGAAAGAAATAAGTGTTTTCATAATCTACTAAAAAGTGATGTTTTAATAGTTTTGCATATAAATCCACGAGCAATATAATTGCCTACAAAATTATTAATATTGACAATCTTATTGAGTATGATTGGCAATTATTTTCAACATAGTAAATTTGTCAATATTTTGTCAAGTTTCGTGGGTTTAGATGGAATGTAGATTGCATCTTTTCCAAAATATTGATCAATATAGGTGTACATTTAAGTGGGGAAAGTTAATGATCGATGTAATTGAGTAGATTGCCAATTACATTGGTCGTATATTGACCGCGTCACATGTAATTATTGTTTCAATTTAAGTTGCACATGCTAATATATTCACGGAACTTCATTATTTTCAGGTGACACGTGTCATTTATGTTGACCAATAAGAACCCTGTTACCAAGGTTACAAATGACGTCATACAAGATGACAGGAATCTTGTCATATTGTGTACCAGAATCCATATTGCACTGTGAATTTTAAAGACAAACAAGAAATATGAATCGCTGGCTTAGAATGTGAATGTCGTAAGTACAAAATCAATACATTGAGAAAACAAGAAAAAACAGTCTGAAACTTACTCTTTACGTAGATCTATTGAAAAACAAGCTTTTACAACTTCATTTTGGTCAACATGACAATTGAGTTCCGATTTTCTTGAAAATAGGCTCATAAGAAGCGCATTATAATGCAGATTTCAAGTATGTATGAGTTTTATAATGTCGTAAGTAGTAAACCTTCTCATTCTAAGCCAGCGAAATGTATTTCAATATGTAGATCATCTATTATCTTCACCAATTCCCTATCGGCATTTCCAATCTGACATTGTTTTTACAAGCTTCGTATTTATCTAAAGAAAATTGTGCCAGTCTGGCAATTTAGAATAATATGATATTTCATCGTTATAGTAATTATGGATGTTTATCTTGTAATTTATTTATGCTGGTTTTTGTCAGAAATCTATCAGCGTACCCCACATCAGGATATGACTGATATACTAGTATATATACATATTGTATCATCATGTATCAATAAAATAATTGGTGTCGAACATTGTTACTTGTTTATATAGTGTACATTCTGTTGAACAGTTTTATAAATGTGGAGCGGTGGCTTAGAGATATGGCGCGCGCCTCAAGATTTAGAGATCCCGGGTTCATCCCCCGTCTGGACCACTGGTTAATTTCTCTGAGCAATAATAACCCACATGATCCACTCCACCAAGGTAAAAATGGGTACCTGTGTGGGCAGTGTCTATTCCTGGGCATCGCAGATCGATGTCGGCTGCCAAAACCACAGAAGAGAAATAGTCTCCCCAGGAAGACACGAACATAAGTTTCCATATGTAGCCCAATGACCAGGGGAAGTTAAAATATCAAAGGGTGCTGGAGCGGCTAAACAGCTGAAAAGAGCCATAGAAAATTGGTAACTTATATATAACATTTAGTGACGTATACATTTATGTACCAGACAAAAAGTATCGCATATATGGCCTCCATAGCTCAGTGATATGCGCGCTTGTCGCCTTATCCGTCGACCCGGGTTCAAATCAGGGTGGATGCACTCATATGCCAGACATATTCAGCACAGAGATGACTGTCAAATATATAACGGCTATGCTCAGCATTTTTCGGCATCACAATAAACATATGGTAATACATAGCCACCATTTTGCAGCTACTAAAACTCATTGAATATCTAGCATTTCCCAATATTGTTTTCTGACGAACTGAAACAATCTTTACTACCAAGAATAACTTTACAATAATGTTATAAAGCATAAATAAAGCTTATTATGGCCTTCTAGTGTATGCATGTTCCCCTGATTTTACTCTATCAGCAAAAAAATCAGTAGAAAACACCGCTTACATGTCCTTGTTTGATGGCTAGCTTCAAAGCAGGTATCATACCATTCTTTTTCTATTATTCTTAGTTATAAAGGAGTGTTTCTGTTCTAGCTTTGCAAAAAATATTGGAAAATAGTAGGGAATTATTGAGTCTTAGTACCAAACTGAACGCTTTGTATAACCATATGTTTACCGTAGGCGTTTCGTTTTTGCCTGGTATACTACTTGTATGTCTGAGTGCCTCAAATGTGACTAGTTGGCAATCCCAGTGGTGACGCACATGTTAGAAAACGTGATCTGTTTTACAGGTTTGTAATCTGAAATAAATGTGAGCAAAGAACACTAGTGGTTTTCTTCTTAAAAGTTGCTAGCTTGTTATACACAAGAAAACAAAGATGTAGTTTATGGTTTTATTTTCCCACATTACAAATGAAATCATAGCAATAACAAAGATAAGATAACAGTTCTGGGTAAAACACCAGAGTTAAATCAACTGGTTTTCATGCAAATATAGCCCACAGGTAACTGTATCAATGATAGCGAAAAAAAAAATTTGGTAAAATTGTTATTTTTCTTCAGAAAATAGAAAAAAAAAATTTGGTAAAATTGTTATTTTTCTTCAGAAAAAAAAGAGAAAAGTATAAATTTTACCAAAAAAGTTTTTTTTTTCTTTTTTTTCTGTCTTTATTAATGATACAGTTACCTATGATATAGAATCTGTACAATCTCACTACAATCAATATTCATGTTAACTCACATATTGTTAATATGAAAATCAGAGAAAAACTACAGATTTTGTTAGTAATTCAATTAAACTCAATATTTGTCCCAGAAAACAACATGGCATTTAAGAAAAATTTGACTTTCTAGGTTTAAAGATGAAACCTCAAATATGCAAGTAAAATATATCTGAGAAATATTACCCTACAGCATACTGTTAAATCATTAATTTTTGTGGGGGATTAAATTTTGTGGATCACCTTCATAGTTGAACTATGAAATCAAATCCCAATGAACAATTATTTTGACCCTTGTATTTATTACCTGAAATGCAAAATCCATTAATTTACGTCCTATCATAATGGTATTTTTTACCAAAACCACGACATTTCGTCCTTTTGAAATTAAATGATTTTACAGTATGTCAATAATTGATCTGTAGCTTACAGAGTGGAACCAATTATTTAATATACTTTTATTGAATATACACACTTTCGGTACACATCAACAGCAATACTTTATACAACTTTCAGAATCAAAAATATCAAAGCCAGGGGTCTTATTCACCAACAAAGTAAGGCTGAAACTCCAACTTAGACTTAAAATTGACAACACTTATAACCAATGCCATTTCTTTGCAATTATATTTAACCATGTGAAATTGTATCTGATTATTTTTTGTCACCCACTGGACATGTATACCAATTTTTATCAAAATCGGAACATTAATGACATCATTAGAGCGAATAGATATTAGGCAATATAAAAATCTAAGTCTATATTTTAGGCTTACAACGTTGGTAAATAAGGCGGCAAAGGCCCCTAGACAATGAGGTGTCTTAGCAAACGGGTTTTACAATTGAAGGGTTAATGACACCGTGCTTAAAATAGAGACATACCTCATTGCAAGCATTTTACGGCATAGTTAACATTGGATTATTCCAATAGGTACATTAGTACTACTAGAACAACCAATAAATAATGTTTATAAGGTCAAGGTGGATTCAGGTTTATATAAGCAAGCTACTATAAATCTTGATAATGAGACTTACAAATTGTAGCTTGAAATTAATTGATCATAAACCATGCATCAGGTCAAGGTCATTGTAACCATAAAGATTTGTGACCGCAGAATCAATGGAAGTCGTCTATATGAGCTATATTAATAGGACACCGTTTTGTCTACAGACATAATTAGCAAAACAGTTTAACAGAATTTTTAAGAGAAACATGTTGATTTATTGACAAGCAATTTTCCCAGATTTCCAGAAATCAAATCCCCAAGAGGAATTAATTCAATTTTTAGTCTTCTTACCAGTGAAGAAATCCACAAATTTACCAATCCCATTATTGCTCAGCATTTCCTTAATTGAATATAGAATTTGAATCACAGTATTATAAAGTTCTTATATTTTAATGATGTGAATGTTAGGAGGCTGCTTATGTAAATGGTTAGACATAATGAATAAGGTGTTAATTCAAATAACAGTATTACCTGTATTAAAGAGCCAGTCAATAGTACTTGGGACACTCGGTCATCAAAGCTACCAGGGGTGGTATTCACAAAGCATCTTAAGTGAAAACTTAAATATTTTGACTTGAATAAAAATATTGAGCGGAACAATGTATATACATACAATTGGTTATCTTGGTTTTCCTGTTTAGTTGATATACTTAAAGAAAACTTGAGAGGTTTAGAAAATACTAAGTTTTCACTTAAGATGCTTTGTGAATGCCACCCCTGACGACTTATCAACTTACCAGAACAAACTAGCCCCTTATCATTGTCAAATGATTGACCTTCAACTCAAAGGTCAATGATTAACCTATTTGACCACCATAAACAGAACAAATAAAGCTACATCAATGTGAAGCTACACAATACCGTCCATGTAGCTTTCATGAAACACATTAAACTGTTTAAACAATTAGTATTTTATATACCATTTTAAACCATAATACATAAATGCCCATACGTATCATCCCCTCCAGCCCCGATCATCCATTCTAGTCGCGATAATACCTGTAATTCCAGTCTCCTATCAGCTCAAACGTCCTACACCATGTGTCATATCGCTGGGTTATTTATGAACAGTGTCTGATAATTTGAGGTCGATATTTCACCCGGTGTAAAAATCCTAAAATAGACGTGTGATCTCGTAGTATTCAAAAGTAAGACGGACACTGCTGATACAAGCTCGCGTGCTATCCGAACAGTCCTAAGTCTTTTTGGACGAGTTCGTGTAAAAAAAAGACGGAGGAATAATCTAACGTGTATTGTCACAGCATAATACGAGAGATGTCCCACTTATATTTGAACACTGTTGAACATCCCATATTTTCAAAATGACATTGAATAGTCGAAATGTCTTTATTCAATCGTATACATCAATGTTTCATATACACCCATTGTATTTGTTAATTATAAGTTAGAACCAAAAATTCCTATTTTCGTACGGGCAGCTGTTTGAAATGTTTTATGACTGAAAATCCAACTTATGTTGTAAACATGTATCAAGTGTACTCAATGTTGCTTTATCCTTAAGATTCCGATTCTTTGGGTGCAGCGCTGTTCGGGTTTGTCCTTTACTATTCTCGTGCAATAAATATGAAACACAATTTCTTAAGGTACCGAAAGGTGTGATTGTGTTGGTGTATGGTGCTGGGCATTGACCAAAACACCATGATTCGGAAATTATCGCCATGATAGCCATACGGGATACATTTTGTCCAAAAACATTTTTGAACATAAATGACTATCGTGCGCTGATTTGACCGTTTGTAGAATAATTATATTAAGTTCTATTTGATGAGTTATAAGAAACAACATCACATATAATGAAACAGGCTGCTAACCCATGTAGCTTAAGACAACCTTTTTCTCCCATTTTAATGGATTTAAACTCTTATTTGGCAACTACTATTGTATATACAACTCCAAATGATGACTTTCCAGACTGAAATGACATGCTTTCTCAAAATTTTGACAAAAGAGAGTAAGCGCCTTTAACGCGATTTCTTGGATTCTGCTGGCCATATTGTATCGGCCATTTCCGTTTGTCTCCGATAAACACCGAGGTGACCAGAATGGCTGTTTACGTGCAAAAACGTAGGTAAATCACATAACTCTGTACGTGGTAAGTATAGCTTGACTATTTTGAACTGAGCCTGATCTTTATGCAAGAATATATGACAAGGTTCTTGCTTTCAATATATCAATTTCCGAAAGCAAATCGTGCAATATCGGTATTTCAGATTTGTGTTTGTATTACATCTCGGGCGTCTTCGTGATACTCCCCGATTATAAAAACATACGATCGGTGAAGCAAACGTAGACAATACATCGACTGTTAAATTATGCTAATCAATAGGTCAGGCCCGTGTCAAATTGGCCAAGCTATACCAAACCCAAACACAGTTAGGAGTACGCAGATACCACATAACACTTACATAACGTGTTCTAATGCCTTCTAAGTGCAAAAACCGTACGTGGTAAGTACCCCACCCATATACAGTTAGGAGTACGCAGATATCACATACCACTTGCACAACGTGTTCTAATGCATTCCAAGTGCAAAATCCGTACGTGGTGAGTATCGCCTCCGTTCAGTTTTTTTTCGAGCACACAGACACGACGTATGGCCAGTATTGTACTATTCATGTATCGGGGTCTTTCGCCGACGTCGGGCTACGTGTTCTTCGCCGTACGTGCGTGATGCGTGTGTGTCTTCTACTAACAACTTACGACATAAGGACAACGTATGTGAGCGGTGCGTGCAAGTATGGTCATCGAACCGTAACCACCTGACAATCCCCAGATGTCCTACTCTGTAAGCATGTAAAGGGTGTCAAGAAAGTTCGGTCCGGTTTTTTAAAAGACGTTGACTACTAAACAAATGTATACATTGGACCAAATTTTGAATTGAGTTTCCTGGTAGAATAAAAGCATTATGTACAACAGTTTTAATGATTTAACAGTAAATTTTCCAACTCCTTGGATAAATGATTGGATCTTGTTTCAAAGATGACGTTAACGACGTCGTAACAGTGTAATCGTCGCTATACTCCCTTTCATATTACCCTCACTACATGTATCGTTTTGTATATCTTGAACATATAATAAACTGAATTAATGTATATAACATTGTCAAAGAACAAACCATCTTCAAAATAATTAGACAGTAAGTGTTTAGTTTTTGCCAATAAATACGAGGGCCATTCAAAAAATACGTAGACAACCTCGATTGTTTAATTATTTATCATCTGATTTTCATCAAAATTGGTAGAAATCAGGTTCTACCGGTTATGAATTCAGTGCGTATATTTATCATGAAAAATATATGTTATGTTCGAAAATATGGTAGTTATAGCAACGCAAAATTGAACACACGGGGCAACCCATCGATTTATCCCGTAGAAAATTGGTGTTGATTTCTTCACTCCGTCATTATCTTTAACGGTTGCGAAACCTTAATAGAATTGATGTGTGTATCGTTTGAGACTATATAGTTCTATGTTTTACATTATGATGTCATAATTAACAGGGTTACAGAGATATTGGTTATCATACAAAGTCACTCTTAAAAGCAGAAAGAAAATGTGACGTCGCGTTAAACCACGGGGGGAAGTGTAATCCTGCAATTATGTGTTGCGCTTGGTATAAACAGTTTTACTTACTTACTTGAATCGTGGCCGAAACATCATGTAAAACATACAGTGCCAGGGTTGTATATATTTCTTGATTTTATCAGCTTAAACATGTCCCATGGAGACCAAATTTCGCTTTTCTGGAAGTCAAGACTTTGATATTGGCGCGATTTGGGTACGTGAGTGTAAAACTCGAAACAACAAATGAAATAATGAATGCTATTTGGATTTTTTTGCAAGTTTAATCCGACATTGTAAATTGGTCATTATACAAAATGGTTGGAGTTGTACAATAAGTATTATTGTAAGAATTTAGAAGATGTTGTGATGTTACCGAAACATATGACGTCAACAACAACGTCTGGACTTGCCCCGTGGTCACTATAGGTACATTGCATAAAACATGATCACCACTTAACCGTCGGTCCGATTTCTATGAAACTTTTGGATTTTGGCGACTGAAGGTGGTGCTACACCATAATAAATAATTATTGATTTATCTGAAAAAATAAGCTAGCATATTGATTTGTCTACGTATTTTTTGAATGCCCCTCGTACATTTTGCTTTCCAATATACATATTTCTTTCTAAATATCGGGATTTTGTCTATACAAGCTTGTTTTTCTTCTCGAGTGATATGTTTACCATTAGTGAGAATTTTGTTCGCCAATTTCTTCTGCTGTTGATAGAAGTTGTTTCTGTAAGTTACGGGCGTTAGTTAAAACACCGTCTGCCACTTTCTGTATCCTACTTTCGTTTGTCGTCTCGTCAAGCTCGTCGGAATCCGTGCCATGTACAAATGTACTTATAACTTCATACTTGTACTTTTATTGAACGATTAGTCGTCTGTAAGCTATCAATAACTTTGAGCATTACGTATTGTTTGCCACACATGAATGTATAAAATGCATAAATTCGGCTATGTTTCATTTTACCGCTAGTTTTGTTTGCCGATTCATTTTAAAAGTGACAGTCTCTGTTATGTCTACGCGAGCTAAAATACCTACACTACCGTAAAACCCATGGCAACTGTGCCCGTGTGAGCAGAATCCAGTCAAAAGCAATCACCTGTTTCCTGAATTTAGTACTGTATCTTAATTTGTCATAATATTTCACACACCGTAAAAAATAAAGATATGCCATACTTTCTGACCGGGATGAACTTTCCTTGCAACCTTTACAACTTACCTGTCAAGTGTGCGACGTGAAATGCGTTGGTGTACTTCCCCTGTACTTCTCACGTTTTCGAAATAAAAAAGCGGCTAGGCCGTAACCTCACGAAAACGTACGTACTATAAACACGCACATTGGATTGTGACCAGGCCTTAACTTTCCCGTTGTGCTATCTGCGCCCGGTCTATGTATTCGTTACCGTCAAGTTTTATTTTCAAACACGCATGGACAACGCACATGTATGTGAGGATGTGAAAGTATGTTCTCTGTAGGATAACCGCATGGAGATCGTACGCTGTAAGCAGTGCTCATTATACTCGCATTCATCTTACTTGCATGCGGTCAAAGTACTATGTACACAGTCACTCTTGGCCAGGGGAAAACTTGCGTATGAAGTGCGGCGATCTATTTCCTCCGCGCTCCTTCCCACGTTTGAGAAAAAAAACGTAGCGGCTGTTGCTTCTTAAGAAACGAACGTGCTAAAAATACTCACGTGGTATTGTGACCAGGCCTTAATTGTACTATAACGATGCCGTTTTGTAATACACGGTAGTGTTTAGTTCACACGGGTTAATATTGACCTTTCGTCATAACGTTTTATTGGTACATGAACGTCGATGCCCCAGGGTGGGTCCTGTTCTTTAACGGGAACAAAAAGCAGAAGGGGAATTATAAGTACATTACAAGGCAATCATTTGTCTACAATTACTGCTTTTATGTGAGTTTATTAGTCCCCTACCGGGTTGAGCGTACAGCTGTATTGGCACGGTCAGCGCACCCATGTTTAATGGAAGCTGTATTTGAAGTATGTATGTATAGATCTACAACGACCTTCGAAATATGACCCCTGGACGAGTCCATATGCCAAGGTTGAAACGATATTTACCGTTATTTTATGAAAAAATATGGATACGGTTGAAAAAAACTCACTTTATACTTACAGTTGGCAACGTGGCTTAGTGGATAAACCTTCCTTGTCAGAAACATACTTTTTATATGGGCTGCGGGTTCGGGTCCGCTGCTACACTCGTTTTCAAGAATTAAATTTCTATAGTGTATATTTTAATTCTTAATTTTTAATAAATTCACGTTTTATAACTAATAAAATATGATTAGTTTCCTTTACATTGATTTAGTTTGGATATTGTATGTATTGCTCATTTTCATCCTCATCCTCTGATGATATATAATTGGATTCAATTACAAATAACTCGAGTCACCGGCTTCGCTGCAATCAACATTTTAAGAATGTTCTGTAGAAACGTCAGAATAAGCTAATGGTTTATCTTGTCAGTGGTTTGTGTGGTGTACATCGCGTTCAATTGCTTTTTTTCCAGTGTGAGTTCGGACCCACTAACGAACAGTTTTTTTTTATATTTAATAAACTTATGCTTAAATGTAATGCTATATGCATTCATATCAATTATACAATGTATCAAAACCAGTGTGAGTATCAATTGAGTTACAAGTTACGACGCTGAGACAACCTTATGTGCTTATGTGCTAGCTCTTGTCAGTGGGGCAACCCTTCCACACACTGACAAGCGAAAACAGTCCTATTTCCTTCTCATCCATACAAAACCTATGTACTTTCTCGATGAGATTTTTCGCGTGGACGCTAAATCTGTGTACCAACTATGACATATATCTTATGTGCTTTTTACACACTGAAACTTTTATAATTATGCATCTCTGTATATTGCTGAGCAAAATTAAAACAATATATATAGCAGAATGCGGTTCGAACTCATTCGTTCAGTTTTGAAGTACATGTACTCGTATTGATAGTAGCTTAGCCGACTGCGCTATGCGCACTACTTGATAAGACCATTCTTAATGCATGCTTTGTGGGTAAATACACCCCTATAACCTGGTTAACACCAATGTTAAAAGTACAGTTACGCCCGAGTGCTTGTTGTAGATCTATACTTCTAGATAGAATTCAACGGCATTAAAATCACCCACCGTGATGCCATACGGGATAATAGAAATGGTCCCCGTTCATCTGTAACAAAATCGTACCCACTCCATAAAGTTTTAACTCTTGAGCAAAATTTACAGTACGCAAGTTGTCAATAAATGTCCTTTAAATCAATTTTAACAGTAAATTATCATCACATGGTCCAATTATAACGTAGCCGTGTATATATCGTGTCAGGGATAAGAGACAACAGACTCTCGTTAATAAGTGCATATAGGTTTTATTTACAAGGGTCTCTCTCTTCTCTCGTCTTTTCTCTGAATTTTCAACATTCATCATGACAGTATATATACAAATTACACATTTAATCCAATAAATACCCAACTTGTTTAAGCATGTCACTTTAATTATTATAAGGAGAAGGTCATAACTACAAACTCAATGTTTGGAGAAAATAAGAAAAACTGTTAGACATCACTATTAACTAGGGTTGTTCATCTAATTCCCTGACGATCGATATTGGTGAAAACCCATAGGACGGATATTAATGAAAACGCACACTAGAACATTCATATATTTCCTTTATTCACATACAAAATTTCAACTTGGCGCAATGAAGGGTTTCCATAATATTAGCGTTTTAGTAAGTTCATCTAATGTTAGTCAGCCCAAGTCGACGTCAAAAAATGGCGACGTTACGCCGTTTTCGCATCTGAAACGCTACTTTTTGCACCATTTAACCATTATTTAGGGGTAATGAAAATGCCCGAACATATATTTCCCAGTATTAAAATTTCAGTAGTGATTTAATATGCTATAACTACGGTAAAATCACATGTAGCTGCAATTTATACGGCAGTTATTATTCTATTAGTGTCTACCACCCAACATGCATTGAATCTACGTCATGTTCTGTTGATGATTTTATTTTTGCCCGATCTTTGATCATCACTTGGTGGTGATGCCATGTCATCGTAGAATGGTTTATTTAATATATAAACAACGGTCCGCATTTACAATAATCGTCTAAAGGGTTTTTCTAAAAGAGAGTGTACGGTCAAAATTTTCATAAATTTGTTTCATTACCCTTTTTTCTAAAGGCCCTGTCACACAGAGGCGAATTGGTGCTACGAGTTGTCACGAGTTATAACTCGCCACAACTCGCCCAGTGTCGCGTAAATATCGTACGTATGTCGTTCTTTGTCGCAGAGAAGTCTCCCCATGTCGCCAGTATACATATACTCGCCAGTGTGCGGCAAGAATTTTAAACGGTTTAAAATTCTCGCCGCTTCTCGCCGATGTTTTCTTCTCGTACACATGTCGAGGAACTGTCGTAACAATCTCGCGCACTGTCGCACACATCTCGTTGACATGTCGTCCATTGTCGTAGCATGTCGCCGGAATAAAGTCGTTCTGCGACATAACACGAGTTTGCGGCGAGTTGGGGAGACTTGTCTACGACATCTGCTCGACATTCGGCGAGATCACCACGACACAAGGCATTCACACTCGTACATACTCATCGATACTCGTACAAATCTGGAGAACATGTCTCCGGTTGTCGAACAGATGTCGTATATATCTCGGTTCAACTCGTGTTATTATCGTACTCATGTCGCGTAAATGTCGAAGAGAACTCGAACAAATGTCGCCTTGAAAGCCGTCCTGGACCAACTCGCACACATTTAGGCGAGTTATAACTCGCCACAACTCGTACAGAACTCGGAGCCCGAACTCACCAATGTGTGACATGGTCTTAAACAAATCCGAGTTTATTGCGATATTCACAGAAGCACGCTCTTTGTCATTAGAACGCAAAACGCTATATGGAATTGACACCAAATGTTATATTACACGACATAGATATAGTGCGTTAGCGTCTAAGCTGGACCCCCATAAACCTTAAATATCTTAAAAAGTACAATGCTGATGAGAACAAAAATTGGTATATCTTCGTAAAACACCCTTACCAACTCTCATAAAATAAAACAGAATTTTCAGTCCACAGAAAAGTGTACTTTGCATGGACGCCTAATGCAAAATTTTAAGTCTAAAACAGGGGAAATACGTATGGGTGATAGAAGTGACCGGAACAGCAAAGATCAACAATTTGGTCCAGTATAACTGTACATTAAGTCACACACCAGTGACTGTCGAAAATATATAATGAGGCCCATACATGAACGTTTATCTTTGCCTGTACAACTGGAGCAACTTTGTACAAATATTTGCAATTAAAACACCGTATATCATGTTTGTACAAATGATCATTACAATCAGAAGATGGGCCTCAACTATATACACATTGATGACCAGACAAATTTTGGTCGAAGTTATACAATAATCCCGTTATAGTTGTTACACAATACAATAGCATTATTCTAACTAGCTGGTCGTAATAGCTTATTTTACTCCCTAGCTATTTGTTGATAAAAATACCAAAAATAATACATTATAGCCAATGGGGAAAACATTAATTAGATAGTAAAAAAATCTTCAATTTAAACACAGAGTTGGTAAAGGTAATTTAATGAACTATGCCAAATTTCAATAAAATTGCATAATTATTTTTAAAGATATTTAAGGTTTATGAGGGTCCAGCCTAGTCGCTAACGCACTATACATACATAAAAATTATTGTTGGCTGATGTTTTCTGCTTAAAAATGCGATAATACCACGACCCCTATCTAATTAACACTCTACATGCCACTACAAAATTGGGTTGGGCCGGGTAGTGGTTTGTGTGGTTACTATAGTAACCGTTGTTTGTGTTCGATTAGATAAAATTATTTCATGTTTTGTCAAACAATCCAGTTGGTAACTAAGTCTTATGAAACGAAATGTTACTACAATCGTATGTTCCAATCAAGCGATATGGCGATCGTTCGGGAATTAAATGAACAACCCACGTACTTATGGTAAAACAAGCTTTTTCAACTTCAGTTTTGTCAACAGATTTTCGCGACAATAGGCTCATAAGAAGCGCCTTTTCATGCAGCTTTCAAATATGTATCAGTCTTATAAGGTCGTAAGAAGTAGTTAATAGAAGTCACCCAATCAAAGTTGACTTCTGCTGGTACATGTACTATGTTATCAAAGCAATTTAAAATCTGAACAATGCAAATAATTAATTGAACTCACATTCAAATTTTAATTATGAATTATTTTTAAAACCTAACGTTACAAATGTTGATAGTTAATATAATGACTGTACTTCAATATAATTTAACGACATTCACAAATGTTATTTAAGACGCTGTCTGTTACTACTGTATACTTTATTCCAGTAGATATAATACATTATATAGTATCGAAAATACTCTCAGAAGATCCAGATAACTTTTTATAATTAAATCTAGACTCTATGTTTATTTTTTTGAATAAATTGATTCTACCAAACGGCTTAGATTTTACCACTGAACAGATCTATATAGAGGATCTATCACAAGTTGACAATTGATATCAATTTATATTAAATGAGTTTTGGAAATTTTATTAAGCGAGCCTCTGGCGAGATTAATAATATTTCCTGAACGAGTCTTATACAAATATATCAATTGAAAACGAGTGATAGATTCTTTTTATCATATGAAACTAAAAACGCAAAATTGAAAAAAATCAATATCTTATACTACACGTGGTACGTATATCTTTATACGTACTGGCTATACTAACCTGAATACAAGGAAAGTCATGTGATAAATGCGAGTAATACATCTGTGTTCGTTTATTTAAAACAGCATTTTAGGTAAATAAGTTAGACCATTATTATGTCATACTTCAATCTATAGATTCGTTTTAACGTAAATTAGCCGTTTAGACGAAACGTCTGCTCAGTAATATAGGTCATGCTATTTGTCTCAAAATAACAGATTCCAGGTCTAACTAAATATTTCCACATTGTCGACTGGAATCATACTTTGTGACTCTCGAAGGGGTAATTAATGCAAATTCGTCGCCAAATGATGGAGCCTAATCCAATACCTTGCTATAATTACGCATCGAAGTCTAAATGGTTTTCTCTTAGTTGCACTTTATTCTCGAGTAAAGTATAATCTCGCTAACACGTTAAGATCCCTTTGGAATAATCACACACTCTGGAAGAAATTCTAAGCATTATACTAATACACATTTGATGGTATTTTAACATTTCACCGACCGACACATCTACAAACCGACCCATTCACCGACATAGTCATCTACAAACCGTCCCATCCACAAACCGACCCATCTACCGACCGACCGACCCATCCACCGACCGACCCATCCATCGACATACTCATCTAAAACCGACCCGTCCACCGACCGACCCATCTACATACACTCCAACAAGCCCAACCACCAACAGACCCGCCCACAGTCACCGTTAAATACCGAATAATAGTAGGGGTGTAAAGGTACGTTCACCTCATGATATGATAGGTGCAGTCAATTTTTCTAACAGTTCGGTATATTTCGGTATGATACAATATTCTCAACAGCTAAATACTTCAATTTTAAGTGACAATGTTGCTTCTATAACAGCAATTATGATGTGCCTATCAACTATTTTAAATGCTTTACGACAATATGAGGCATACCCTAATTCAATTAAAACCAATGATACATGGTAATTATCCATAATCAGTAGACTGTCAGATGTTTTCGTTGTTTGAATATTATTTTGGTCATAAAAAGCTTACCGAAATTTAGAAGTCTTGTACCGTGAACCGTGTGTGACTGACGTCGGCGGTGTTTCGTATACCGCGGTATACCGTTACAGCCCTAGATAATCATGTATTTGTTACATATAAATATTTCAGTGACTGTAACAAGCTGTAACTCACGACGTGTTGTTGTCGAGCTGGTAAATGCTGCTGATGATGGAATTATCTTCATACAAGGGAGAGATACAACATGTCGTTATGAAACTGTTGCTGAGACTAAAAACTATGAATTCGACTTTGATCGCTGTGATATTGTATACGTAAGTTTCCATCTACATTTCTACATTTCTATATTTCAACATCTCTACATTTCTACATGTCTACATTTCTACATTTCAACATTTCTACATTTCTACATCTCAATATTTCTCTACATTTCCACATTTCTACATTTCTACATTTCTATATTTCTATATTTCTACATTTCTACATCTCTACATCTCTACATTTCTACATCTCTTTACATCTCAACATTTCTACATCTCTACATTTCTACATTTCTACATCTCTACATTTCTACATCTCTCAACATTTCTACATCTCTCTACATTTCTACATCTCAACATCTCAACATTTCTAAATTTCTACATTTCTACATTTCTCTACATTTCTCTACATTTCTCTACATTTCTCTACATTTCTTCATTTCTACATTTCTCTACATTTCTACATCTAAACATTTCTATATCTCATTAATGGAGAAATACATCACCAGGACGCTAGGAGAGAAGTTATTTTTGAACAGGGAGCTTTAGCCCCTGGTCAGTGTAAGCGTTAAAAATATACTGAATAAGATTGCCAGCTAAAAATAGATCAAATTGTGCATTCCGCGGGATGACTTCGGACTTCATCGCCTAATCTTTAGCCGAGACAGTGTTTATAATGTTGCATGATGACTTAGCACTTTATTTGCAGGAAGCTTGGTAAATGTATCGAGACAGCGATTGTATTATGTTATGTAAGCTAGGTTACCATCCGGTCAGTGATAAACGCTCAACGTTTAAAACTGCGAGTAGTATAGGCAGTAGAGGTAATAATGTATTAACTAGATGCTGCAACATACATAATTATTGCGTTGGGGTGGTATATACCCTCATATGCTTTGTGACTGGAAAAATATTTTTCTGACGACAGAAACAATCCCTGTTCTTCCAGTGCCATCGGCGCTATGATTATTGCTAAGTGCTGCGCAAGCATTTGGATTTCGTCTTCTGTGTGACGTCATCCGTGAAATGAATACCTCCCCTTTCTATGCTAACAACTTGCTAACACCTTGCAACTAGACTATCTACATAAATGCAGCCAAAAACAACCGCTCATTTTCGCCTCTTTTAATTGGCATCGGGAATCTCTTAAATTGGTAGGTTATACAATGCAAAGATCGGCGCCTTTCTACACTATCTAATGGCTGGAAATTATACATCTCGACAAGAAAAATGTTAGAGTATGGCACATTGTCTCTGTCACACTTAAATATGGAAATATTGTACATCTAGGTATAATCTTACATTACATGTACAGTAAAACTTCATTAAGTCGAGCATCGATATTACGAACATTACGGTTATTTCGAGAAAATTTCCCGGCATATTTGATTTATAAGTTTATATGTTGTATACGTATCATAGCGTTATGTCGAGCTCACGGTTTTTTCGATCATTTGGCTTGTCCCGATTAGTCCTCGAGATAACAAGATTTTACTGTAGTTTGCACTTTATCTCAAATATAAAACTTGATTAAAATAACACCATAGTAAAATTTATGTTTCACTAGGGAAGAGAGACGAGTTTTTTGTCTGCAACTCGTTTGTAACTCACGATTGGTTTGTGTGACTGAGACCAATTTTGAAGTACATATGTCCATTTTTATGTATTTTATCTTATGTTTTAGATCTGTAAATAATGTTATTTTGCGATTAGACTGTGATTTGTACTGTTCATGGTTATTTCTTTTTAGCTTGTGACCACCCATTTGTCTTTAATCTTGTTTTTAGGTCTGTAAATGGTGTTTTCGTGCGACTACGGTGTGATTTGTCTTATTTGCACTGTTGCTATAAAAATATGTGCCACATTGATTGTATTAATGTTTTGGATGAAACCATAATAAGAGTCTGGTCGTCAATTATATGGAAAATTAAAGCTATCAGTTCTATATTGAATCACGTATAAAAACACATATACTGG
Organism: Spisula subtruncata; assembly: GCA_963678985.1. Classification (NCBI taxonomy): domain Eukaryota; kingdom Metazoa; phylum Mollusca; class Bivalvia; order Venerida; family Mactridae; genus Spisula; species Spisula subtruncata. The sequence continues at coordinate 9,385,435 of OY787678.1, read as the reverse complement.
ACAGGTTTTACTTAGAGTTTATTTTACAGATTGTAAAGACGTCGCGTCACAAGTTGAAGCTATTTTACTTTTGTGGCGATTTTATTTCTTGTTAAGTGATTCTGTTGTTTACCCGTCGCGTAACTATATAATGTTATACACCATTTTAAAGAGAAACAAATGTTTTACACAAATCTTTAGTTTTCCTTTAAAAATGATAAATGATTAAGACGCCAGTTTGTTTGAAATACAAAAAAGCTACAAAATACACGTTGTAGAGATGTAACCCATTTTGTCGAGCAGTTGCAGTAAAACCTAAGTTTCGTCAATACTTTTACGCCAAAAAACGTTAAGATTTTGCGTGACAAGAATTTAAACCATGTGCTTCAGATATAATTCTTTAGATTCGCTTAACGGAACCGGAAGTTGAAAAATAAACATGGTTTGAAGAAAAATATTGATGTAGAGATTTCTAAAAAAAATAGCGTTTCGACTACAAGTAAGAATTTAAAATGTGAATTACGCCTATCATTTTCAACGCACATTTTAAATATTAGAATACACAAATATTATTTTTCCTAGATAAAAATGTGTGAAAACTCAAGTGATAAAATGACAAAAACAATTATTTTTCCTTGCTTTTCTATGTCCACAGAAATGTCCCATTTGCGTCAAAAATACGTTCGTTATGTAAACCGTAATTTTCGTATCTTCTTTATGTTTTATGCTTTGTGAATTGCCAGAAAACGACTGAAGAAATAAAATATTGTTTTTCTTCTGAATCTATACACGTAATATGATGTTAATTACTCCAAGGATTATAAAATAGTACGTTATAATCCATGTCCACAGAAATGTCCCACGGCACGTTTTAGGCGACGCTGACGTTAATGTCTACTTAAAACGCTTCGTGTATTCTTCAAGAACAACTTCTTTTTGCATGTCATTGATTAGTTATATGCGTAACCCTTTTATAAAACATCATTCATTTGATGAATATGCTGAAAGGAGAGTTTAAAATGGAAAATATTATATTTACAACCATACCTTTTACTGGATATGTACATGTATATATAGAGATAGGTTAAAGATAATTTGAAATAAGTTATATGTGGATCTACTGTACATATGTTATTCGTATACTTTTGTTAGTATGTTTTTAATTTAAGAATGATATTATTTTTTTCCTCAGTCGTAACTCGTAACACATGCATGTGTGCAAAGTATAGCACAACAACAAAGGCGTTGTGGTTATTTACAATCAACCATTTCTGTCGCTAAATTATCGCTCCATTGTTGTAAATTGTCATTTATTTTTCCATAGTAATTTCTGCCATTCTTGGGATGTGCCCCCAATACACATTAGAACTGAAATAGTGTGCCAACCTTGATGTAATTGTGCGTCCGGGATTTAATTATAATTACAATAATACGTTAAATTAACGCCGACCATATTTAGCTAAAATAACGGCGTTTGACGTTACGCAAACTAGCTCCAACTTGTGACGCGACGTCAAAACCTTGACATCAGACATACTAAGTCAACCGTTAGACTATATCGCTGGCTTGGAATGAGAAGGTCGTACGTGCCACTTACGACCTTAAAAGACAGACTAATCTACATCATAAGCCGCTTCTTATGAGCATATTTTCATGAAAATCGATTAAAACTCGCACATATTAGGTAAGGCGCTTCTTGTGGGTTTACGTTCATGAAAATCGGAGCGTGTCAATGTTGACCAAACTGAAGTCGAAAAAGTTGGTTTTACCATAAGTAAAGAGTACAGTAGTTTACTGACAGTTTTTTCTTGTTCTTTTTCCAAATATTGATTCCTACTCATTCTAAGCCAGTGATATATGATTGTGATTACAGGACAGCAAGTTTCGTGTGGTAGTACAGAGACACCCATTGTATATGACAGGCTTTGATAAAGTGATACCAGTTATGTGCCTAGTGGATACTAGCGACCTGTTTGTTTCCGGAGTGGTGTTCCCAGAGTAAGTCCTTACTTTAAAATATATCTTACATATTTTATGATAGAACAGGGTACATGTATGCACTCCTGTTCTTGACAAACGCAAAAAAATCTCCGTCAAGACTGTGATGCTTAAAATAGATTCGAGTGGTCATTCGCTGGGATGACTTCGGGCTTCATCGCCTGAAAGTGCTAATTAGTTCATTTACTGAAGAAAACAGAAGTCTCTCGAACAACAATCCAGGACAGGATTGTGATGCTAAAAATAGTGCCGTGTCTTCTGTTTGACTCTGTGCTTTATTCTACGTGACAATCCAGTATTTAACATTGTGTCAACTATTCTTGAATTATTTTATCAGGCTAATTAGTAAATAAATACAAACTTCACGTATCAGTGCCATTAAATAAATACAAACTACACGTATCAGTGCCATATTTAAAACTGCTGTGGAATGCCGCCGACTAGGATACTGGGAATCGGCCCAGCTCTAACCATTTTAACATCGACACGGTCAAAGAACGTATTCAGGACATTGTTTTAGCATGCACAATTAAAGATATAACTGTTGAAGAAAGGACCGTAACACATAATTAAACCCGTTCTTTTTCTAATTGCAAAGAATATAAGAATTATTTAATAAAATTACAAGTTATATTTTATTCTTTTCAGTATTATGCTCATTGATATATACTGGAACAATGTATTGGATTAAAAACACATGACTTGAGTAGTTCTTCCAAGACAGCGCGATGAAAATGACTATTTGAACATTTTGATGTTAATTTTTAGGTTTTCCATGTGATGCTTCCACGACGCAACCGCAAATAAATGTCTATGTTCTTGACGGCCAAAATGAAAGCTGTCGTGGGTTTTTTCACAGCTATACTAAACAAACCAATTAAGTATGATGGAGGGTTGTCTTTCATATTTAGAGAGTACTAAATAAAAAATAAACAAACATCTTTGCAGCGAAGGCATCGGTTCTTTGAATGGTGTGAATAAGACAGTCAAACCAACAGTGCGCATGCGCATATCTGCCGGAAGTGGACAAACAATGACGTCATCAGAAGTGACAGAAGTAAATCTCAACGATAACGTACAGCTGAGCCTTATATTGGATGACATGTATATGGGTAGGTGAACTTTGATTTAATCATATTATATATTCGCCATGTCCCCTATCCGATTATTTATATTTGCTATGTTACCCCGTTTTCATGGTAATTGGAATTTAATTTAGTGTGTACTCAAAAAATGAATTATTTGGCTGACTTTTTCGTAATTATATTCTGATTATTTAGCAATTAGAAAATATTTTATAATGTGCTTGTTTTCTTTGTAACAGCTGAAAATAAAGATATGACAAATACACATTGAAGCTGTATACATGTACTTTCTTTATGGACACCCTGTACCAGTATGCAATTACCGGGTGTCCCATAATGTATTATGTTACCATAACAACTGATTATCGTAAGAAAAGGTTTGTTCTCAAATGTCATTGTATAGACCTCATAAAAAGATACAGGAGTTTCAACATTGGAGGGAAAAGCGGTTATTCATTACAGGATTAAAAATATGCATACTTGCTGTCAAGTGTCTGCTCAAGCCAAGATAACGTATGCTTTCCTGCAGGGCTATTCATTTAAGGATTGAAAAGAAAAACAAAATGTTCTCGTATATGTTCAAGCCAAGATAACGCATTTTTGCTGTAGAGCGGCCACATCATTCTACTGAAGCATAATTGGATATATATGAACAAATGTATTTGTTGTTTATTTCTCTGAAAATTGGTAACTTTATTTAATCTTTATGTGCATGTTTTACATTGATCGAATACTAGTAACTTTTATCCGAATCAGTTCTAAAATAATTCAACTTCTTTCTCGATAACGTCAATTTGTGTCCATTCATCGATAAAAATTAGCCTTTGTAAGGCTCTAGATTGCTGTATTGCGCTGATAGTAATAGTGACGTGTTAAACTAGTATATTCAATTAAGCTTTTGAAATGTTTTCTATAACTTAATGGCAATGTCAGATGACATCATGCATGCTCTCCTGACATTCTCTTGTAATGGTAGCATATGTGACTATGTTCTGTTCTGTTCTATTGCTATATAGCATGTGCACTCACAAACACAGGTTACTGTATCATTCAAAATATGAATTTTACAAACAAAATATTTTCGTTTTTTCTCGTTATCAATGATACAGTTACCTGTGCTCACAAATAGCCGACACTAAAACGAGTGTGATAAATATTCACTCAACGACCAAACTGAAAATCTCCAAGATTTATTTCTCGATCAGCAGAATGCATAATATACGTTAATTATCTGGTGGGTAGCATATGCTGTCTGGTAACATGACATATTACTGATGTTCCCGGAGTGCGTATAAATACATTACCTTCCGCGTGATTGATATGTACGTCCTCGTCGCCAGAGTTCGTGGTTCCCAACTACTGCAATACTATACATCATGCTATATATCATCTTATACAACAATAAATAATTCTATACCATCACTTTCTTCCTGTATGCTATTCAATAATATGTGCACGTAATTCAATTAAATCATTCTTTAATTAAAGAGGTTTTGTTGAAACAGCTTTGGGGTCTGACTGAAGTTTTATATGCATACGGTATTTACGATGCGCAGATGTTTATCCGTATTTGAGGCCATCTTTCAAAACGTAGAAGTATTTCTTGTTAACATGCATAATTGAGATACGTAGTTGAACTGACATACATTTATCAAAGGCTATACTCTTACTAATATACTTATCTGTCTGTCACTGACAACGTGGCATTTAGTATTTCATTGGGTCGGTATCGAAAATTCAAGAGCTCGTATCATTGTAACTGCAGCCTGATCGTAACCTACTCCCACTTACCCCGGGCGGACATCAAGTTGTCTGTCATGAAACACGTGTTCCATAGTTTATAAGCACTAAACAAATAATATTTTATTGTATCCATATTTCTGTAGGAAATTGCGTGCGTTTGATATTTACTATTAAAATGGTGAAACTGCTAATAAGTACAGGTATAAAGCACAACGACTCTTTGAACAGTGAATCGAACAAGAAATTGACGCCTTAGTTTGTACAAATAAACCAAAAACCCAACAGTTAAGGCATCTTTTTACTCAGTAGCATGTATTTCTCAGTAACATTTTTTATTTCTTCTAGATGATTTCGACATCAAAGCCAAAGACTGTCGAGCTGAAATGATTTCACTAATTCAGGAAGAGTAAGTACATGTACTTCTAATTTGTCTGATTCAATTAGGAAATTCAGTACACGTATACCTACTTACCAGAACCGTTATAACACTTCATATCACGTTATAATGTTCTAGTTTCTCTATTGACTTACTCGATGTCATTACAATGACAATTTTAAAGAACATTAGACCAATTTCACTTTCTAAAAACGGCTAATTTCTCCAGTTTGACTATGCATTAATGACAGCTTCTCGTGCTGGTATTGTGTAAGCAATTAAAAAAGCCGACATGAGCGATAAACAAGGCATCAATCATCCCTCCAAGTGATAGGTTGTTGGCTATAATGCAATATAAAAGTACCTCACACAAACGAGTAATTACAAGTTCTTATTTAAGTGCAATATAATTAACCTTATCTAGTCTTATCTAACAGTAATGTGAAAACCCACGTGGGGTGTAAAGTAAGGTCAAGTTGATTGTGGTACATGTACACTGGTATAGCTTGGCCAATTTGACACGAGTCTGACCTTTCGATTAGCATAATTTAACAGTTGATATATTGCCTACGTAAACAACACCGATTGCATGTTTTCATAATCGGGGAGTATCACGAAGGCGTTCGAGATGTAATACAAACGCAAATCTTAAATGACGATATCGCATGATTTGCTTGCCGAAATTGATACATTCAAAGCAAGAACCTTGTAATATATTCTTGCATAAAGGTCAGGCTCAGGTCAAAATAGCCAAGCTATATACACACAAGACTGCATTTTATACAACTAATATTTCCAAAACGTTTCAAACAGATGTTCAGAAGACGAAGGATTATTTCCGAATTTCGAGAAACAAACTACAGGCAGTTTACAGACAGCTTTCCAGGCATTTAGACCAACCGATGTTGAGGACGACGTAGATGAAGTCGATGTTGCATTTACATGTAATGTAGCCGTCTGTAAAGGCCAGTGCCACAATGTATGTATATATTTACATGTAATGTAGCCGTGTGTAAAGGCCAGTGTCACAATGTATGTATATATGTACATGTCATGTAGCTGTCTGTAAAGGCCAGTGCCACAATGCATGTATATATTTACATGTAATGTAGCCGTCTGTAAAGGACAGTGTCATAATGTATGTATATATTTACATGTAATGTAGCCGACTGTAAAGGCCAGTGCCATAATGTATGTATATATTTACATGTTATGTAGCCGTCTGTTAAGGCCAGTACCACAATGTATTTATATATTTACATGTTATGTAGCCGTCTGTAAAGGCCGGTGCCACAATGTATGTATAGATTTACATGTAATGTAGCCATGTGCAAAGGCCAGTGCCACAATGTATGTATATATTTACATGTAATGTAGCCGTCTGTAAAGGCCAGTGCCACAATGTATGTATATAGTTACATGTAATGTAGCCGTCTGTAAAGGCCAGTGTCACAATGTACGTATATATTTACATGTAATATAGCCGTCTGTAAAGGCCAGTGTCACAATGTACGTATATATTTACATGTAATGTAGCCGTCTGTAAAGGCCAGTGCCATAATGTATGTATATACTTACATGTAATGTAGCCGTCTGTAAAGGCCAGTGTCACAATGTATGTATATATTTACATGTAATGTAGCCGTGTGTAAAGACCAGTGCCACAATGTATGTATATATTTACATGTAATGTAGCCGTCTGTAAAGCCAGTGCCACAATGTATGTATATATTTACATGTAATGTAGCCGTCTGTAAAGGCCAGTGCCACGATGTACGTATATATTTACATGTAATGTAGCCGTGTGTAAAGGCCAGTGCCACGATGTATGTATATATTTACATGTAATGTAGCCGTCTGTAAAGGCCGGTGCCACAATGTATGTATATATTTACATGTAATGTAGCCATCTGTAAAGGCCAGTGCCACGATGTACGTATATATTTACATGTAATGTAGCCGTGTGTAAAGGCCAGTGCCACGATGTATGTATATATTTACATGTAATGTAGCCGTCTGTAAAGGCCAGTGTCACGATGTATGTATATATTTACATGTAATGTAGCCGTCTGTAAATGCCAGTGCCACAATGTATTTATATATTTACATGTAATGTAAGCATACGTACTTGAACAACAAAATAACACTTGACATGTCATGTTAATCCAAAAATGATGTGTCTAGAAGTATAGACATGTTACTTACCGGAAGTTTCCATCACGCCCGTGTCGCACGATTCTATTGTCAAGAAACAACAAATATTCGTCTTCAAAGCGTTTTACGCAAAGTGCCACCATTGCCAATCTGCCAAGAGGGCTTAAAGACCTAAAAGATCCTAAATTAATATCTATATTACATGATAGCATTCAAGAAGTATTCTCATAAAGTAGGTGGGATTGGTGGCATAGAGGTAGGGCACACGTTTCTGGATCGAGAGGTCACGGGTTCAATCTTCCTGTGGACCACTGCAAGACCCACAGCTCCACTCCACCATGGTGTAAAATGGCATCTGTGAAAACAGTGTCTATATTTGGGCGCCGTAGATCGATGTTGGCTGTCACACCCACAGGAGAGAAATAGTCTCCCCAGGGAGACACGAGTGTAGGTTTCCATAGGTAGCCCAATGACCAAGGGAAGTTGAAATGTCAAAGGGTGCTTGAGCGGGATAACAGCTGAAAAGAGCCCTAGGAATTTGGTGACTTAACTTTTTTTAGGTGTTCGGTGCTGACAAAGTGTGTGCTCTTGTGCAAAACTACATGTACCAACACAAAACTAAGCATGTTTTCACCTATATAATTTGTTTCAGAGAGTTTGTGGTCAAATAGTTGGTTGGGGACGAAAACGCCGGACAGACGAGGATGATGTTGTCGATGATGACGTCATTGAAAAAGTGACGTGTGCAACCAAGTTGAAGGTGAAGGTCAACAAAAAGTCCGACGAGCTTCTTGGTAAATTATACGTGTCATCTAATAAAGCCATTACAGTTGATTAGGGCATAGCAGATCATGGGGTATATGGGATCACTAATGGATTAAGGCTACTCAATGGAAGGAATATCTTTATTTTTTGCATGATTATTTGCTTCCATAAGGAAAATAACATACCAAATTATGACTTCTGTAGTTCACTGTGGAGAAAATTTTGTCAATCTATGTCATGATTTGTTGTACACTAATCAAAATCAAAGGTAATTTTTTATCGAGAACATAGAGCTCTAATTATTTTCAATTTTCTAAATTGCCAATTCAAAGTGACTTACCCCAGACAAGAAAAAACAATTATTATTTCACAAGTGCCACATGGAATATTAGTTTTATCCTAAAATAGCTATAGGACATCGTGATCCTCTAGGCCCTACTGACCTCTGGTGTGACGTCACTATTACGCATACAGTAGAATTATTGACTGGAATATCAGTTTCAAACAAACTGTTGTGATTTTTAAAGAATTATTTCTTGAAAAAAGTATTTTCGAAGCACAATAGGGCCTACGATATATAGCTCTTAGTGATATGCCATTGCCTAATCAACTGTACATATGTTTTATTATTTTATTTGTACTAAGCAGCTATTGAGTGGATACGCAGTCATTTGAATTGATACTGTACATCAAAATTAATATACTACTACATAATAATTATGTGCTAACAGCAAGTAGCTATGAAACACTGAAAGCCTAGGCTAAGAGTCTTGTCCTCTAACTGATATGCGATTTTATCTGTATATTTACAACCGTTGTGATGGTATCTAATTACCGAGTCAAAACGACACTGCAACTTCCAACCAGTAAAATCAGTCCCTGCAACAACCGACGAGCGACATATTAAATACATACTTGCTTCCTCAATTCCCCTACTGCTGGGGAACAGTGCCACTGAGCTCTCAAATGTCAGATATGTACGAATTCCAGGACCGCGCTGTTTTTAAATACAGATACACCAATATAATTATATTGGCGAATATATTGGATGGAATTAAGCTACCGTAATTACACAAAACCGCACTAGTTTGCAAACCTCTTTATAATATTATGTTATATCACAAATGACAAGAACAAGATTTTGTATACAAGTTAATATGATGGATATACTTATTATTGAGGCCATGTCGCTGGCTTAGAGTAAGAAGGTCGTTAGTACAAAAAGAAAATTTTGCGAAAACGAGACTTGTTGTGTGACATTTATTCTTTACTTATGGAAAACGAACTTTTACAACTTCATTTGGTCAACATGACAATTCCGATTTTCATGAAAACAGGCCCATAAAAGAAGCGCATTATGATGCAGATTTCAAATATGTATCAGTCTTATGTGTTCGTAAGTAGTAGTTACTTCCTTCTCCTTCTAAGTCAACGATATTTAAAACAACTATTTTATGTGGTGGTTCTCTGGTGATCAAACTAACTTGTGTGTTTCTATATTTGAAGGTGGTATGTATGCCAAGTTACAAGGTGAAATGTGTGTGGAGAAAGTAGCCGTGGTTTCTGTGATGACTGTGACTATATTTACACTAATTGTATCATGGATCGTCTGCGCATGCGTGACAATGAGGGTGAGTTTCAAGATAACAAATTCGACCCCCTATATTTATAAATGGCCAATAAAAATACGATTCATCAACTTTCATGTGGTACTAGTATCCATGAATTAACAAACCTTCGTAATTCTCCTTTTAATTGTAACATCACAACGCTTATTCTAATGTCCAGTTTTAACTGAACAGCAATTAACTGTAACTTACTCTTACCCGAGAAGATGCATATTTACATCATAATACTATAGTTGATTCAAAGACCTCTGTAACAACCGTGTAAACAAACATTCACCCTGGTCGATTATTACAGATGTGTCAGGATTAAATTCTGACATCATTAATACACTTAAATGATTAAAAATCTAATGGTCCTATAGCGTAGAGGTTATACTTGCTGCAATAAGCTATTCAGAAATGGTACGTTATGGCAGTTTTGACAGACATCTTTGAATCGACAATATATGTTATATAAAACTGGTTGTATTTACAGCTGAGGAGCGTCACAAGGTCAGCTGACCCTTCAAAGAAACCCAACCCTTTACGTCGCCTGTCTGAAATGAACGTCAACTTTGCTCGCTCAGTGGGTCGGCGTTTGTCTACCATGCTCAACCTACCCGTAGGCTATAATGTAAAAGATCGTAAAATGGCGGACGACTTTATTCCTGCAGGAGGAGATGAGACACCACCAACAAAACGTCGAGACTCTGTTACCGTAAGGGAACCTTCAACAATTGCAAATTCATGTTATGTTAATGATGTTCTAGACATTGAGTCTACAAACAAATCAGAAAGTCGCTTGACACTCCGTAAACGATACGTTAATATCGGTGTACAGGTTGGCCTAGGATGTGATAACTTGGCAGCTAAGAAACCCACAATGGCATCAAAAGATCCTCATTCATTCATTACGTCAATTTCAATAAAATCTGGCATTTCTAAGAAGAAATTGGACCAACGTTCTGAGTCATTTACGGCATCACAATATTCTAATGGTAACACGTTTTTGGACAAACCGACCACCAAAAGTACTAAGGGTGCTGCAAAAAGCTTTGATTACGGGTCGATGGTTGGCGGGGCATGTTTACAAAGAACCTCAAATGTAGATTTGTCTTATTCGCCAAATTCCCAAAATTATTTAGGTAGCGATTACGTTCATGCAAGCTTTGATAGCGATCGCGACATTTATGATACCATTGATGCGAGAAGTAAAGCGTCTGAAAACGATACTGATTTAGACTCAGTGTCTATAAATAGCAATCAAACTGATCGGCTCTGTAAGGTTGATACTGACTTGTCGAGAAATCCAGACGATCCTATTAACTTTGTAAGCAATGCTAAACTAGTACGTAAGTACTCGACGCAAGTGTGAAGTCTGAATATAATCGTTGTAGCAACTAACGTTACGAAGATAAGATTTATAACACGATTATACTGCTTTCAATTTTGACAGAACTTGAAGCATTTAGTAATGTTTAATATATCACCATTAATTATACCCCACTTGCAGTCCTTGAAGCATTTACGCTTGTGCATATCACAATACTCAGTACAGATTTATTATAACCCCAATTTATTTTGTGTCAAGCGAAGTAGGAGTCATTTTGTCCGTCCTTCGATCCGCATGAAAGCTGTCGGTCAAAAACTTGCACACACTTTAACTTATCCATGCATTTAAGTATCCTTTTTTAAATAACCACAAGGCAGCCTGTGGTATGCAAAATAATTTCGTCAATGTCTTATTATAAGGCAAGGCCACATATTTTTGAATCACCAGACGCACGTTTTCATCACAGTGAGATAGTGTGGCATAAACAACTATCGCACCAAAGCCTCAATACCACGCTTAGATTCATTGGTTAAGCTTGTAACAAACCTAGCCCTAGCCAACTACTGATTTTGTTTACTTGATTTTTGTTCTTATGGTTGCAACTCGTCATACCTTGTCACTCTGTTAAAGTTCTAGTTATGTGGTGCGTGTTTCAATAGACGCATTTCATGTTTACATACTGGGGCATCCATATGCAAATTGATATATACGTAGTACAAGGAGTTGTTGGTCAGTGACTAATTTATATTGTTTAATCAGCCAATAGATTTCTGGTGAAATATTGGTGACAATTAACATATGAATAGCCTCGTCATAGTGAAATGTGTCTATATAGGCATCACATATTTAAACATACGCGTCGTTGAGTCGTTACTATTCAAAGTCCTTGCCTCATCTCTCGTGCATTGTCTGAAACCACTCGACTCTGTCATTGCTTGCTTTTAAAATATTTATTACTCGTCAACATGAAATCTGTCAAGCTATTGCAAGCACCCATACCAAGTATCTACAAGTCAAAAATGGCTATTTTACACCATTTCAATGGCTAATAACTCTGGATGTACTAAACTGAAAGGGGAGTGAAACCCCAGGTGTAGAGAAAACATCCTGACCATTTCTGTGAAGGTTTCATGACTCTATGTCGTGTACTTTGAGTACCGTGCGACATAAGGAAAGCGGCCAATTTTTTCTGTTTCAAGGGCCATAACTCCGTCAAAATTGGTTGAATCATAAAACCCTGATAATATGCACCAGGTCACATGATGACAATCATTCTCTGAAAGTTTGGTTGAAATCTATGAAGAAATGTAGGAGGAGTTGTGCACAGAAGAAATTGTTAAGGCCCGCCGACATTCAGCAATCTAATAACCAGAGTTTTCCTTTGGAAAACCTGGTTAAAAACTTGAAGGCAGTGAAACACCAGGAAAGAATAGAAAACATGAAAACATTCTATTTTCTATTGAAATATTTATTCAAATGAACATAACATGTTTTAGAAATATAAGCACCATTATAATATTGATTAATGCTTCACAGATGGCATTTAGCATGTTTCATAAAATAACAAAGTGTATTCCAATAACGTGGTATAGCCTGACAACGTGAAACTGACACTAAAGGACATTGTTATTTCGTGGTTTGTGAGCTTGATAAGTAAATTTATTGCGAATTAATACGTTCAACATAGTTTAAAATATGCATAGAACTAGTTCCATTTGGCAGCAGTATAGGAGCGCATATGAATATTTTGTAAATAAGAAGTGTCAGTTCAATGTTGGCAAGCTATATTTACCCGTTTAAATTTTGGCAAAACAAACTATTCTGACATACATAAATAAAGAAACATAGAGATTAAAAAAACACTTGCATTTATCAAATTTAGATTAAGACAAAACCTAAGAACTGGAAAAAATCGAAAATCATAACTAAAAAATATCTGACAGACATGAAAGTATTTAACATGTTCCATAAAAGTTCGAAAGGAAAATCGCCGCTCCGCGCAAATAGTTTTTTTTTTACTTTTTAATAGCCCCTGCTAAGACCCGCAAATTGCAACATATGTAGCCGTTATATAAACACCCGTTCCGAACTGATTTGGACTTTAGTACCTACCGAACATTTATCATCCTATTTTACCCCTGACGGGCGAGTCCAACAGCGTTATAACCAATCAAATCTTGTATCCTCCTGGGACTTGGACTTTAGTACCTACCGAACATTTATCATCCTATTTTACCCCTGACGGGCGAGTCCAACAGCGTTATAACCAATCAAATCTTGTATCCTCCTGGGACATCTGCTTGCACCCTTTCATACTCTATGCCGCCTCCTGGGCGGCATAGAATAAGCAGGCGGTAAAGCGCGAAGTCATCCCACCGAATGACCACGGGAATCTATTTTTAGCATCACAGTCATATCAGGGAAATAGTTTAAAACAGAGTGCAAAGGTCACCCTGTTAAAAAATGTACTAGAATGTATTCATGTTGTTAGTATACTCTTACCTTTACTTTTTCTTTTCAAAAAGCACTGCTAGTATATCACTTTTTCCACAATGTCTGTAAAAAGTCATTTTGTCCAGTAAATCGTTCATAGTTCATTCGTGTGGATTTACTTGACCACCGTTTAAAATCCTCTGCACTATGTTACCAAAAGATACAAGTGTTCTTATAATCTACCAAAAAGTGATGTTTTAGTAGTTGTATATATATAAATCCACGATCAATATAATTGCCTACACAAGTGTTAATATTTCAGAATAGAATATCTTTTATTTCTAATCACGAGCCATTTCTTGCATACAATTACATTATAAAATACACAAGGCATAACTTTACAAAGGCTTGATTTATTACTAGTATTGGAAAACACAAACACAAAAGAAAAAAGCATATCATAATGACAATTTTATGCAGTGTGAATGGACATTATTTTCAATATTGTTCATATGTCAATATTTTGTTATTTGTTCTTGGGTTTTGATGGAACTAGATTGCATCTTACCTAAATAATTATCAATATAATCTTGAGTACATTTAAGTCGGAAAACTTAAACATAAATACCTGAACATTTGTAGATCTAATTAAGTAGATTGACAATTACATTGGCCGTAGATTGACCGCATCACATGTAATTATTGTTTCAATTTAAGTTGCACATGCTAATATATTCACGGAACTTCATTATTTTCAGGTGACACGTGTCATTTATGTTGACCAATAAGAACCCTGTTATCAAGGTAACAAATGACGTCATACAAGATGGCGGGATCTTGTCAAATTGTACCAGAATCATATATTGCACTGTGAATTTTAGAGACGAACAAGACTTAAGAATCGCTGGCTTAGAATGAGAATGTCGTAAGTACAAAATCAATGTTTTGAGAAAACAAGAAAACACTTTCTGAAATTTATTCTTTGCGTAGATCTATAGAAAAAAAACGCTTTTACAACTTCATTTTTGTCAACATGACCATTAAACTCCGATTGTCTGGAAAATAGGCGCATAAGAAGCGCATTATGTAAACCTTCTCATTCTAAGCCAGCGAAATGTATTTCAATAAGTATTATCTTCACCAATTCCTCTATCGGCATTTCCTATCCGACATTGTTTTAACAAGCTTTGTACTTATCTAAAGAAAATTGGACATGTCTGGCAATTTGGAATAATATGATATTTCATCGAAAATAGTTATTGTGGATGCTTATCTAGTAATTTATTTATTATGGTTTTGTCAGAAATGATCAAATCTGTCAGCATGCCCCCATTAGGATAGCACTGATATAGATAATCTATGTACGCATTGTATCATCATGTATCAATAAAACTATTGGTGTCCAACAGTGTTACTTTTTTATATAGTGTACATTATGTTGAACAGTTTTATATATGAGGAGCGGAGGCCTAGAGGTAGGGCGCGCGCTTCGGGATCTAGCAGTCCCGGGTTAACCCCCGTCTTGGCAGACCACTGGTTAATTTCTCTGAGCAAGAATAATCCACTTGCTCCACTCCACCAAGGTATAAATTGATACCTGTGAGGGAGTGTCTATTCCTGGGCACCGCAGATTGGTAGCCAAATGAACAAGCGAAGGTAAAATATCAAAGGGTGCTTGAACGGCATAAAAGCTGAAAATAGCCCAAGAAAATTGGTAACTAATATATAACATGTTGTGACGTATACATTTATGTACCAGACAAAAAGTAACGCCTATATGGCCTCCGTAGCTCAGTGGTTAGTGCGCTTACCGCCTAATCCGGCGACCCGGGTTCAAATCCGGGTGGATGCACACATATGCCTGCCATATTTAGCAGAAAGCTGACTGGCAAATAAATAAAGGCTATGCTCGGTATTTTGTACAGTAAACATATGCTGATATACATGTACATTGTATAGCCTTCATTTTGCAGCAACTAAAACTCATTGAATATCTAATATTTCCTAATAGTGTTAGCTGACGAACAGAAACACCCTTTACTACCAAGAATAACTTAACAATAATGTTACATGTATAAAACATAAATTAAGTTTATAATGGCGTTCTAGCGCATGCATGTTCCCCTGTTGCTCCTATATCAGCACACAACAGGGATTTTAAATACTACATATTAATAGAGAAGATCAGTATAAAACACTGCTTATGATGAAAAGTTTCAAACCAGGTATCATACCATTCTTGTTATATTATTCTTGGTAAAAGTGTTTCTGTTCTAGCTCAGCAAAAAAATATTGGAAAAAGTAGGCAATAATTGAGTTTTAGTACCAAATTGAACGCTTTGTATTACCATATGTTTACCGTAGGCGTTTCTTTGTTGCCTGGTATACTACTTGTATGTCTGAGTGCCTCAAATCAGACTAGTTGACAATCACAGTGGTGACGCACATGTAAGAAACCTAAAATAAAGATGATGATCTGGGGCCTTATTCACCAACGTTGTAAGTCCAAAATATAGACTTAGACTTTACATCGCCAAATTTTCTATTCGCTCTCATGTTGTTATAAATGTACAGATTTTGATATAAATTGGTACACATGTTCAGTGGGTAACAACAAATAGTCCGATAAAATTTCACATTGTTTAATCTAATTTCAAAGAAATCCCAGTAATTATGAATCATGACAAATTTAAGTCTGAGTTTAAGACTTACAACGTTAGTGAATAAGGCCCCTGTTTGACCAGCATATGAGCAAAAGAACACTAGTGTTCTTCTACTTTACCGTTGCCTGTTTGTACATTCGAAAGGCTAGACTCCATGACGTTGCTGGTATGATACCGGGGACATGTAGAACAATGTTAATATGGAAGCATACATGCCAGATCTCCTGCATCGTGCAGGAGTCTCCTGCATTCGAGACTCTTCTCCTGCATGATTTTAAGCAAATTGATCAAATCTCCTGCATTTCTTGGAATACCGGAATCTTGACATTTTTTGTTTGGATGATGAAAATGATCACAAATATTAATTGCAATAGCTTTAGGAAGCATGAATGGTAATTTCCTACAAGTAAAATAGGTGAAAACTGCAAAGTTGGACCAAGAAAAGTCTCTTGCATTTCATTGAAATCCCCTGCATTTTCATCACCAAGGCTCCTGCACAAGCTTCAGGAAAATATGGAATGTATGCGTGGAAGAGATATAGAATAAAGGATCAAAATGATTATGCGACCAAGTACAAACATTAACAGTGGGTTAGACAGCATACAATTGTCAAAATCAAGTTGATGGCTTAGAATGAGAAGGTCTTAACTACAAAATCGATAGTTTGAGAAAACGAGGACATACTGTCTGATAATTACTCTTTACACATGATAAAACGAGAGGTCTAAACTTCGTTTTGATCAACATGACAAGTTCCGATTTTTATGAAAATGGGCTTATAAGAAGCACCTTGTGGTACTTATTTTAAATATGTTTGAATCTTAAAAAGGTCGTAAGTAGTAGTTACGACCTTCTCATTCTAAGCCAACGAAGTGGTTGTATTATATGTAATAGCACAATAAGGATACGTTAGAACTTATAGTAAACATAAGGTATTTGTCCAGTTTGCGAGCATGTACGATGATATAACCCTGCTATATGTTCTTGGGGATTGTTTGTCATTTCAAAGACCTAAATTACACAGATTGGACCCTCCACTGAAAATTAAGAGAAAATGCAAAATAACAGGCAGCCGAGTCAGTTATTGTGCATAAAACTGGTTTTAGTCAACCAATTTTAATGGACAATTATCATGTTGAAGAGCTAAGTTTTTTCTGCTACACTAAGTTACTATTTTTTGTCTCCCTCTTATGAAATAAAGAAAATTATGATTTGAATGAGGAAAATCAGTTATTTTCTGATAAACTTGGACTTTACAATAATTTGATGAAAATGAGAGTAGGTCTGGCTCTTCGGCGTCTACTGTTTTATTCCTTGACTGATTTAAATAAATTAGGTATCATTTTAATGCTGAATAATAAATCTATTGCATAGACTTATTAGTTTTTTTGTAAGTATATTAGAACAGGAGATATAAAGTGTTGAAAACGGACGAGATTTCGCGAGATTTCAGAGGACCTGCCACGAGATATCGTGAGATTTGGTACATGTTTCTAATCTGTGTAATTTAGGTCTTTGGTCATTTCAAGGTTTACAGCCTTAATCATATCACTGTTGAAAACACACTCATGGATATTGTCAGAAAATGTGTGACATAGAGAATAATAGGTTAGTGCGGTGGATGAGTAAGTTAATCTGGCAAGACGGGGGAATTTATTTGGTGAAAACTTCATCATCAGTAACAGAATTTCAACCGGCGACTCGGCTTTAAGAAGTCAGTCAGATCATGTGGTCAGTTGACTGATATAGCTAGTCAAATGGTCACATGGTCACATGACATTATATCATAAAGTTTATCAGGCTCCCCGTTATCAGGTCGATTTTGATAAATGTGAATAGAATGCAAGAAGTGGTTTTTCATACTAGTTAAGTTATCGGCTCATTTCAGAAAGTCTTATATAGCTCGTCGTAAAGCAATGTAGTGTATTAAGCACCTACAGGTGTACGAATTATTCCCTTTTTGCACAATAGTCAGTTAAAGACGGTTGTGATTTCATATACACAATGGTTACAATAGTTATACACAATGGTCAGTTATGGTGGTTATAGGTAAGAAAACAAAGATGTAGTTTATGGTTTTATTTTCCCACATTACAAATGAAATCATAGCAATAACAAAGATAAGATAACAGCTCTGAGTTAAATCAACTGGTTTTCATGCAAATATAGCACAAAGGTAACTGTATCAATGATAACAAAAGAAAAAACGTAAATTTTATTTTTCTTTAGAAAAAAAGAAAAATATTAATTTTTAATATTTAATTGTTTTGCGTTTAGGTATTTTTTTAAAGTTTCAAAAACTGAAAACCAATTATGCTTTCATATCCATTAGTTCATTTTTCGCTTCAGTTTTAACAGAAACTCTCTCTGTGATTAATTGGACATGCAAACTGTCCATTTTCCTACGAAAGTGTTCTAGAACACCGTATGAAATTATAAGAATCGTCTACTTTTCGACGATAGAATTAAAGTACACGGAGCCCATCCAAATTCTATACACTTTAACTTGCTTATTGTAAATATGAAAATCAGAGGAAAACTACAGACGTTTAGTAATTCAATTAAACTCAATATTTGTCCTAGAAAACAACATGTCATTTAGGAAAAAAATTCACTTTCTAGGTTTGAAGATGAAACCTCAAGTAAGCAAGTAAAATAGATCTGAGATATATTACCCTACAACATACTGTTAAATCATTAATTTTGTGGGGGATTAAATTTCTTGGATCACCTTCAAAGTTCAACCACGAAATCAAATCCCAATGAACAATTATTTTGACCCTTGTATTTATTACCTAAAATGCAAAATCCACAAATTAAGGTCCCCTCGAAATGGTCTTTTTTCCCAAAAACACGAAATTTCGTCCCATTGAAATTAAATGATTTTACAGTATGTCAATAATTGATCTGTAGCTTACAGAGTGGAACCAATTATTGAATATAATTTAATTGAATATACACACTTGCTGTATACATCAACAGCAATACTTTATTATACAACTTTGAGAATCAAAAATATCAAAGCCAGGGGCCTTATTCACCAACATAGTAAGGCTGTAACTAAGACTTAGACTTAAACTTGACAACATTTATAATCACTGCCATTTCTTTGCAATTATATTTAGCCATGTGAAATTGTATCTAATTATTTGTTGTCACCCACTATACATGTACACCCATTTTTTGTCAAAATCGGTACATTAATGACACCATAAGAGCGAATAGATCATTAGGCAATATAAAATCTAAGTCTATTTTAGGCTTACAACGTTGGTAAATAAGGCGGCAAAGGCCCCTGGAAAATGAGGTGTCTTGGCAAACTAGCTTTAAAATTGAAGGGTTAATGACACCGCGCTTAGAATAGAGACTTACGTCATAGAAAGCAATTAACAGCACCGTTAACATTGAATTATTCCAATACGTACATTAGTACTACTAGAACAACCAATAAATTTTGTTTATAAGGTCAAGGTGGATTCAGATTTATATAAGCAAGCTACTATAAATCATGATAATGAGACTTACAAATTGTAGCTTGAAATTAATTGATCATAAACTATACATCACATGACCAGGTCAAGGTCATTGAGACCATAAAGATTTGTGACCACAGAATCAATGGAAGTCGTCTATATGAGATGTATTAATAGGAAACCATATAGTATACAGACAAAATTAGCAAAACAGTATAACAGAATTATTTAGAGAAACATGTTGATTTGTTGACAAGCAATTTCCCAGATTTCCAGAAATCAAATCCTCAAGAGGAATTAATTCACTTTTTAGTCTTCTTACCAGAGAAGAAATTCACAAATTTACCAATCCCATTATTGCTCAGCATTTTCTTAATTGAATATAGAATTTGATTCACAATATTATAAAGTTCTTATATTCAATGATATGAATGTTAGGAGGCTGCTTATGTAAAGGGTTAGACATAATGAATATGGTGTTAATTCAAATAACAATATTACCTGTATTAAAGAGCCAGTCAATAGTACTTGGGACACTCAATCATCATAGATACCTTACTTCTCATCAACTGACCAGAACAAACTAGTCCCTTCTCATTGTCAAATAATTTATCCTTCAACTCCAAGGTCATTGTCTAGCCGATTTGACCACCATAAGCAGAACAAATAAAGCTACATTAATGAGAATCTACAACTACCGTCCATGTAGCTTTCATGAAACACATTAAACTGTTTAAACAATGAGTATTTGTATACCATTTTAAACCATAATACATTAATTCCAATACTTATCGTCCCCTCCAGCCCCGATCATCCATTCCAGTCGCAATAATCCCTGTAATTCAAGTCCCCTATCAGCTCAAACGTTCTACACCATGCTTCATATCGCTAGCATATTTATGAACAGTGTATGATAATTTGAGTCCGATATTTCATCCGGTGTAGAAATCCTAAAATAGACGTAAGCTCTGAAAGTCTCGTAGTATTCAAAAGTAAAATGGACAATGCTGATATTAGCTCGTGTGCTATCCTAGCAGTCCTAAGTCCCTTTGGACGAGTTCGTGTAAGAAAAGACGGAGGAATAATCCACCGTGTATAGTTACAGCATAATACGAGAGATGCCCCACTTATATTTGAACAGTGTTGAACATCCCATATTTTTAACATGAAATTGTATAGTCGAAAAGTCTTTATTCAATCGTATACATCAATGTTTCAATTCACATATACACCCATTGTATTTGTTAATTAAGTTAGAACCAAAAATTCCCATTTTCGTACGGGCAGCCGTTTGAAATGTTTTATGACTGAAAATCCAACTTATGTTGTAAACATGTATCAAGTGTAATCAATGTTGCTTTATCCTTAAGATTTGCAGCGTTTTTCGGGTTTGTCCATTACTATTATCGCGCAATAAACATGTAATACAAGTTCTTAAGGTACCGAAAGGTGTGATTGTGTTGGTGTATGGCGCTGGGTACTGACTCGGAATTCGGAAATTGTCACCAGGATAGCCATATGGGATACATTTTGTCCAAAAACTTTTTTGAACATAAATGACATACTATAGTGCGCTGATTTGACGGTTTGTAGAATAATTATAAGTTCTATTTGATGAGTTATAACAAACAACATCACATATAATGAAACAGGCTGCTAGCCTATGTAGCTTAGGATAACCCTTTTCCTCCATTTTAATTGATTTAAACACTTATTTTTGACAAAAGAGAGTAAGCGCCTTTAACGCGATTTCTTGGATTCTGCTGGCAATATTGTATCGGCTATTTCCGTTTGTCTCCGGTAAACAGATGTGTGTTTGTATTACATCTCGGGCGTCTCCGTGATACCCCCCGATTATAAAAACATATGATCGGTGTTGCAAACGTAGACAATACATCGTCTATTAAATTATGCTAATCAATAGGTCAGGCTCGTGTCAAATTGGCCAAGCTATACAGGAGTATGCGGATACGAAAAAACACTTGCACAACGTGTTCTAATGCCTTCTAAGTGCAAAATGCGTACGTGGTGAGTATCGCCTCCGTCCGGGTTTTTTTTCGAGCCCGCAGACTCGATGTAGCACTATTCATGTATGGGTATCTTTCGCTGAGTTCGGACTACGTGTTTTAACACCGTATGTGCGTGATACGTGCGTGTGACGCGTGTGTCTTCTACAACCAGCTAACGCCATAAGGACAACGTACGTACGTGCGACGCGTGTGACTTCTACTACCAACATACAACATAAGGACAACGTACGTGAGCAGTGTGTACAAGAATAATATCTGTACCATAACCTGGCAATCACCGGATATCCTACACTGCAAGCATATAAAGGGTGTAAAGATCGGTCCGGTTTTATAAAAGCCGTTGCACGCTAAACAAATGTATATATTTGGACCAAATTTTTAATTGAGTTTCCTGATAGAATAAAAGCATGGTGTACAACAGTTTTAATGATTTAACAGTCAATTTTCCAACACCTTTGATTAATGATTGGATCTTGTTTCGAAGATGACGTCATCATGAGGGTAAACGTCGAAATAGCCCCCTCCCCCGTCCCCTTTGATATAACCATCACTGTTTTGTTTTATAAATCTTGCACATGTAATGAACTAAATTAATGTATACATTGTATAACATTGTCAAATAACAAAACATCTTCAAAATAATTAGACAGTAAGAGTTTAGTTTTTGCCAATAAATGCAATGCAAAAGTTTGCTTTCCAATATACTTATTACGTATTTCTTTCTAATTGAGGGGATTTTGTCTATACAAACTTGTTTTTCTTTTCGAGTAATATGTTTACCATTAATTGAATAAATGAGAATTTCTTCGGCTGTTGATAGAAGTTGTTTTTGTAAGTTACGGGCGTCAGTTAAAACACCGTCTGCCACTTTCTGTATCCTACTTTCATTTGACGTCTCGTCAACCTAGTCAGAATCCGTGCCATGTACAAATGTACTTACAACTGCATACTTGCACTTTTATTGAACGATTAGCCGTCTGTTAGCTATCAATAACTTTGTGCATAACGTATTGTTTGCCAAACATGAATGTTTAAATGCATAGATTCGGCTTAGTGTCATTTTACGGCTAGTTTTGTTTGCCAAGTCATTTTAAAAGTGACAGTCTCTGTAATGAAATACCTACACTACCGTAAAACCCATGGCAACTGTGCCCGTGTGAAAAGAATCCAGTCAAAAGCAATCACCTGTTTCCTGAATTTAGTACTGTATCTTAATTTGTCATAATATTTCATACACCGTAAAAAATAAAGATATGCCATACTTTCTGACCGGGATGAACTTTCCTTGCAACCTTTACAACTTACCTGTCAAGTGTGCGACGTGAAATGCGTTGGTGTACTTCCCATGTACTTCTCACGTTTTCGAAATTAAAAAGCGGCTAGGCCGTAACCTCACAAAAACGTACGTACTATCTGCGCCCGGTCTAAGTATTCGTTCCCGTCAAATTTTATTTTCAAACACGTACGGACAACGTACATGGCAGTACGTGCAAGTACGTTCTCCGTAGGATAACCTCAGCTTAACAATCGCATGCAGATCGTACGCTGTAAACACATTGCACTCGAATTCAACATACTAGCATGCGCGCAAAGTTCTATATACACAGTCATTCTTGGCCAGGGATAAATTTGCGTACGACGTGCGGCGATCTATTTCCCCGCGCTCCTTCCCACGGTTGAGATTAAAACGTAGCGGCTGTTGTTTCTTACGAAATGTACGTGCTGAAAATACACACGTGGTGTTGTGACCAGGCCTTAATTGTACTTTAACGATGCCGTTTTGTAATACCCGGTAGTGTTTAGTTCACATGGGTTAATATTGACTTTTCGTCTTAACGTTTTATTGGTACGTCGATGCCCCAGAGTGGGTTCTGTTATTTAACGGGAAGAAAAAGAAGAATGTGGGATTCATGATAAGTATATTACAAGGCAATTATTTGTCTACAATTACTGCTTTTAGGTGAGTTTATTAGTCCCGTACCGGGTTGAACGTACAGCTGTATTGACACTGTCAGCGCTCCCATATGAAATGGAAGTTGTATTTGAAGTATTTCTGCACTTCTAGATAGAATTCAACGGCATTAAAATCACCCATCATGATGTCATAAGGAATGGTCTCCGGTCATCTGTAACAATCGTATCCACTCCATAAAGTTTTAACTCTTGAGCAAAATTTACAGTACGCCAGTTATCAATAAATGTCCTTTAAATCAATTTTAACAGTACATTATGATCACATGGTCCAATTATAACGTAGTCGTGCATATATCGTGTCAGGGACTAGAGACAACAGACTCTAGTTAATAAGTTCATATAGGTTTTATTTACAAGGGTCGCTCTCTTCTCTCGTCTTTTTTTATGATTTTTCAACATTCAACATGACAGTATATAAACACATAACACATTTAATCCAATAAATACCCAACTTGTTTAAGCATGTCACTTTAATTATTCATTTACTTATCTATGAGAATGAGAAGGTCGTACCTACAAACTCAATTTTTGGAGAAAATAAGAAAAACTGTTAGACATCACTATTTACGTACTTATGGTAAAACAAGCTTTTTCAACTTCAGTTTTGTCAACATGACAAGTCCAGATTTTCGCTACAATAGGCTCATAAGAAGCGCCTTGTCATGCAGCTTTCAAAAATGTATCAGTCTTATAAGGTCGTAAGAAGTAGTTAATAGAAGCCACTGAATCAAAGTTGGCTTTTGCTGGTATATGTTATCAAAGCAATTTAAAATCTGAACAATAATAATAATTTATTGAACTTACATTCAAATTGTAATTATAAATTATTTTTAAAACCTACAAATGTTTATGGTAAATATAATGACTGTTCTTTAATATAATTTAGTGACATTTTCTGATGTAATTTAAAACGCTGTCTGTGAAAGGTACCACACATATTTGATAATAGAAACTATACTATATTCTTAGAGGATCCATGTCACTTTTTATAACTAAATATACGTAAAAAATCGAGCTTAGATTATACCATTTATCAGATATATATAATACATCTGTGTTCCGTTTAACCTTTTTGGTAAATAAGTCATGTCATTATCCATCATGTCATACTTCAACCTAATGATCTGTCTGAACGTACAATGGATATTAGCGGTTTAAATGGAAGTTCAGAAGTTCAGGAGTAAAGGTCATGCTATTTGTCTCAAAATAACAGATTCTGAGTCTAGTGCTATCTGTCTCAAAATAACAGATTCTGAGTCTAGTGCTATATGTCTCAAAATAACAGATTCCAGGTCTAACTAAATATTTCCACTCTGTCGACTGGAATCATACTTTGTGACTCTCTAAGGGGGAATTAATGCAAATCGTCGCCAAATGATGAAGCCTTATGCAATATCGTACTGGAATTACGCGTCATAGTCTCGATGGTTTTCACTTGGTTGCACTTTATTCTCGAGTAACCTTTGGAATCATCACACTTGAAGAAATACTAAGCATTTTACTCAAAATCGTTTGATGGTGTTTTAACAATTCACCGACCGGCACATCTACAAACCGACCCATCCACCGACCGACCCATCTACATACCCTCCAACAAGCCCATCCATCGACAGACCCGCCCTCAGCCACCATTAAGTACAGGGTAATAGTATGGGTGTAACGGTACGCTCACCTCATGATATGATACGTACAGTCAAATTTTCGAACAATTTTCGTATATTTCGGTATGATACAATATTTTCTATAACAGCAATTATGATGTGCTTACCAACTATTTCAAATGGTTTTCGCCAACATGAGAATATCCTTATACAATTACCAGTGACACATGGTAATTATCCATAATAAGTAGGCTGTTACATGTTTTCGTTGTTTGAATATTATTTAGTTCATAAAAAGCTTAAACCGAACTGTACCGAAATTTAGAAGTATTGTACTGTGAACCGTGTGGGACTGAAGTCGGCGGTGTTTCGTATACCGCGGTATACCGTTACAGCCCTAGATAATCGTGGTTTTTGTTATATCAATATTTCAGTGACTGTAACAAGCTGTAACTCACGGCGTGTTGTTGTCGAGCTGGTCAATGCTGCTGATGATGGAATTATCTTCATACAAGGGAGAGATACAACATGTCGTTAAGAAACGGTTGCTGAGACTAAAAACTATGAATTCGACTTTGATCGCTGTGATATTGTATACGTAAGTTTCTATCTCCCTCTGTTCATCTCTACATTACATCGCTGTCTGCATCGATATCCCGAACACCCGGTTTATCTCGAGCAAGTTTTAAAATAGTATCCGTTTGATTATCAATATTTGTCCTTTGGTTATTTCGAGCAGTCTGTTTATCTCGACCATTTTACCTGAACCGATTACTCCTCGAAATAACGAAGTTTTACTTCTACATTTCTACATCTCTCTACATATCTACAACTCGTTACGGAGAAATACATCACCACGAGGCTAGGAGAGAAGTAATTTTATTGCTAAGTGCTAAGCAAGCATTTCGATTTTGTCTTCTGTGTGACGTCATCCGTGAAATGAATACTTCCCCTTTCTATGCTAACAACTTGCTAACACCTTGCTACTACACTATCTGCCTAAATGCAGCCAAAAACAACCGCTCATTTTCGCCGCTTTTAATTGGCATCGAGAATCTCTTAAATTGGTAGGTTGTACAATGCAAAGATCGTCGACTTTCTACACTATCTAACGGCTGGAAATTATACAGCTCGACAAGAATAATGTTAGAGTAGCGCACCTTGTCTCTGTCACACTTAAATATGTAAATATTGTACATCTAGATATAATCTTACATTACATGTACAGTAAAACTTCATTAAGTCGAGCATCGATATTACGAGCACCCCGGTTTTCGGGGAAATTTCCCGGCGATTTTGCTTTTTAAGCTTATACGTCGTATACGTATCATACCGTTAAGTCGAGCTCCCGGTTTATTTCGATCATTTGGCTTGTCCCGATTAGTCTTCGAAATAACGAGATTTTACTATAGTTTGCACTTTATCTCAAATATCAAACTTGATTAAAATAACACCATAGTAAAATTAATGTTTCATTAGGGAAGAGAGACGAGTTTTTTGTATGCTTCTCGTTTATAACTCACGATTGGTTTATGTGACTGAGACAAATTTTGAAGTACGTATGTCCTTTTTATGTATTTTATCTTATATCCAGTCGAAGGTTTTAGGTCTGTAAATAATGTTATTTTACGACTAGGTTGTGATTTGTACTGTTCAGGGTTTTTTAACTTTAGCTTGTGACCACCCATATGTCCTTGTCTTATGTATTTAATCTTGTTACCAGACGAATATTTTAGGTATGTAAATTGTGTTTTCGTGTGACTTCGTTGTGATTTGTCTTATTTGCACTGTTGCTATAAATTTTTGTGTCACATTGGTTGTATCAATGTTTTGGATGAAACCATAATAAGAGTCTGTTCGTCAATTATATAGAAAATTGAAGCTATCAGTACAAGATTGAATAACGTATACAAACACATATACTGGACAGGTTTTACTTACAGTTTATTTTACAGATTGTAAAACATTGATATCAGACATACTAAGTCAACCGTTAGACTATATCGCGGGCTTGGAATGAGAAGGTCGTACGTGCCACTTACGACCTTATAAGACAGACTAATGTATATTTAAAATCTACATCATTATAAGCCGCTTCTGATAAGCATATTTTCATGAAAATCGATTAAATATCGCACATATTAGGAATCTGCATTAAAAGGCGCTTCTTATGAGTCTATGTTCATGAAAATCGGTACGTGTCAATGTTGACCAAACTGAAGTCCAAAAAGTTGATTTTACCATAAAAAACCAGTAGTTTTCTGACAGTTTTTTCTTCTTGTTTTCTCTAAATATTTATTTTGTACTTACGACCTTTTAATTCTAAGCCAGTGATATATGATTGTGATTATAGGACAGCAAGTTTCGTGTGGTAGTACAGAGACACCCATTGTATATGACAGGCTTTGATAAAGTGATACCAGTTATGTGCCTAGTGGATACTAGCGACCTGTTTGTTTCCGGAGTGGTGTTTCCAGAGTAAGTCCTTACTTTATATATCCCCTCACATATTGAAGGTAGTTATATTAGTTATATTATATTCAATACATTATGTTTTTACCATTTATTATGTAGTTGGTTGAATAAAAATTATTCTATTCTATTATTGAACAGGGTGCTAGCACTCCTGTTCTTGGCAAACGCAAAAAAATCTCCGTCAAGACTATATGCTAAAAATGGATTCGAGTTGCCATTAGCTGGGATGACTTTGGCTTCATCGCCTTGAAAGTACTAACTAATGCATTTACCGAAGAAAGCAGAAGTCTCCCGAACAATAGTCAGGGACAGGATAGTGAGGCTAAAAATAGATTAGTATGGTATCCCCTGGGATGACTTCGTCCTATTCTACGTTACTATCAAACTGGGTACACCGTCTATCTTTAGAACTGGAAAAATCGTTACTTTGGACGGGTGATTTTCAGTTTGGACGAGATAATTATTAGATTTTCTATCTAACCATTTGTGACCCATAAACCTCAACTAGCGCACCCTATGCCTTAAGGGTTGCCAAATTCAGGTTGTCGTCAATTTCTTTGAAAAGATTCCCGAATTAAACAAAATAGGCGGTTCCAATTTTTTATTTGCTGTAGTATTTAACATCGGTAACGCCTATTTTATTTAATGCGGGAATCTTTTCAAAGAAATTGATGAAAACCTGAACGTAGCAATCCTTAAGGCATACGGTGTGCTAGTTTAGGTTTACGGATGACAAGTTGGTAAATAGAAAAGCTTATATATACCTGAGAATCACCCGTCCCAAGTAACGGTTTTTCCAGTTTTCAAATAGACGTTATAGGCCTACCCAGTGATCCAGTACCTAACATTATGTCAACCATTCAGGAAGTATTTTGTTAGGCTAGTTAGTAAATAAATACAAACTACACGTATCAGTGCCATATTTAAAACTACTGTGGAATGTCGCCGACTAGGGTACTGGGAATCGAACAAGCTCTAACTATTTTAACATCGACACGGTCAGAGAACATTTTATCTGATATTCGGGACATTTTTTTTGCACAGCAAATAAATGTTTATGTTCTTGACGGACAAAATGAATGCTGTTGTGTTTTTTTCTCACAGCTAAACTAAGCACACCAGTTAAGTTTATTTATAATGCGTAGGATTGAGGGTTGTCTATCATATTTAGAGAGTACTAAATAATCAATAAACAAACATATTTGCAGCGAAGGCATCGGTTCCTTGAATGGTGTGAATAAAACAGTCAAACCAACAGTGCGCATGCGCATATCTGCCGGAAGTGGACAAACAATGACGTCATCGGAAGTGACAGAAGTAAATCTCAACGATAACGTCCAGTTGAGTCTAATATTGGATGACATGTATATGGGTAGGTGAACTTTAATCAATTATATATTCCTCATACTTTGTGGCACAGTTGTTATGGTAATTGAAATTTAGTTCGTAATCCAAAAATGAATTATTCAACTGGCTAAACAAGGTCACTTTAAGGTGATTGAGGAAAAATTACACTTTCTATAAAATACCCGAATTATAATCTTATAACTTGCACCAGAACACACTTACATTTTTCGTCTATAAATGTGCGAGTTTTCTTTGTGATGGCAGAACGTATAAAGATTTGATAAATATACACTGAACATGTATACGTTCATTTTGGACACCCTGTACCAGTATGAATTACAGGGTGTCTCATAATGTATGTAACCATTGCAACTGATTACCATTAGAAAATGCTTCTTCTCATACGATATTGGCCTATATGTAACAGTAAATGGAAAGCTTACATTTCAAAGTTTTAGTATACGACCTCATTAGTTGTTAACGGTTACTATCAATGCGTCACGGAAATAAAAACAATAATTTTAAAAGTCAATGTTTCGATATGTGTCGGTAAATGTCAATATGACGTCACGACTGAAGTTTGATATGGCTAGTAAACTATTGATTGTTTGAAGGGGGTATACTGGAGTCACCATGTTGGTCTGTTGGTCTGTCAGTCTGTTGGTCTGTTGGTATGTTAGCATCGTGTCCGCTCTGTAACATTGTCATGTCTTTCTGGAAATTTAAAATTGCTCGCTACAAATGTTCACCACATCAAGACGGTGTGTCATGCGCAAGACCCAGGTCCCTACCTCAAAGGTCAAGGTCACACTTACAGGTCAAAGGTTATATAGTCATGCAAACCGTGTCCGCTCTGTAACTTTTTCATTTCTTACTGGATTTTAAAATTGCTTGGTACAAATGTTCACCACATCAAGACGATGTGTCATGCGCAAGACCCAGGTCCCTACCTCAAAGGTCAAGGTCACACTTACAGGTCAAAGGATATATATAGTCATGCAAATCGTGTCCGCTCTGTAACTTTGTCATTTCTTACTGGATTTTAAAATTGCTTGGTACAAATGATGTACCAATAATATTCCTGTGTCAAGGCGGTGCTGCGGGGGTATGATTCATCACTCCTGTGATAGCTCTAGTTTTATATATTTATAGTGGTCATAAACTAGTATATTAATTTGAAAGTACAATTCATATGCAATATTCAACGAATTTAGTGAATATTCTGAAAATTCTAAAATCCTTACTGTTGCATTGATTAGCAATTGCGAGGAGACGAAATTTAAGATCCAAAATGTCGTTATCTCTTAATGTCAATTGAACAGATGTCTTTTAAAAACATCATTATTATACTATTCAAATGAATGTTTTAAATTTACCCATAGCTTCATATACACCCTATAGAAAGATGCAGGAGTTTCTAGGAGTTGCAGCGGCTATTCATTTAAGGATTGAAAAAGATACACATTTGCTTTCAAGTGTCTGTTCAAGTCAAGATAACGTATGCTTCGCTGTAGGGCTATCCATTCAAGGATTGAAAAAAAAATGTCCTTGTATATATCTGTTCAAGATAATGCATGCTTTGCTGTAGGACAGTCACATCATCATGCTGAAGCATAATTGGATATACAAATGTACTTGTTGTTTATTTCTCTGAATTTAATCTTACTGTGCATGTTTTTTCACTGATTGAATTATTGAACTTTTATCAAATCAGTTCTAAAATAATTCAACTTCTTGCTCGACAATGTCAATTTGGCGTCCATTTATCGAAAAAATGAGCCTTTGTAAGACTCTAGATCACTGTATTGCACTGATAGTAATAGTGACGCGTTATGTATTCAAACTTTTGAAATGTTGTCTATTACTAAATGACAGTGTCAGTTGAGATCATGCATGCTCTCCTGACATTTTCTTGTAATGGTAGCATGTGTGACTATGTTCTTGTAGCGTAATCTGTGGTAACCTGTGGTTACATGACTAAATAATTAATAATATGGGAACAGGTGATAATCTATATAATACAATCTCTACTCCTATACTTAGCAACATATTCATGTTATGCTGTTTGGTAGATTCTAGTTTGTTGTTCTATTTGATCACTGCCCAATGTGATAAGCTTCATAATAAGAATCAAGTTGACCATATGATTAAGTATGTCCATAGACGTCTATACAATCTATACCCTTAAGTATGAACAGCACACAATACATCTCGATAATGGTGATTTGAGACCACATGTCTGTTTGACCAGAGAAGTTTAGTTAGTAACTGGACTCGAGAGTGGGCGGTTGTGCCTTGGACAGGACTCACTGAGCGAGGACTAAGGTCTGTATAAGACCTAAGCTCAAGTGTATGTCCAGTTAAATTACAATTAAATAACAACAATAATATGTGGAATATGTTGAACTATTGAACTATTGATTAAACTACTATACGATCAGCGACAGTGTTCTGCTGTTTTAATGACTACGTAACATTCTGTTCTATTGCTGTATAGCAAGCGCACTCACGGACACAGGTTACTGTAGTATTCAAAAACTATTTGAAAACGAAAAAAAAACGTTTTCTATTGGAAGACAAATATTTTTACAACAAAAAATGTGTTCGTTTTTGTTTCGTTATCGATGATACAGTTACCTGTGCTCACAAATAACCAATTCTAAAATGAGTATGGTAATTATTCGCATATATATACGTGTACCCTCGATCAGCAGAATGCATAATATACGTTAACTATCTGTTGGTAGCATATGCTGTCTGGCAACATGACAAATTACTGATGTTTCCGGGGTGCGTATAAATACATTACCGACCACGTGATTGATATGTTATGTCCTCGTCGCCAGAGTTCGCTTCCCAACTACTGCAATACTATACATCATGCTATACGTCATCTTATACAACAATAAATAATTCTATACCACCACTTTCTTCCTGTTTGCTATTCAATAATATGCGCACGTAATTCAATTAAATCATTCTTTAATTAAAGAGGTTTTGTTGAAACAGCTTCGGGGTCTGACTAAAGTTTTATAGGCGTACGGTTTTTACGATTTACATGTATGGCGCACATGTTTATCCGTATTCGAGGCCATCTTTCAAAACGGAGAAGTATTTCTTGTTAACATGCATAATTGAGATACGTATAGTTGAACTGGCATACATTTACAACATCAATAATCGTACTAGTATAACTTATGTCTGTTACTGACAACGTGACATTTAGTATATCATTGGGTCGGTATCAGAAATTCAAGAGCTGGTAGCATTGTATCTGCAGCCTGATCGTAACTTACTCCAACTTACCCCGGGCGTACATCAAGTTGTCTGTCATGATTAACGTATTCGATAGTTTGTATACACTTAACAAATGAGCGTGTTCGTATTAAATTATTAATACTGAACTACTTATTTTATCAATATTTCTGCGTGCGTTTGATATTTACTATTTAAGGGGTAAACTGCTAATCAAAATTAATAACAAGTACAAGTACAATGTACAATGTACAACGACTCATTGAACCGTGAATCGAAATAAGTAAACTGAACAAGAAATTGCCGCCTTAGTTTGTACAAACAAACATAAAACCCAACAAATAAGGCATCTGTTTACTCAGCAAGATGACGACCGTTAATTTTCAAAACTAATTCATAACGAAAGTACATTTTGTAATTTTATGGTCAAGGGGAGATAATCCGTTGTAAATTGTAATTAAGAGGGAAAAGTCGGTGTTTCTAAATATTCACCATGTAAGTAAATGAAATAAAGAATAATGTGTCTAAGATCCCTAAATCTATAATAATGGTACAATTCGCAAAGGTAGATACAACTACAAATGTATATATGCATTTATCAATGTACCTAATTTTTACCGAAGGATTATTTGCGGATACATGTGTAGTCATGAAATTGACCCATTAATCACCGGAGGCCAAGATTATTTTCTAATTAGTTTGTCATCTTGGAAAATGTGTAGTATGTTATGTTTGTGAAATTGCGCATACGCTGTAACATGACTTTGCCATTATGGAGTGTTAAGTGATATCAACTAGGTGATTATGTCGGATATAAAAGACCCCCGACAGATCCATGCTAGCTAGACAGATTGGTGATGCGTTTGCAAGTGATAATGTAGCGGTCACAGGAAGACACTGACAAATATCTATAGCATACTATTCACAGTGAAACTTTTCTTTCTTTCTAGATGATTTTGACATCAAAGCCAAAGACTGTCGAGCTGAAATGATTTCACTAATACAGGAAGAGTAAGTACATGTACTTCTAATTTGTCTAATTCAATTAGGAATATCCAGTACACGTATACCTACTTACAAGAGCCGGCATAACACTTCATATCACGTTGCATGTATAATGTTCTAGTTTCTCGATTTACTCGAGTTCCAATATTTCAAAATTGAGAATATATTGATCACCCCTCGTACTCTAATTTGTCTAATTCAATTAGGAAACTCCGTACACATATACCTACTTACAAGAGCCGTTATAACACTTATATCACGTTATAATGTTCTAGTTTCTCCAAGAACTTACTCGATTTATTTCAATGACAATTTTAAAGAAAATTAGACCAATTTACTTTCTAAAAACGGCTAATTTCTCCAGTTTGACTATGCATTAATGACATCTTCTCGTGCTGGTATTGTGTAAGCAATTAAAAAAAGCCGACATGAGCGATAAACAAGGCATCAATCATCCCTCCAAGTGATAGGTTGTTGGCCATAATGTGATAAAAAAGTACCTCACACAAACGAGTAATTACAAGTTCTTATTTAAGTGCAATATAATTAACCTTATGTAGTCTTATCTAACAGTAATATCAAAATCCACGTGGAGCGTAAAGTTAGGTCAAGTTGATTGTGGTACATGTGCACTGGTATATAAACTAGACTGCATTTTATACAACTAATATTTCGAAAACGTTTCAATTAGATGTTCAGAAGACGAAGGATTATTTCCGAATTTCGAGAAACAAACTACAGGAAATTTACAGACAGCTTTCCAGGCATTTAGACCAACCAATGTTGAGGACGACGTAGATGAAGTCGATGTTGCATTTACTTGCAACGTAGCCGTGTGTAAAGGCCAATGCCACAATGTATGTATATATTTACATGTAATGTAGTCGTCTGTAAAGGCCAGTGTCACAAAGTATGTATATTTACATGTAATGTAGCCGTGTGTAAAGGCCAGTGTCACAATGTATGTATATATTTACATGTAATGTAGCCGTCTGTGAAGGCCAGTGTCACAATGTATGTATATATTTACATGTACTGTAGCCGTGGGTAAAGGCCAGTGCCACAATGTATGTATATATTTACATGTAATGTAGCCGTGTGTAAAGGCCAGTGTCACAATGTATGTATATATTTACATGTAATGTAGCCGTGTGTAAAAGCCAGTGCCACAATGTATGTATACATTTACATGTAATGTAGCCGTCTGTGAAGGCCAGTGTCACAATGTATGTATATATTTACATGTAATGTAAGCATACGTACTTGAACAACAAAATAACAGTTGACAGTTGACATGTCATATTAATCCAAAAATGATGTGTCACGAGGCATAGACATGTTACTTACTGGAAGTTTCCACCACGCCCGTGTCGCACGATTCTATTGTCAAGAAACTATAAATATTCGTCTTCAAAGCGTTTTACGCAAAGTGACACCATAACCTATCGATCCTATATTACTATCTATATTACATGATAGCATTCAGCAAATATTCTCATAAAGTAGGTGTTCAGTGCTGACAAAGGGTGTGCTCTTGTGCAAAACTACATGTGCCAACATAAAACTAAGCCTGTTTTCACCTATATAATTTGTTTCAGAGAGTTTGTGGTCAAATAGTTGGATGGGGAAGAAAACGTCGGGCAGACGAGGATGATGTTGACGATGATGACGTCATAGAAAAAGTGACGTGTGCAACCAAGTTGAAGGTGAAGGTCAACAAAAAGTCCGACGAGCTTCTTGGTAAATTATACGTGTCAGTTAATAAAATCATAACAGCTATTTAGGGTATAGCCGATCATGTGGTATAGGTGATCACTCAATGTTTTAGACTACTCTTTGGAAGGAATCTATTTATTTTTGGCATGATTATTTGCTTCCATAAGGAGAATTACATACAAAAATATGACAACTGTAGTTCACTGATTTGTGGAGAAAATGTTGTCAATTTATGTGATCCTCTGTACACTAATCAAAATCGAAGGTACTTTTTTATCAAGAACATAGAGCTCTAATTATTTTCAATTTTTTAAATTGCCAATTCAATGTGACTTACCCAGACAAGAAAAAACAATTTTATTTCACAAGTGCCACATGGTATATTATTTTTATCCTAAAATATCTATAGACCAACGTGATCCTCTAGGCCCTACAGACCTCTGGTTACGCATGCAGTAGAATTATTGACTGGACTATCAATTGCAAACAAAATGTTGTGATTTTTAAAGAATTATTTCTTGAAAAAAGTATTTTCGAAGCGCAATACGACATTTAGCTCTTAGTGATCCGCTATTGCCTAATCAGCGGTAGATCTACATATTTTTAATTATTTGATTTGTACTAAGCAGCCATTGAGTTGATACGCAGTCATTTTAATTGATACAGTTACTGTACATCAAAATTAATATAATATATGTGTTAACAGCAATTTGCTAAGTACAATATATCGATTTAACATAAACACTGAATGCCTAGGCTAAGAGTCTTGTCCATTGACTGATATGCGATTTTATTCTACATATTTACAACCGTTGTGATGGTATCTAATTACCGAGTCAAAACGACGATGCAACTAACAACCAGTACAATCAGTCCCTGCAACAACCGACATATTAAATTCATACTTGCTGCCTCATTTCCTCTACTGCTGGGGAACAGTACCAATGAGCTCTCTACTGTCAGATATGTATGAATTCCAGAAACGCGCTGTTAGAATTATTTTAAATACAGATACACCAACTTAATTATATTGGCGAATATATTGGATTGAATTAAGCTACCGTAATTACACAAAACCGTTCTAGTTCGCAAACCTCTTTATATGTAATATACTGAGCCAAAGTTCTAACTAGACCCCATACCTATTATGGTATATTTTTGTTGGTAATGGAAACATGCAAAAATAAATCACATGATGTGAAAAAGAATTCATTTTCCCACAACAAGATTAATCATTCAATAACGGAACATGTTTGCTCATCACAAAACACATTCTTTTACAACTTCACCCTCTAAGTTAAAAGTCACACTGTTCAAAAAGCGCGTATATCCGCCATTTCATCGAGTGATTTCTGAACAACCTCTAACCCTGGTTCGGATGTAAAATCGAATGTACCCCTGTTCAATGACAGACCGTGCCCTAAAGATGAATTGCTGCAATTCTGGATGATTTTGAGGTGCGACCGGAAGTCGTCTGATGCGTCAATCAAACTCTAGTCAGAAGTGTTTTATATGGGGATTTGTAACCCAACTAAACCCTTTAATATGATTACGTGTTAGGAAATTCTTAATTGTGGCAGTTGTGTGACTAGTAGCCCCATCATGTACGAGGGATAAACAACCACACGTCATCATTTTAAGAATTGACGTCCGAGATATCGCGTATATTCAGCCTCCTGACGTCAATGACGTTTTGGTTGAAAACGACTACGTAAGTGCCATTACACAAAACATCAACCCTCTATTAGCGTGTTCACACGGGGCCGAGGTCATCGGTGCTCATCCGCTTCACTTCCGGTTCGAACGCACCTGTTCAGAGGGTATGTTTACATGACGTCAACACACTCAATGCGACCCGCATTAATAATCAATATCAACAGGAATCTTTTTTCCAAAGGTAAAGCTAATGTTTTAAACAATAATAACCAATCAAATCATAAAAATAAAAAGGAATTGACGCATTTTACCTGACTCCATGAAGTTCAGTTTCCAACATTCCTATAGCACGAGCTCTTTTCTCGTTCTGCATTCGAGGCATGTTGAACTTGGTTAAATAAATTTATGTTTTTCAGTTCGGGATGTCTATAGGCTTTGGAAGCGATTGCAAAAAAATAGTTTCCGGACAATAGCTGGTGTTCCACACGTGGAAAACACGTTTTGCACGTGCTTCCTCGATTAAGTAATTCAAGGACATTGACAAACATTTTTTTCTTAAAATGTGTACACTGTCAATACACATAATAGTCTTAAAAATTTCAGAACAATACCTTTGAAAATGGAAGTCTTATTGAGGTCTATAAAACGTCTAGTTGGAACTTTTGCTCAGTGTATAACAAATGACAAGGACGAGATTTTGTATACAAGTTACTATGATGAATATACTTTTTATTGAAGCCATGTCGCTGGCTTAGAGTAAGAAGGTCGTAAGTACAAAAACATATTTTAAGAAAACCAGAAATTATTGTCTGACTTTTATTCTTTACTTATGGAAAAACGAACTTTTACAACTTCATTTGGTCAACATGACAATTCCGATTTTCATGAAAACATGAAAGAAGTACATTATGGTGATTTCAAACATGTATCAGTCTAATAAGTTCGTAAGTAGTAGTTACTTCCTTCTCAATCTAAGTCAACGATATTTAAAATAACTGTTTTATGTGGTGGTTCTCTGGAGATCAAACCAACTTGTGTGTTTCTATATTTGAAGGTGGTATGTATGCCAAGTTACAAGGTGAGATGTGTGTGGAGAAAGTGGCCGTGGTTTCTGTGATGACTGTGACTATATTTACACTTATTGTATCATGGATCGTCTGCGCATGCGTGACAATGAGTGTGAGTTTTAAGATATTTTCAGAAAAAAGCTTTCTTTTGTACATCGATATTGATACAAGCAATTAATTTATCAAATTATGAACTTGTAGAAATCTAAATTAATTCCGAGTTACAAGTCAGTAACAAATTCGACTTCCTAAATGGCCAATAAAATTTTAATAATTTATCAACTTTAATGTGATACTAGTATCCATGAATTTACAAACCTTCGTAATTATCCTTTTAATTGTAACATCACAATGCTTATTCTAATGTCCAGTTTTAACTAAACAGCCGTTAACTGTAACTTACTCTAACCCGAACAGATTCATATTTACATCATAATACTATATGTTATATAAATCTGGTTTTATTTACAGCCGAGGAGCGTCACTAGGTCAGCTGACCCTTCAAAGAAACCCAACCCGTTACGTCGCCTGTCTGAAATGAACGTCAACTTTGCTCGTTCAGTGGGTCGGCGTTTGTCTACCATGCTCAACCTACCCGTAGGCTATAATGTAAAAGATCGTAAAATGGCGGACGACTTTATTCCTGCAGGAGGAGATGAGACACCACCAACAAAACGTCGAGATTCCGTTACTGTAAGGGGACCTTCAACAATTCCAAATTCTTGTAATATTAATGATGCACTAGCAATTGAGTCTACAAACAAATCAGAAAGTCGCCTGACACTCCGTAAACGATACGTTAATATCGGTGTACAGGTTGGCATAGGATGTGATAGCTTGGCGGCCAAGAAACCCACAATGGCCTCAAAAGATCCTCATTCATTCATAACGTCAATTTCAATAAAATCAGGCATTTCTAAGAAGAAAATGGACCAACGTTCTGAGTCATTCACGGCATCACAATATTCTAATGGTAACACGTTTTTGGACAAACCGACCGCCAAAAGTACTAAGGGTGCTGCAAAAAGCTTTGATTACGGGTCGATGGTTGGCGGGGCATGTTTACAAAGAACCTCAAATGTAGATTTGTCTTATTCGCCAAATTCTCAAACTTATTTAGGTAGCGATTACGTTCATGCAAGCTTTGATAGCGATCGCGACATTTATGATACCATTGATGCGAGAAGTAAAGCGTCTGAAAACGATACTGATTTAGACACGATGTCTGTAAATAGCAATCAAACTGATGGGTTCTGTAAGGTTGATACTGACTTGTCGAGAAATCCAGAAGATCCTATTAAATTTGTTAGCAATGCTAAACTAGTACGTAAGTACTCGACACAAGTGTGAAGTCTAAATATAATCGTTTTATCAATTACAAAGATAAGATTAAAAACATGTAATACTAAATTAAAAATAATAATACTGCTTTCAATTTTGAAGGGACTTGAAGCATTTAGTCATACGCATATCACAATTAATTATACCCCCACTTTCTTTCTTAGGTAGAAAGCGAAATAGGAGTCATTTTGTCCGTCTTTCGATCCGCCCGACTCGATTGTCCGTCCAAACACTTACCAGACTGTAACTTAAAGGATCCTTTTTTTAAATAAACACAAGAAAGTCTGTCTAATTAAAGGGCAATGTCAGATACTTTAAAATCACCAGACGCACTTATCATCACAATAAGATGGTTTGTCGTGCACTACTATCGCATCAATACCTCGATACGAGCTTAGATGCATAGGTAAAGATGTTCATACGTCTTGCCCGAGTAATCTACTGGTTTTATTTACTTGATTATTTTTCTTACGGTTGCGACTTGCCATAGATCTACTTCTGTTTTCGCCACTCAGTCAAAGTTCTAGTTATGCGTGTTTTATCATATAAGCAACACATATTTAAACATATTTGTTGTTAAATTGCTACTTTTCAAAGCTGTCGCCTCATCTGCCGTACGTTGTCCGAAACCACTCAACTCTGCCATTGCTTGTTTACTCGTCATCATGAAATCTTTTTGCTTCAAGCTTTTGCAAGCACCCATACCAATTGATCTATAACAAGACGTTAAAGCGAATGACCACGGGGATCTAATTTTAGCATCACAGTCAGGTTTTTTTTACGCTAGCCAAGAACAGAGTCCAAAAAGCACCCTGTTCAAAAATATACCAGAATGTATTCATGTTGTTAGTATACTCTTACATTTACTTATACTTTTCAAAAAGCACTACTAATACACTGAGCAAAAGTTCCAACTAGACGTTTTATAAACCTCAATAAGACTTCCATTATCAAAGGTATTGTTCTGAAATCTTTAAGACTTTAGTGTGTATTGACAGTGTACACATTTAAGAAAAACAAATGTTTGTCAATGTCCTATAATTACGTAATCGAAGAAGCACGTGCAAAACGTGTTTTGCACGTGCTGAACACCAGCCATAGTCCTAAATTGATTTTTTGCAATTGCTTCAAAAGCCTATAGACATCCCGAACTGAAAAACATAAATTTATTAAAACAAGTTAAACATTCCTCGAATGCAGAACGATAAAAGAACACGTGCTATAGGAATGTTGGAAACTGAACATCATGGAGTCAGGTAAAATGCGTCAATTCCTTTATTTTTTATGATTTGATTGGTTATTATTGTTTAAAACATTAGCTTTACCTCGGGAAAAGGATTCCTATTGGTATTGATTATTAATGCGGGTCCCATTGAGTGTGTTGACGTCATGAAAACATACCCTCTGAACAGGTACGTTCGAACCGGAAGTGAAGTGGATGAGCCCCGATGACCATGGCCCCGTGTAAATACGCTTATAGAGGGTTGATGTTTTGTGTAATGACACTTACGTATTCGTTTTCAACCAAAACGTCATTGACGTCGGGATGCTGAATATACGCAATATCTCTGACGTCAATTTCCAAAATGATGATGTGTGGTTGTTTATTCCTCGTACATGACGGGGCTACTAGTCACACAACTGCCACAATTAAGAATTTTCTACCACGTAATCATGTTAAAGGGTTAGCTGGGTTACAAATCCCCACATAAACCACTTCTGGCTAGAGTTTGATTGACGTATCAGACGACTTCCGGTCGCCCCTCCAAATCTTCAAGAATTGCAGCAATTCATCTTTTGCGCACGGTCTGTCATTTAACAATTGTAAATTCGATTTTACATCCGAACCAGGCTTAGACTTTGCTCAGAAATCACTCGATGAAATGGCGGATATACGCGCTTTTGGAACAGTGTGACTTTTTACTTAGAGGGTCAAGTTGTAAAAGAATGTGTTTTGTGATGAGCCAACATGTTCTGTTATTGAATGATTAACCTTGTTGTGGGAAAATGAATTGTTTTTCACATCATGTAATTTATTTTTGCATGTTTCCATTACCAACAAAAATATATCATAATATTCATGGGGTCTAGTTAGAACTTTGGCTCAGTATACATCACTTTTCCACAATATCTGTAAATAGTCATTTTGTCCCGCAAATCGTTCATAGTTCACCAATGATTCTAGTGGATTTACTTGACCACCGTTTCAAATCTTCACCGTGGTTATCGGTCCACTCTGTTACCAAAAGAAATAAGTGTTCTCATAATCTACCAAAAAAAGTGATGTTTAAGTAGTTTTGTATATAAATTCAACGAGCAATATAATTGCCTACAAAATTGTTAATATTGACAATCTTATTGAGTGTGATTTGCAATTATTTTCAACATTGTAAATTTGTCAATATTTTGTCAAGTTTCGTGGATTTAGATGGAATGTAGGTTGCATCTTCACCAAAATATTGATCAATATAAGAGTACATTTAAGTGGGAAAAGTAAAATGATCTATGCTATTGAGTAGATTGCCAATTACATTGATCGTAGACACTGGCAACTGTATCATCTAATGGAAAATTTATGTTTTTCTCAAAATTTACATTAGCTTAAGCGTAAGCTAGCAGAATTATACACTTATTAAGTAAAAGTTTTATCTTTCTCAATTCTTAATGTACCTGTGGTTATGTATTGACTGCGTCACATGTAATTATTATCTCAATTTAAGTTGCACATGCTAATATATTCACGGAACTTCATTATTTTCAGGTAACACGTGTCATTTATGTTGACCAATAAGAACCCTGTTACCAAGGTTACAATGACGTCAAATTGTACCAGAATCATATATTGCACTGTGAATTTTAGAGACAAACAAGACTTATGAATCGCTGGCTTAGAATGAGAAGGTCGTAAGTGCAAAATCAATACATTGAGAAAACAAGAAAAAACTGAAATTTACTCTTTTTTACCTATTGAAAAACAAGCTATTAGAACTTTATTTTGGTCAACATTACCATTATTAAGTTCCGTTTTTCTTGAAAATAGACTCATGAGAAGCGCATAATGATGCAGACTTCAAATATGTATGAGTTTGATAAGGTCTTAAGTAGTAAATCTTCTCATTCTAAGCCAGCGAAATGTATTTCAATATGTAGATCTATTATCTTCACCAATTCCTAATCAGCAGTTCCAATCTGACATTGTTGTCAAGCTTCGTACGCATCTAAAGAAAATTGTGCCAGTCTGGAAATTTGGAATGATATGATATTTCATCGCTATAGTAATTATATACATATGGATGTTTATCTAGTAATTTATTTATGATGGTTTTGTCAGAATTCTATCAGCATACTCTCATTAGGATATGACTGATATAGATAATCTATGTACACATTGTATCATCATGTATCAATAAAATTACTGGTGTCCAACAGTGTTACTTGTTATACATTGAACCTTAATGTTGAACAGTTTTATATATGGGGAGTTGTGGCTTAGAGATATAGCGCGCGCTTCGGGATGGAGCGGTCCCGGGTTCAACCCCAGTGGGACCACTGGTTAATTTCTCTGAGCAAGAATAACCCACATGCTCCAATCCACCAAGGTGTAAATTGATACCTGTGAGGGCAGTGTCTATTCCTGGACTCCGTAGATCGATGTTGGCTGTCACACCCACAGGAGAGAAATAGTCTCTCCAGGGAGACACGAACATAAGTTTCTATAAGTAGCCCAATGATTAAGGGAACTTAAAATTTCAAAGGATGCTTGAGCAGCTTAACAGCTGAAAAGAGTCCTAGAAAATTGGTAACTTATATATAACATGTAGTAACGTATTCATTTATGTACCAAACAAATAATATCCGCCTGCGTAGCTCAGTGGTTGGCGCGATTACCGCCCAATCTAGCAACCCGCTGACGTGTCCTTGTTTGACGGCAAGTTTCATATCAGGTATCATATCATTCTTGTTATATAATTCTTGGTTATAAAGAATGTTTCTGTTCTAGCTCAATAAAAACATATTGGAAAATAGTAGGCAATTAATGAGTTTTAGTACCAAATTGAACGCTTTGTATTTCCATATGTTAACCGTAGGCGTTTCTTTGTTGTCTGGCATACTACTTGTATGTCTGAGTGCCTCAAATCAGACTAGTTGACAATCCAAGTGGTGACGTATATGTAAGAAAACGTGGTCTGTTTTATATGTTTATTACCTAAAATAAAGATAATGATCCGTTTGTTAACATTGACCAGCATATGAACAAGAGAACACAAGTAGTTTTCTCCTTTACTGTTGCCTGTTTGTACATTAGAAAGGCTAGATTTCAAGACGTTGGTCATGTGAAACCTGGGACATGGTCGAACAAGGTTAACTTGGAGGAGATCTAAACTAAGTATAAAATTATCAAAATGGTCATAGGACTAAGTACAGACATGAACTGTGGGTTAGACAGCATTAAATTGTCCAAATCAAATGGTTGTACATGTTTATTATGTTATAGCACAAAAAGGACACGTTAGAACTAGAGTAAACATAAGGTATTTGTCCAGTTTGCGAGCATGTACGATGATATAACCCTGCTATATGTTCTTGGGGATTGTGTGTCATTTTACAGGTTTACGGCCTTATTCATATCACTGTTGAGAACACACTCATGGATTTTGTCAGAAAATATGTGACATAGAGAATAATAGGTTAGTGCCGTGTATGAGTAAGTTTATCTGGCAAATCAGGGAATTTATTGGGTGAAAACCTCATCAACGGGAACAGAATTTCAACCTGCGACTTCGCTTTAAGAAGTCAGTCAGATCATGATGTCAGTTGACTGATATAGCAAGTCAAATGTTCACATGGTGGCTTGACATTATATCATAAAGTTTATCAGGCTATTCGTTATCAGGCCGATTTTGCCGGAAGTGACTTGAAAAATGTGAATAGAACACAAGAAGTGGTGTTTTATACTAGTTAAAATCATAGGATCGTCTCAGAAAGACTTATTTTGCTTGCCATAAAGCAATGTAGTGTATTAAGCACCTACGTATTATTCCCTATATGCACAATAGTTAGTTATAGACAGTTGTGATTTCATATACACAACGGTTACAGTAGTTATACACAATGGTCAGTTATGGTGGTTATAGGTAAGAAAACAAAGATGTAGTTTATGGTTTTATTTTCCCACATTACAAATGAAATCATAGCAATAACAAAGATAAGACAAC
The DNA here is from genome assembly GCA_963678985.1 of Spisula subtruncata. Classification (NCBI taxonomy): domain Eukaryota; kingdom Metazoa; phylum Mollusca; class Bivalvia; order Venerida; family Mactridae; genus Spisula; species Spisula subtruncata. Next base: position 9,341,143 of record OY787678.1, on the reverse strand, counting down.
AGCTCTGGATAAACACCAGAGTTAAATCAACTGGTTTTCATGCAAATATAGCGCACTGGTAACTCTATCAATGATAACGAAAAAAAAAAGAAAAAAACATTTTTGTAAAATTATTTTTCTTCAGAAAATAGAAAAAAAAATTTTTTTGCTAAAATTGTTAATTTTCTTTAGAAAAAAAGAGAAAAAAAATTTTACCAAAAAATTTTTTTTCCGTTTCAGTCTTTATCAATGATACAGTTAACTGAGATATAGCATCTGTACAATCTCACTACAATCAATATTCATGTTAACTTGCTTATTGTAAATATAAAAATCAGAGGAAAACTACAGACGTTCAGACTAATTCAATTAAACTCAATATTTGTCCCTGAAAACACAGCCTTTAGGAAACATTTCACTTTCTAGGTTTGAAGATGAAACCTCAAATAAGGAAGTAAAATAGATCTGAGAAATATTACCCTACAACATACTGTTAAATCATTAATTTTCGTTGGGGATTAACTTTCTTGGATCACCTTCAAAGTTCAACCACGAAATCAAATCCCAATGAACAATTATTTTGACCCTTGTATTTATTACCTGAAATGCAAAATCCACAAATTAAGGTCCCCTCGAAATGGTCTTTTTTCCCAAAAACACGAAATTTCGTCCCATTGAAATTAAATGATTTTACAGTATGTCAATAATTGATCTGTAGCTTACAGAGTGGAACCAATTATTGAATATACTTTTATTGAATATTCACATCTTCTGTATACAACAACAGCAATACTTTATACAACTTTGAGAATCAAAAATATCAAAGCCAGGGCCTTATTCACCAACATAGTCAGGCTGAAACTCCAACTTTGACTTAAAATTGACAACATTTATAATCACTGCCATTTCTTTGCAGTTGGATTCAACCATGTGAAATTGTATCTGATTACTGAGTATGTGTTGTCACCCACTGGACATGTATACCAATTTTTATCAAAATCGGTACATTAATGACATCATGCGAGCGAATAGATCATTAGGCAATATAAAATCTAAGTCTATTTTAGGCTTACAATGTTGGTAAATAAGGCGGCAAAGGCCCCTGGACAATGAGGTGTCTTAGCACACTGGCTTTAAAATTGAAGGATTAATGACACCGTGCTTAAAATAGAGACTTACATCATAGCAAGCATTTTACGGCATAGTAAACATTGAATTATTCCAATACGTACATAAGTACAACTAGAACAACCAATATATAATGTTTATAAGGTCAAGGTTGAATCAGGTTTATATAAGCAAGCTACTATAAATCTTGATAATGAGACTTACAAATTGTAGCTTGAAATTAATTGATCATAAACCATACATCAGGTCAAGGTCATTGTAACCATAAAGATTTGTAACCGCAGAATCAATGGAAGTCGTCTATATGAGCTATATTAATAGGACACCGTATTGTCTACAGGCATAATTAGCAAAACAGTTTAACAGAGTTTTTAAGAGAAACATGTTGATTTATTGACAAGCAATTTTCCCAGATTTCCAGAAATCAAATCCCCAAGAGGAATTAATTCAATTTTTAGTCTTCTTACCAGTGAAGAAATCCACAAATTTACCAATCCCATTATTGCTCAGCATTTCCTTAATTGAATATAGAATTTGAATCACAGTATTATAAAGTTCTTATATTCAATGATATGAATGTTTAGAGTCTGCTTATGTAAAGGGTTAGTCATATGGAATATGGTGTTAATTAAAGTAACATTGTCACCTGTATTAAAGAGCCAGTCAATAGTTTTTGGGACACTCAGTCATCATAGCTACCAGGGGTGATATTCACAAAGAATCTTAAGTGAAAACTTCAATAGTTTGACTTGAATTAAAAAAATGAGCAGAACATATTTCTCAGGAAACAAAGAATAATATTTCTTCATTCCGACTAGACTATATGTTTTCTATGCGATTATTGTAGCTCTACACATAATGCCTCTAGACAATGTTAACAATTGGTAATCTTGGTTTTCCTGTTTAGTTGATACACTTAAGGAAAACTTGAGAATTTTAGAAAATACTAAGTTTTCACTTAAGATGCTTTGTAAATGCCACCCCTGACAACTCATCAACTAACCAGACCAATTAACCCTTATCATTGTCAAATGATTGGCCTTCAACTCAAAGGTCAATGATTAACCTATTTGACCACCATAAACAGAACAAATAAAGCTACATCAGTGTGAAGCTACACAATACCGTCCATTCAGCTTTCATGAAACACATTAAACTGTTTAAACAATGAGTATTTTATATACCAATTTTAACCAGAATACTTTAACTTCCCACAGTTATCATCCCCTCCAGTCCCGATAATCCAGGTCCAGGCCCATGCCCCCTTCCAGTCCACTATAAGCTCACCCCTTCTGCACCATGTTTCATATAGGTCTGACCTTTTTGACAATTTGACAATTAAGTAATTAGTATACCAGTAAACTTAACTAACCTTTTTGACAATCAACAATATTAATAAGCCAGTTAAAACCAGAATCACGAAAAGTTATCGAAGTTCTCCTTTTATAATACATTCATCATGCCATGATAACCTAGCAATTTATATACAACTGACCTGATTGATTTGTTCACAGAAGTTTTCATTAACTCCTGAATTATTATGCTGTTAAACCAGAATAAAACTCTGGTTCTTTTAATAACAAGTAACTAGAAATTGCAAGCAATACAGAAGTCCCCTACCAGGTTTTCAGGTTGCAATGTTTCTGTTGCCATGGCAACCACAATTTTTGTCTGAATTAAAAATAAATTAGACATGAATATTGGTCCCTATCCACATGTCAAGTTGCATATACCTAGCTTGAAAACTCTTATGGCAGGATCCAGATTTCTTGACAGACGGACGAAGAGGGCAAACCTATAGTCCCCTCAGGATGAAAACTGTAAGGGGACTTACAACAATGTACATGTAAGCAAGCACTGACCTTGGTTCGAGTATATTGATTTATATGGTAATAGTATAGTGATACAGTGATGGTGCATCCAGATATTTGTCATTAATGATGCATTTACACTGCTCTCCATAAGTTCCTTCACACTGCTAAAATTATATGATTTACTGCAACTGACACTCCTAAAATTATATGATTTACTGCAATTGACAAACACTAGTGTAAAATTCAAACATTTTATAACAGATTAATATGATAAAATGCCATCATTAATACTGTAAAATCATTAATTTTCATGAAGGATTCAATTTCGTAGATTTCATAGTTCATCTTAACCACGGACTTTAATTCCAACAAACATTAATTTTGACCATTGTTTAATTACCTAAAATGCAAATTCCAAGAATTCAAGTCCCAACGAAATTTGTCTTTTTTACCAAAACCACGAAATTTCGTCCCAACGAAATTTAATTATTTTACAGCATAGGGTTTGAAAAGAATCATTAATCTGGTATATTTCAATGTAAGTAAATTGTATAATTGTAGGAATGAGAAAGAACTTTTGGAGGGCACTGTACATACGAGGGTTGTACCAGAATTACTTAGACTTTTGTCATACGTTCCATACCATTCATCATACAAACAAATAATTTTGTCTGTAGTGCAAATAATATTTACTGAGTAAGTACTTGAAATTTCAAAGCAGCATCTTATTTGGATCAAATATATGCCTAAATAAAAAAATTATGACAAAAGTCTACGTTATTCTGGTACACCCCTCGTACACATCTAACATTGACTAAGTATTTGAATGTTAACAGTATTTGCCCACATATATACATAGGTAACCTAAACAATAAAACCATCATAGTGTTTATATCCATGTATAAAGTCAGTGGAAATTTATAAATTCTTCAACAACACAAAAAATGCCACAAACAAAGATAGTTAATAAATAAAATTATAAAATGTGAAAATAATAATAGACCAAGCAACAAAACAATAAATATACAAGTATTTAGAAATGAGGGTCATTTAGGCCCTAGAACACTCACCCGGGTAGAAAGCAAACCATGTAAGCTTGTATAAACAGATACTGTGAAATCATTCATTTTCTTAAGGGATTGAATTTCGATGATTTCCTGGTTCACATTAAACCACAAAATCAAATACCATTGAACAATAATATTGACCCTTGTATTTATTTCATCAAATGCAAATCCATGAATTTACATCATATCAAAATGGTCATTATTTTACCAAAACCACAAAATTTTGTCCCGTCGAAATTAACAATTTTACAGTTAGTTATTCATAGTAGAAAATGTTGAGGATTTGTGTGGTATAAAACAAACATTGAGTGATCACAACAACCTACCACGAGGGCTTCAATACTCAGGTAAGCCAACAAATAATATATATTAAATATATCATATAAATATGTTCACAAATAAAGGACAACAGAAATAAATTATGTGGGACATTAAACTTGGTCTTCAAGACACATCCAACAAAACTCTCACATAAAGACCACCTCAATAATAAGACCACCTCAAACATTTGAACACAGTTTTCTGCCATTTTACTGTTGTGCTCTTTATTCAACTCCATTAATAGGACACACTATTATAAGAAGACCAGGCCCCAATCTCCCGAAGCATTTCGACCATAATTTGTGCAAATCAGAGTATGATTTTAAAATAAATCGGAAGCTATAACTCATCAAAATTTACTGAAATAAACAAAGAATAACATTTGTTGTTTGTAATGGTAATAATGAGTCCATCTTCCCTTGTAAATTATCCAAATCATGCATGGCAATATTTGAGATGAGATTTATCTCCAATTGAGATGTTTAGGGAGATTAGGGTCAGACAGTCTCGAGTGTTCCAAAGGACAATCTTATTATTAAAGTTAGACAGTGTAATTAAATTACAAACAAAACAAACATTTGATCTCAAAATAAATAATAAATATGGAATGTGGATAAACTGTACAGAATAAATACATGAACATTGAACAGTCTGGCCCAAATCTCTAACAATATATCTCATACATTTTAGATGCTACATTAACCAGAAGACATGAGCTAGGTCTCTAAAAGTGTGACCTCGACCTTTGAACAAGGTCCCTGGGGTCAGAATGTGACTGTTACTAAGAAATTATAAAATCCGATAAGAAATAACAATATTAAAATCAGACAAAATTTGTGTAACTACTTTTGATCACTACGTATTAGCATGCCCTAGGGACCTGGAACATGACAAATTATCTTGATGAGAAAAACATCTGTATGAAACTATTTAAATATCATCGGGGATGGTTTAAATGATAGTTTCAGCTTTCTAATATTTGACCTCTAAGTAAACATGACACATTGTCTTGTTGTAGTAAACAGTTTTATCACATAAATAACGTTATATTCCATGTGGTAACAAATGACCGAACAATGTTCTCCAACATGTATGATAACAAATCCACAAAAATGTAACATCGCCAGCTTAAATTTTATTTCTTACGTTGTAATGACTATGTAACTATTATAATGTAATAAAAAGAATCTGTCATTTGATGTCTTTGAGATCAATATTTCTTAAACTTGTCACAAATTCACCAAAGGTTCGCTAAATAACTTGTGACTTCTAGACTCGTTTCAGAGATGTTGATCTCCAAAGACAACTCATGACGGATCCTATATATACCAAGTTATTATAATATCATATAATAAATGGCATAGTTACAGAGCGAAGACGATTTGTGAACATACAGACAGAGTGAACACTCTAAATCTGAAATCCAAGTTGGAGACCATTCTCTAATAATAACATTATTATTACATCTAAATTGCACAAGTTCTCTTTTAGAGATTGAGGCCAGGCTCAAACAAGGTCATAACATGATTGAATAATGGACTATTGAAAAGATGTTCAAGCTGTAAAGGCTGTCCTACAATCGAGTAATGGCAACATTTCATCAAAACTAGGCTTTTAAATTTTATAGGGCCCATAAATTTGTTGAAACTTTGGTTAAGGTTTAACCACATGTAACTGTATCATTGATAAAGACTAAAACAAAACAAAAATTCTATAAATATACATTTTACCAAGAAAAAATGTTTTCATTATCATTCATTCAGATTCCTGTAGGTTTAACAACAAACATCATATGTTGACAATACTCCTGAAAAATTGCCATAACCAAATTTTGAAGACCTAACTTAGATTTAACTTAGGGGCTAACGTTGTTAGAAAATGTAGGTATACACTCTTAAGGGTATTTAACATTGAAAGATTGATTCTAATTTATCCATTCTAAATCCTAGTTTGTTTTACCATGAACCTGGCCCCGATCTCTCGAGGTATCTCATTCTGAGCAAGATCTCATCTCAAACATTGAAATGCATATTAATGTCAATTTCCATACAAAGCAATACTCAAAATTAGCATAACTTGACAGAAATTGTATTCTGAAGTTATTACAGTAATATTTTAAGATCTGAAACTTCAGATTTATCTCTAATAGTGACTCTGATTTTAGCAAAATCTCAATTCGGGATTCTTCGGGAGATCGGGGCCCGGTTTAATGTAATTATTGGACATTTGCTTGTACTATCGACACGGATCTGTGAAACCACTCACCAACATCAAGATTTTGTATATACCTAAAAGCAATGGTAAACTATACAGTGTTTTGAGCTTGTTCTAGTATGACATTTCATCATGTAGTAGTTATATGATTGGTCAGAGCAATATAAGTGAACATACATGTATAATTAAATGAATTCATGTAAAATACTGAACATGTGATTTTCATTGCAACTCATCCATTGCAAATAATTTTTCTATTGGTAAATGACTGAAACATGGTATGTGAGTAGATAGTCTGCACACTTGTTGATATATGTATCTCAGAAGCAAACTTTGGCCCTGCAATGGTGACAGGTGTCTAATTCACCAACGTTGTAAGTCTAAAATTCAGTCTTAGAATTTAAATTGTCAAATGTTCTATTCGCTCTCATGATGTTATTAATGTACCGATTTTAATATAAATTTGTATTCATGTTCAGGGTAACAATAAACAATCAGCCAAAATTTCACATGGTTAAATCTAATTGCAAAGAAATGGTAGTGATTTTAAATGTCAATTTTAAGTCTAAGTCTGAGACTTACAACTTTGATGAATAAGGCCCCAGGTATTCATGTAGGATTTACCTTCAAGTTGACAGTAAACATTTGCTACTAGTGTCAGTTTCATATTATATATTAAGACCCAAGATTTTCTTGCCATAAAGGTATTTAACAAATTAACCATACTAACACAGATGTTAATGTAGCGGAGACTGTAACAGCTCTGACAATAATTGGATTTCATGATCATAATAAACTGAGACAAAGTATCAAGTCTATCTTAACAAGACAGTTTTTGCATGTATGCCTACCATAGCAGCCCTATATTCAGAAATGTTAAGGTCACTGTGACCTTGACCTTTGACCAACTGAAATCAAAGTCATCTTCTGCTTTTGGCCAACCTCCACGACGATTCTAGGGAAAATCAATTTTGAACCGAAACCAATTTGAGGACTTGGTTCAAAAATATGGTTCATGCCTCTATAACTTGATGTAGTTACCATAGTTTTGCACTGAGCCTTAGATTTGGTCTACCGACTAACCAACATACCAACATGTGCAAAGCAATATACTCCTCATCAAAGATACGGGGGAATAAATATACCTAACTTGTTACAAACAGATGGATTGTTAACACACAATGGTTTTAATACAAAAATAAATAATTTGGATTTAATTGTATGGGTTCCTTAAGATCGATCATTGGTTCATTCAGGAGACCAATAACACTGATTGAACTGTTTCAACTCAATTTTAAAATAACAATATGATTGCCACATGGTTAAACGACTGGCACTTGAAACAGGGATCATCATTACAGGTAACTGTATCATTGATAAAGAAATTTGAAAATGAACAAAAAATGGTAAAATACAAATTTTTAAAACAAAAATAATTTCGTTTTTTTTTTCAGTTTTTAATGATACGTTTACCTGTGGGGCTTATTGGTTTAAGTCCAGTGATTAATTTTGGAGTGAGTCCCGAGTCCCTGACTCACAGAAAAGGACTCATACTTTTCTAAACCAAAATGAAACACTGAAGTCCCACCGGATTGATGTAAGATGAATAGGATTATTCTTCAACAAAAGTATTTCAAATTAAAGCAACACAACTATAGTCAGAAGATTTCTCAATCAACGTTGGTAAGATGAGATCAGGGCCCGAAATTACATTCAATACTTATATACTGTTTGACCAACCTACCGGTGCATTAACAGTATAATGGAAATATTTTGCATTTATATAAAGAAATTCCACATGAAATGATATTTACTTAAACTTTACAAACATTCCTGCCTTTGATTATGACATTTTTCTAATAAATGAGTCTGTATTGAGAAAATCGTAGGCGAAATCAATTTGTCAGTCGGCCGCCATTTTTGTTTACAAAAATTCCAATCACCGGTGTATTGATACAAATCCTCCCATCATGTAAACAAATCAGCATTGAAAATGGCGGGAAAAAGCTGATGACGTCATTTGACACTTTCGGCAGCTAAATTAGATATTGACACGATCAAATGCATCATTATATTTATTTTTTCGTAGAAAATACAATAATTATGGTTATTTCTTAAAGAAAACAAGGTATTTTGAAAAGATTATTTGATTTTGATATTTTATCGAACATTTTCTGCCCAAACGATGTTTGTTGATTTGTTTACATTTGTAATGAATGCCTGTGTGAAAAAAACAAGTGTGACTCCAAAACGAGGCTGTTTATCGTATATTCTCGGATAACACGGTATTAAGCATGCACCGGTAATTGGGTGGGTGAGTATACTCTGCACTCAACTATTGAAAATGTAGGATAATTAGCTATTATTTTTCTAGATTGTAAATATAAATAAGGACAATGTATAGAATTATTATTTGAATCTTGAAAATAGCATTTGATACATTATCTATGCAATTACATTCTATTTGAGATAAAAATGTAATTGTTGAATATGAGTACCAGACTGCACTCAGGCTGATAAATTACACCTATAGCTTACAAATACACTAAATTTCAATTGGAACCAAGCAAATGATAAGATTTAGCACCTATTCAAGATAACTTCAATTCTCGTTCTCAAAAAATGTCGCTTTGAATCTTTAAAGAAGGATTTTCAATATTTGAGTGCTGAGTGCAGAGTGTAAGTATTGATTGTAATTTTGGGCCCTGGTAGATTTGTTAGTACTGTTTGTGATTCTTGCAGAGTCAGCAAATTAACCCATCACATGTAAAATACTAAATCACTGATAATTTCATTAGATTTCTTAGATTTGTTCCTTGACATTAAGATTATGAGCTGCGAAGAAATCGTCCAATATTTTCACGACAAGACCAGCTGCACAGCAGAACGTGTCGATATCCAACATCAGACTCGCATTGTATGTCTCATTATCTACGTTATTCTCACTTGGATTTAACAAGGAAATGAAAGTACTACGGTATGGTAGAGCTTTTACTGCAACCTGAAAGCAGAATGTACACATCAGTATGGTAGAGGTTTTACTACAACCTGAAAACAGAACATGAAGAACAGTATGGTGGAGGTATTAAATAGTGGTACACTGTATTTTTTAAAACTTTTCAAAAATTTAATCCTGCCAAATCAGTTTATTAACAAATACAATATCCAAGGGAGGCATAGATATGCCTGCCATATTTCAGCAGAAAGCTGACTGGCAAATAAAGGCTTAGCTCGGCTTGGCATACAACGTTTTGTATAAGCACATGATATATCATACCATAATCCTCATGATGGCATTATTTTGATAATAACAAATACTTAGTTACTGTTCTCTAGGTCACATTATGCCAAACCTAGAATATCTATGTGGGTGGGGTACTCCCTTCACACATGTTATATCATCTTGAAACAGGTTACAATAGAGACAAAGAATGCAGATGTATAAATGGAGCCAAATTTAAAATCAGGAAAATTAATAATTAAATTATATATGCCGTAAACAATTTTTGACAAACAGGAGGCATTCAACCACATAGTTTCCATATTTTTTATTAAGATATTCCTTCAAAATAGATTAAAATTACCATAACTTTGCTATTTCTCAAGATATTTTCATCAAATATCTTTTATTTTGGTCAGAAATCATGGCCTTTCGAGATCTATAAATCAGAAATTCTGGATTTTTTCGGAAAAATTTACCCCCCTGAGAATATTAATACTTACAGCAAACACTCCTCGGACCACCCAGCCATGATATGGTTTTAACGACAATGTATACGCTTTGCTCGCAGCTTTGCTCAAGTTCTCTTCACCTTTTTTAAGTTCTTCCAAAAATCCAGAAATAAACTCAAGGCTCCTAAAATATACATTCATTATAGTTTATAAACTCAAGGCTTCTTAAATATAGATTCATCATAGTTTATAAACTCAAGGCTCCTGAAATATAGATGCAACATAGTATATAAACTCAAGGCTTCTTAAATATAGATTCATCATAGTTTATAAACTCAAGGCTTCTTAAATATAGATTCATCATAGTATATAAACTCAAGGCTTCTTAAATATAGATTCATCATAGTTTATAAACTCAAGGCTTCTTAAATATAGATTCATCATAGTTTATAAACTCAAGGCTTCTTAAATATAGATGCAACATAGTATTTAAACTCAAGGCTTCTTAAATATAGATTTGGATGAGACTTTAAACCGAGGTCCAATGTATGGGTGCTATACAAATGGCATGTAAAAGAACCAGTGGTGTCTTTGGAACGAGTGGCCTCACCCATATGGAATATCCGGTGGCGAGGACAAATAAACGCAATAAGCCTGAACTTTTTCATCGTTAGTCAGCCCGCTTAGTTCAGTCGGTAGAGCACAAGACTTCTGATCTCGGGAATACAGAATATCGAGTGGCGTGGATAAATAAAATCATGTAAACGAACCTTTTCATCCATAGTAATGCCATGGTAGCTGATGAAGGTAGATGTTGCTGCCTCTTACTGATTTCATGTAGAACAATACTCTGCAGTGTGATAAATTCTTGTGGATGTACCGAGTATTTCGTGCGAACTTTCTACAAACAAGATAATAAACAAAATAAAAATCAGGAAAAATTATATGCAACCAAACATTTGTGTTAAACAAGAGGCCTTTAATGACATAATTTCCACATTTAAATCCGTATTTATTAAAGAAAATCCTTCAGAGAAGAATAAATTAGCTATTACTTTGACATTTCTTGAGATATTTTCATCAAATAACTTTTATTTCGGTGAGAAGTCATTGCTCTTCAATGTACAATAAATCCGGAATTCAAGATAAATCAGGATGATTGACACCCCTGTATACAATAGGGAAGTGCAAAGGTAATACTAGATTGAGAAAGTTGCTTCAACTTTTCTACCATAAAATTATGGTAATCATTTACAAAATTGTCATACAGTCAAAGTACTTTCAGATATAGCCATGAAGAATCAATTTACCCTGACTTCATTGAAAACTTCAAAACCATTTATCTACCATCCAAAAATTTACAAAAACCCCAGAACTGTTTTTTAATAAAATCCACAAATTAGTGAAGCCATGAAATTGGTTATAAAAGAAAATTCACAAATGAAGCCATTGAATAGCATAGAAATTGATGCCAGAGTAGAAATACTGAGCAGTAGAGTGATCAATGTATAAAAAGTACATATCGTAGGCTTAGTGCAAAACTATGGTATGTGTCTATCTAAACTATGGTAGTTACCATTCTTTTGCACTAAGCCCTTGTTATAGCCTACCCTTATGTTTCCTTGGAAGTCCATTTTAACAGGAGCAAATGCGGTGGAATTCAATTTATCTGTAAAAACATTGAAAATAGGAGTGATAACGCAAAACATTTCATAAGATACATGTTCATGTGTTTTAAAAGGGATTTAGATGCATAAACAGGAACAGGGAAGGTAATGATTCTAGTGGTTATAAATATGGGACAGAAGATCATACAATGAATTAACTGTACCTTTGTTCAAAGTTAGGTGAACTTGAAAAACCAGAAATAAACAACAAAACAGGAGTAACTCCACCTTTAAGATAATATGAGTTCTTGGCAGGTATGATGTATAACAACATCAAAGTGGTCTCTTTAGGCAGGTGGCCTCTCTTGACAAGTAAACATGATCTTTTTTTGCAGGTTATCTTTAAAATATTACAGTGGTGTTTAGTAGTGAGCAAGTTCAATTGGTCAATCTTAACGTGTTTGTATGAAGCAGAATCAGGACCAAAACATTGCACATGTGACTAAAAATTGTATATGAACTCTCATCCCAAGTTTCATTCATCACGCAAGTGGAAGGCTTAGAATGAGAAGGTCATAAGTACAAAATGTATAAAGCTTTGAGTAATGATTATTAATGAAACATCAGCGTTCATATACAATTTAGGTGCTTCTTATGAGTCAATTTTCATGAAAATCGGAACTTGTCATGTTGACCAAAATGAAGTTGTAAAAGCTTGTTTTACCATAAGTAAAGAGTAAATTTCAAACAGTTTTGCTTGTTTTCTCAAAAATTTGATTTTGTAGTTGTACTTACGACCTTCTCATTCTAAGCCATTGATATACTGAAACACTACATTATACAGAACATCAGAAGTATACTTACCAAATATAGGTAGAAGATTTTTACATGAATTAAGGAACGGTTCTACAGGAATGCCAGCATCGTCCAGAATCTTCAAATCCATAAAACTACAAACATTAAACATAAATTAAATACAGGAAATTTATTTCAAACAAAAAGGAGGTTCAACTAAGAACACCAAAATGACAATGATGCATGATTTAAAGTCTAAGGGGAGCAACTGTTGCAAAGTTAGTATTTTGTTCACCATACAATTTGCTTAATACTATATTTGATTCACTATTTTGAGAGATAAAGTTAACATTCTATCATCGAGTATTGGTCATTTGTTAAGAAACAGCCATTATGGTTCCATAATTCATTGTACGTAATGGATGATCAGAAAAAAGTTGTGGGAACAATACTGTGACTTTGAAGAAATTTACTTATTACATTCATGAAGGGCAATCATTTCTTAATGTTCCTGTATCATGATTAAAAAAAAAAATCTGAAAGTTTGTATCCATGGCAACCAGACTTATTACATAAAATGATAAGTCAGGAATTTTTTTTTGGCATTGTGAAACTGCCTAGCGACCAGAAATGTAATACATACACTATTTTTCTGATATGAATCAAATCATAATAAGATTATTCTGGCATATGATATTACACTATAACACGACAGAGTTCTTATAATTGCCTCATGTAATTTCAGACACAGAAAATTTGAAATGTCAATCTGATTAACGCTTTGTGAACTTTAATATGACACCTTACTGTAGTATGTGATAAAATAAACACATTATTATATAGCAGACGTTTCTTATTTTTGCCTGGTTCTAGTGAACTAGTTACTGTGAACCAGTAAAAGGCCATCAGTCATGATTCACTTATCTAAGACTTCTATACTGTATGGATTGGGTATATAGATTCAGCTTTTGAAAACTTTTAGACTTGGGAAATTTTTAAAAGTTTATAGACCAAGAAATAGAGGATATTGCATGAGTGCTGATTACATTCAACTTTTATTAAACAAATGGACAAACAATATGACACAAGGCTTTGTCGAGTGCCATTTTGTTTTTGTTGACAGCAGTCCAGTATATGAGCCGTGAATCAGCATAACTGTCAGCCAAGACAACATACATACCTGTACTCCATTTCAGAGAAGAATGTCGGCACTTTGGGTTCTATAGGGTCCAGAAACACATCCCCTTCCTCGCTCGACTTAAAGCTTACATCAGATGTTCTCCGTGAATTATCACCTAACGGAGAATCTTGTGTTAATGTTAGAACATGTGAACTACCATCACTGAAATCTCTCTCGTTACAATTATTAGATACATCATTCTCCTTTATATCCAACAATCTTTCTGTTAGTTTTAAATCCTTTGGATTAGATTGCACAACAGGTCCCAGTCTATCTAGACCATGTGGTAAAGTTCGGCCATTTTGACTGACGGATGAATTTAAAACTGGCACAATTTGGTCCGGAGAAGATGGTTCAAATGTGTCGGAGTTGGAACGATTACTGGTACGAGAATTTTGACGTGATGTGGATGTTGTATCAATACTTGAAACAGATGGAGATCGGGAATGACTGTGTACTCTGAAAATAAATAAATGATTATTTATTCATTAACAAAATCTCGTTATTTTCGCAATTTCTGAGAAAATATAATGAATCTGTTTCATATTTTGCGGGGCAATCCTTAAAAAGTGCATTTTTGAGTCAATTAAACAAAATTTTGTAGAAAACTTTACCAGTAATATAATAAAAATGTCAACAGAAACTATACAGATTTAACTAGAGACTATTTAAAAGAACAAGGGATAAATACATAAGATGCTAGTATGGCATTATTTAATGTCATAACATGATAATTATATTTGTAGCCCACTACAATAGTATTTATAAATTATAATTTCAAGGCAATGTAGAATTGTTATTTCTTAATATTGTTGCACTATATTTATATCATGGACAGATTTAAGTATGAGGAAAAAAAGTATGAGAAAATGGGACAGGGAAGGCAGCACTCAACTTAACCAGCCAAGCACAGAAATCATTAGCACCTAAAATAGCTACACTGAGCAATGCCCAAACAAAAGCAAAAAAAAGATTAAAAGTCCAAGTCCCGCCGCAAAAATGCAGGATGACCCAATTTTACCAAGAAATTACAAAATAACGGAGATCCCAAGAGACTGAATGAAACGCAGCCAAGACTCCTAGTTGTGTATATGATTTGTCTTTCATAATGAGATTTGTCTATATTCTTAACTCATGACCCGTCTGTATCATCTGTCATACGTCTGATTTCAACATTTGATTGTTTTTGTCTAGACAAGTTTCAATGCTGATTTCTTTCCATGACAGACGTATATCTAACCCCATGTTATTCCAATAATAAATCACTTACTTATCACTAGAATTTTGTCTGCTCAAATTGCGAGTCTGAAAATGGAAAAAAGATATGTGCAATGATTTAAAATAAACAAGAGTATTGATTTGACTTAAGAAAATGACTCTGACAATAAACTCAACCGACGCACACGCTGACGATCACGTCATGACAGTAGCTCAATTTTTTTCTTCAAAAAGTAGAGCTAAAAATATCTGATGTGATAATCGTCAGATCAAATACTGTAAATTCATTTAATTTTGATGGGACAAAATTGCGTGGTTTTGGTAAAAAAGACTATTTTGATGGGATTAGATTTTGTGGTTGAAGATGAACCACAAAACCATGAAATTTAATCCCAATGAAAATTATTGACTTTACAGTACTACATTTTGTGTGATCTACATGTTTAATTCTAACATGACCTATGATTGTTCCAATATACATAAATAACAAGAATAACATCATTAAATATTTGGTATGCCAACAGTAGTGATAGGTCATGCAGCCAACAGGTACACAAGTAAAATTCTCAATTGAAGTAATAAAAGCTCATGACATAATTACAAGTCAAGTCAGAACGAAAAATTCAAAAACTCTTGATAATAATATACAGTATCTTTTATTTAACAATTTCAATTGGTTTGTAGCAAATAACAAAGAATGACACAACAAATCGCTGGCTTAAAATGAGAAGGTCGTAACTAAAAAATGAATATTTTGAGAAAACATGAAAAAACTCTCTGAAAATTACTCTTTACCTTTATGGTAAAACAAGCTGTTTCAACTTCAGTTAAATTTGGTCAACATGACAAGTTCCGATTTTCACGAAAATAGGCTTATAAGAAGTGCCTTGTCATTGGCAAAGACTTCCAAACACTGGATATGAAAGTAGAGTATTTCTTAGAGAATTTCTGATTAGCTGACCCGAGATTATCAGTCACTTGATCTACCTACGTCACACGATTGAAGAATCATTGTGGATTATCAAAGATTTTAGGAAAAATCGATGACTTTCAAATCTTTCTTTGGACATCTTTGTCATTAGCAAGCAATATAGAGAGCAGAAAGGGGAGATAATCCAGAAGGTGATGAATTTAATGCTATGATGTACCTTTTTATTGGGTAGTTTATGTGGTGATGGTGGTAGTGTAGCATCAGTGATAGGTGACATTGGAGCACGAGTTCCTTCATACATTGATGTAGACTGCACTAACTGCATACATTCTTCTAAAGTCTGTATAAACGTGTCACATGTAGGACTCAATAATGAGGTAGCTTCTTCAAGTTTCTGTGGAGAAAATGTATTCTATTATAACACTGTAACATCATTAGAAGTTGACATTAAATTCCATTTAAATTATTATCCAAAAATATAGGAACCGTCATCAGTTAACATCAGTTAACAAGTTTAAGAAATGTTGACACCGAATAACAGATTCTTTTTATCAGAAATAACAAATTTAATGAGTAACGGCGACGTTACATTTTTGCGCGTTTGTTATCACACGTGTTGGAGAGCATTGTTCTGTCATTTGTTAACACATGGAATATCACATTATTTAAGTGATAAAATGTCTTCTATTATACCACTGTTACATCATTAGATGTTGACTTTAATTCCATTTATTTAGATTACTGTAAAATCATTAATTTTCGTGGGCGATTAAATTTCGTGGATTTCATAGTTCACCTTCAACCACAAAATTAAATGCCATTGAACAATAATTTTGGCACATATTTATTACCTGACTTGCAAAATCCACAAATTAACGTCCCATAGAAATGGTCATTTTTACCAAAACCACGAAATTTCGTCCCATCAAAATTAAATGAATTAACAGTATTTACAAATTTATGGTGTAATAAACTAATGGATATTTATTATTGTAGACATGACAGGTAGTATTTTTACAAGGTCAAGTTATAGTGGGGACTTTGCCATCATGTTATTCCCGGATAATGGCTTAAAAAATGTAGGTTGATAAAAACAACAGACAGAGAGATTTCATTAGGTTTTAAAACAAGGTCTATAAATGCCTGACAACTTCACTGTACGCTCATCCACACTCCTGTAAACTTCCCTGAATTCAAGTTACATCAGAGCTACATAAATATAAGGTTTTAGTCCAATGGGTATTTTGCCCCCAAAGTTTCAATTTTGATTGGGTTTTGACAAATTTTATTTGAGTATTTACTCAAATTCCTAGGGTAAATGAACTTTCATGTACTGTTTTTCAATATATCATCCTTTTCTTTTTGGGTATTTCAGATTGACATTGCTTTTTCTTACTTCCTCCTCTCAAAATCTATTGGGTTATTAAGAAAATCAATTGGGTAATTACCCCCAATATGCAGCTTATCTATAGCTCTGATACATGTTCTTGCATATTTAACTAGGTCACTTATAGTTCATAATGATTTTGTATGTCATCATGTTATTTTCACTAGTCATTCTGAAATTATGCAAGTCATTACAAGTCACATAAATTGTTAATCAGTTATTTTTCACACTAATAAAATTTTATTCAATTTGAAGATTTCTAAACCCATTTTGGGTAAACAAATCCATTATGTCCTCTTTTGGCCTTGTCAGAGCATTGATTGACACAGCTAAATTTGTAGAAAGATAAGTTGATTAAGTTTAACTTATGTCTCTATCATAAATATAAGTACTTTCATGGATTAACAATTGTTACGTTACAGTGGAACGTAAACAACAACATAGATTTACACCCCGTTATAGAAATGAAAGAGAAAACATTTTAACAACACTTTGATCCTGCAAGATCTCAGCAAAGAACAATACAACCCATGTTTAGTTTTACCTAAACACTCAGACAGACAGGGGACCAGTGTTTGTGAGGTACAGAGACTGGTGTTCTGTGTAAAGGTTGTGGGTTTACGATAACAATTTCTGAAAAATACAAGTATCCTGTTGTCTCCTGTTTCTGGCCATCTAAGGACAAAACTGATTTTATATGTTTTAAAATATTTTTTTAATTATTTAAATTAGAGGAAAGTATGACTTAATCATTTTTGCAAAACATGCAATCAACGAAAACACAAACATTTAACTTGCATGGTCAATCTATTTTTGGCATCATATCATGTGACCTCCATGATCTGAATAACAAACACTTTCTCATATTTCCGTCCCTTGACTGGTATTCTTACTAACTTCACATGGTGCCCAAGTTGTAGTTTTACCCTTCCGACACATGCTGACATTCTGATTAATGACTGCAAAGTGCAAACCAGTCTTAGTAAGAGTTTGGGCAAGGAGAAGAGGAGTTGCTTCCCTTTTATAAAAGCTGATTTTTTTGATTTTTTGAAATTTTTCGCTTTTTGTCCAAATCCGATGCATGTTTTATAAAATTACTCATTAGTGAAGCTAAGCTTTTTTGATGTGTGCCGGAAAAATGAGAAAGGCTGGAAATATGAGAAACATGGATACTGGTTAGTGATCCAGCAAGTAGTCAAAGACAGGAATTTCTACACATGTTGATTCCAATGCCATGAAAACATGTACCAGCATACGTTACCTGTGTATCAAGCTCATTCTTTTTCTCTGCCACCATTTTAACAGAATGGATTTGTTGAACCAATAAATCACAGTAAAGTCGGAGTTCTGACCGTTTGGTCTTCAGTAGATCATGTGTTACACTGTCTGAAATATGGACAAATACAAGATGTTAGTACAGTAGATCATGTGTTACACTGTCTGAAATATGGACAATTACATGATGTAAGTACAGACATCATGTGTTACACTGTCTGAAATATGGACAATTACATGATGTAAGTACAGACACCATGTGTTACATTGTCTGAAATATGGACAAATACAAGATGTAAGTACAGACATCATGAGTAACAGTGTCTGAAATATGGACAAATACAAGATGTTAGTTCAGACATCATGTGTTACACTGTCTGAAATATGGACAAATACAAGATGTTAGTACAGACATCATGTGTTACACTGTCTGAAATATGGACAAATACAAGATGTTAGTACAGACATCATGTGTTACACTGTCTGAAATATGGACAATTACATGATGTAAGTACAGACATCATGTGTTACACTGTCTGAAATATGGACAAATACAAGATGTTAGTACAGACATCATGTGTTACACTGTCTGAAATATGGACAAATACAAGATGTTAGTACAGACATCATGTGTTACACTGTCTGAAATATGGACAAATACAAGATGTAAGTACAGACATCATGTGTTACACTGTCTGAAATATGGACAATTACAAGATGTTAGTACAGTAGATCATGTGTTACACTGTCTGAAATATGGACAAATACAAGATGTTAGTTCAGACATCATGTGTTACACTGTCTGAAATATGGACAAATACAAGATGTTAGTACAGACGTGTCCTTTTTACACACAGTATTCAGGAGTTCTACTGAGGCATAATGCCCAATCCTGAAAACCAGTCGCAAGTCTACTTTGGATAACATTAGCAAACATTCCTAAGCCTCTTTTAAGTTTGAAACATTGTTTTATTATCAAAATAGAATAAAGGAACTTCAAATGACCTTAACTTGGGCAATTCTTTGAATATTTTCATCAAACAACTTTTATTTTGTGCAGACAGAATAGTCCTTCCTAGTGCAGTAAATCTGAATTCATTAATCTGTATTACAAGGACCGTAGGAATACAATGAGGCAGGATTGACACACCTTCTCTTCTCACTATGTCATTAGATACTATAGACAGTAATACTGTATTCATAATAGGAAGACTTATAGTTGATTTCATCGTGAACTATATTTAGACAGTGTACTTAAAGTTTGATATTTCTCTTGACATCAATATGACTTCTATAATGACAGTTTATATGTTTTTGATAGCATCAGACTGAAATACAGCATTTCTATCAAATATACTCATTTCAACAATAACTTGCTCTAAATTTTATTTTAGCAAAGAACATTTCAAGAACTGTTTATTATAGTGGACATAGATGCCATGCTATGGTCTTAGCCTTCGAAACGGATAATACCAATTGTGACATTGGCGGCTTAGAATGAGAAGGGCGTAAGTACAAAATCGATATTTTGCGAGAACAAGACAAAACTGTCCGAAAATTACTCTTTACTTATCGTAAAACAAGCTGTTTAAACTTCAGTTTTGTCAACATAACAAGTTCAGATTTTCATGAAAATGGGCTCATAAGAAGTGCCCTGTGATGCTGATTTTAAATATGTATCACTCTTATAAGGTTATAAGTAGTACTAACGACCTTCTCATTCTAAGCCAGTGACAGATCTTGACTGTGAGATCATAGTCTAAAACCAACAACAAGGACACAGAAATCATGAAATCCCTGTGTTAACATAAGTTATACATATACCTGTGGTAACATATGTACAATATATACCTGATTCATCTGTAGAGTTAGCCATAGAAGCTTTGGTACTACCTAGAGCTACCAACCATTCCTGACGCTCCTGTGCTGTAGCAGCCTTCACATAGAAATGTTGTTCACCAGGAATAATCAGGTCCAGTCTGGTTGTATCTGTAGCATGCACTGAAAACATAACATTTAGTTTAAACATTATTTATTCAACAACTAATTATATAAACGGAGATAAAAAATCAACCCATCAAATCATTATCTCAGACTCCATAAATTAAATGACTATGAATAAAGATTTTATTATCATGATTCCATATTTTTATACTTTTTCGAACTGAATAAACAAACAGTATGAACATAAACTGTAAATATGTTGAGTCAATATGACACTATAAATCACAGTAGCTCTATCCTGAATTATTAAACAGTATTTAATGGATTGCAGAGTATTAAAGATGATCATTTAGTCTGGCTGATCAATACTCAGAATTCAACATAGTCAAAGGCATTTGAAACCATGAACTTTGGATCACATTGGGTTACGTGTTTATTAGAGTACCTATACATGCAGGTGTCAGTAAATTCAGGTGTTGACACTATATTTGGTCACTGGTCCTAAAGAAAAGAAGCGTTAAATTTGTAAAGAAAACAGCAACTAGTCCTTCATGATGTTCACTGGTCCTTCGAGATTTTAACTGACCTCGGGCCAGGTGCCCAGTGTTATTGTCGAGCCTTGTAAATAATACAGCATAATAGACTTACCTGAGATATCACAGACTGACATCTTGACAGAACCCTTACATCCTGAACTAACATCATCTTCTGATTTATAATACGACAATATTCCATTATCTAGTACAAACCATCTTTCTTGCCATCCTAAATATGAGAATCAAATTACAAAATAAATAAATCATGTGAATAATGCAATTTAGTACTACATACGTTTGCTCGGTATCAAAATCGAAGGTGTCTGAAATCTCTAATAAACTGTTTCTGATATTTCAACTATCAGTATCACTAGACTAATAGTTAGTTTCTAATAGCTTATCTTGCTGCTAGCTGAAACATAATGTCCAACCTGATGACAAGAGTTTCATGCTATGTAGATATTGAATAGAAGTGGTGGTGATTGGTGATTACGTTAGGACATGGTTAAGAACTTAAGTACTTCAATACCAAGCGCTGTTTTGCTACGGTGTTCAAAATTTTGAAGACGTCTTCAAAGATTAAGGGTCAACTTGGCCGAATTAATAACTTGGTTGGTAAATCTCGGCAGAAGTTCCAATTCGACAAGCTCAGACACGGACGGAATTGAATAACACTGTTTCTTTGTAAAAATTATCATGTTTTATGCACCAGTCAGTTGCATTCACAGCCCCTATCCCTGGGATCCTCAGGAGATAGCCAGGGAAACAGCCATGTTTTTACCTTCTACCTTCCCCCGCACTGCTGGGGAAACATTTAGACATTTTTTCTCCAACTGATACCCCAAGGACAATATTTAGTTGTCAGGGGCCCGGGGAAATACCGGAGATTTTACCATCAGACTACCCAGGCTGTGGAAAGGTTGGGGTATTGATAACCCATAAGTAAAAATTCGGTACCATCCCCGGAGACGGGGGAGGGGGTCGTGGATACAACTGGTGCATTAATTGATCCACTGGTCTGATTAGCACAGATATATATAAATTAAAATCATTCAATAAGTTAAAAACAAATTAACTATCAATCTTTGTGATAATTCAGATTGTATCTATAGCATGTCATCATTTATTCATAATATGATAGTATCTCGAGAATGTTAAACCATGTTACAAACATTAAACAACACGGAAGTGATACTAGCAACGTGTACCGACTTAGACAGGTTTTATCATGAACCAATCTGTGGACCCTTGGTATAACGCAGACGCATATTGCAGACCAGTTAAATATAGAGGGAAAACGCAGACAAGTTAAACAAAGAAGGATTTTCACATAACGCAGACAAGTTGAACGAAGAGTTATCATTAGAGTATGAAGGATTATAGGGGGATACTTAAAAAGGTGCTAAAGGGGGTATTGTTGATTGATAATGACCAGGGTAATTAAGTGTTGGCTGTTGTTAAATGTTTTTTAACAAATAAATGAGAACATGTAATAGTCTGATTAGTGAAATTAAACTTTGTATATGTATTATTATTATGTATAATATTATATTAAAAATCTTTTTGTACTATAGAATTGAAATTATTGTTAAATAAATAAATTAGAATAACATTATGTGTTGAATTTATGTAAAAATGTGCTCATATCTAAAAAAAATACTGGTAGTTATGTATACAATAAAACGTTAACATATTTAAGGTAAGTATCTGCATACTGGCCCTTTGTAGTGCATATTTTGATGTTAATATAGTTAGCTGAAGTATAGTGTCTGTATTTATTTAAGTATTGTCTGCTTTTTTAATTCATGTAAGTATTGTCTGCATTTTACTCTATTTGTATAGTGTCTGCATTTTCACTATTTATCTACTATTATTACAATGTAAGTTATAAACAGAATGAGTCTGAAACAATTAATTATAAGTTCATAAAGAATTATAATTGTAATTGAAGTTGATAGGTGAAAATTATTTTTAGTTGGTTTCTAATTAGCGCCACATTACACCAAACTAGACAACAGTTTTCTACTTTGATCTATACATCTTTTGATTAAAGATGTTGTTATGCATCTAACTGTTAAAACACAATTACATGTGAAACAATTAATTAATAAATTCACAAAGAATTGTAATTACGTTATAATTGTAATTAAAGTTGATAGGGCGTACAGTTTAGGAAATGACCGTGATAATGACAGAATCATTCCTAAT
Organism: Spisula subtruncata; assembly: GCA_963678985.1. Taxonomy (NCBI): domain Eukaryota; kingdom Metazoa; phylum Mollusca; class Bivalvia; order Venerida; family Mactridae; genus Spisula; species Spisula subtruncata. The sequence goes on along the minus strand of OY787678.1, from coordinate 9,317,867 downwards.
GGACTTAAAAATCTATGGACAAAACAAAAAAATCGTCAATGTCCAAGTACCAAGTGTCAATAAACAGAACAATAACGTCGACTGTGGTCTGTTTGCAATTGCTTTTGTTACTTCGTATTGTTTTAAAAGAAGAATCAGCTTTAATTTAATTTATGATTCTTCAAAGTTGCGGTCACATTTATTTAGTTGTCTGGAATCGGGAGCTATGTCAGAATTTCCAATTACGAGTAAGAACATCAGTCTTCGGAGAAAGAAGAATGTTAAAATGATCAAAATTGAAAATTACTGTATTTGCAATTTACCGGAGTGTTACGACAATATGGTGCAGTGCGACAATTGTTTACTTTGATGTCATAAATTTTGTGTAAATGCTCCGCCTGATATATCTTGTATTGGTCAGGACTTTAATTGTGACTCATGCCACCAATAGTTATATGGTATAATATAATTATGTATGTATATGGTCTGCATTACGTTATTCGATACATTCACATTCCAGTGATCACTCTTGTCGTATGTTGTCTGCGTTTTCCTTCTATGCGTATATTGTCTGCATTTTCATGAATTGATTAAACTGCAGACACTTAAAAAGCGGGTAAAAGTTGTAAATCGGTGCTTTTTTTGGTGCAGCCTGACATAGTATTGTAATGTGCTGGCTATTGCTTTATAGAATTGTTACTGTTATTTTTGTTGCATAATTTATAATATTATGTTTACACATTATTAATTAACTTATTATCGACTTGCATTAAATATATATATGTATAATAATAAATAATGTGTACACTTATGCATGTGTTATGTTTTTCCTTGTATATTAGTATTCTATTTTACTAAACAGTACACCTGTCTTCATTCAATACATTCTTCACACTATACACAGCGATCACTCTATATGTTTGTTGTCTGTGTTTTCCCTCTATATGTATATGGTCTGCATTAATTTATAACTTCACACTCCAGTGATCACTCTTTGTGTATATTGTCTGCGTTTTCCTTCTACGTGTATGTATGTGGTCTGCATTGTTGGAATTAAATTGCATACACTCTAGATTTATTGTGAAAATGCACTTTAAATATCGAGTGAAAATGCAGACACTATACAAATAGAGTGAAAATGAAGACACTATACAAATAGAGTGAAAATGCCGACACTATACAAGTAGAGTGAAAATGCAGACACTATAGAAATAGAGTGAAAATGCAGACACTATAAATATAGAGTGAAAATTCACAATATAAAAAAAGTGAAAATGCAGACACTAACAAGTAGAGGGAAAATGCAGACACTATAGATATAGAGTGAAAATGCAGACTACAAATTGCTCAGAATTCAGATACTTTATATATATAAAAAAAAATGAAGTACTTGTATCGTTTTAAAATATAGGTATAAATAATTTATAATATAAATATATTTTTAAAATGTTATATAAATTAAATATATTTATACTTTAATTCTAATTTCTCATTTATATATTAATCCCACAATTATGTGGAACACACTGCACACACAGTTAACAAACCCTTAATTACCCTGGTCATTATCAATCAACAATACCCCCTTTAGCACCTTCTAAGTATACCCCTATAATCCTTCATACTCCAATGATTACTCTTTGTTCAACTTGTCTGCGTTATGTGAAAATCCTTCTTTGTTTAACTTGTCTGCGTTTTCCCTCTATATTTAACTGGTCTGCAATATGCGTCTGCGTTATACCAAGGGTCCAATCTGTGCCTGTAAATCGATCAACACAAATCGTCAGCCATAATTAAATCATGAAATAGATTAAATACATCATGCATGTTGTGTTTACACATACATATACTTTCTATGAGAGTTTATTAACGCTTACCACTGAAATAATTGGTCCATTTCCATAGCGTACCGGCCATGTACATTTTCGTGAAACGTCAACAAACACGGTGGCAGTGAATAGTTTCGTCAATTCTGGTTCATAATTCTGTTGCCGAAACTATCTAGTTTTTAATCATACCATACAAAGGGGTGGTTTAACTAAATGATTAAATGTACGATGAACAGAACTAATAAATTATTGCAAAATGTTGCTAAATCGTGAAATTGGTTGTCACAAATGCGCTGCGTTTTATTTATCGATCGTGAAAATCACTCTCATTTGGGTAATAGGAGACAACTCTGCATATTTGCTTTGATTATGTCCCTTGCTCATGGCAAAAACCTAAATTATACATATATTCGATGTGAAGAGTCTATAATAGGGGCTTGCTCAGACTACACATTTATCCTGTAAGCAAAGGGTTCCTGGTTCGAGCCCTGACGTGGCTGCATATTTTTCTCATCCAGTCCTATTTTCAAATAACACAATTTCATAATTGAAACAAGTTCTTTGAAATTCAATAAGCATGTTGCAATTGTAGTGAATCGTTGCAACAGACTGTTAGGCATGGTGAAGAGATCATTCCAGTTTATGGATAAGAAACTTTTTCTAATACTCTACAAAAGTTTGATTCGGTCTATCATTGACTATGGATGACAAAGAAAAATAAGCAACTCATCGAAAACATACAGAGGCGAGCAACCCGCATTAAACCAGAATTAAAAGGACTCTCATACTCTGAAAGATTAGAGAAGCTTAATCTGCCAACAGTGCTCTATAGGAGACATGATTCAGTTGTTTTAAATGATAAATGGTCTTGAATACTATAATTTTGAAAAACTATTTTCTTTCAATGACAATTCTACGCGTGGGCACTTATACCGGCTCACAAAAGATCGTTGTGTAAAATCTTTGCGTTTAAATGCTTTCCCTGCTCGAGCAATTGACGAATGGAACAACCTGGATGGAATTATTGTAAACAGCTCTAGCGTCAACTCATTTAAAACCAAGCTTGATATAGCGTGGAGTGATCGAAGGTTTAACCTGAACGGTTATACTAGCGACGCAAATTTTTAAATTTTTGTCGGCTTTTTCAACCGGAAACCAAAAAATGTACAACTAATTTATGTAGTCTACAAGCGCAATGAGCGCTTACTCAACTCCGAAGAAACAGTAAACAGAAATTAAAGGACACAAAACTCCAGCTTTTATGCACCACTCAATTGAAACTCTGCCCCCCCCCCCAACCCTGGGATAGCATGGGAAAGTACTGTGTTGTTACCTTTCCATCCCCATGACTGCAGGGTGTATGTGGGGCTTCTGTTTTTTTGTTTTGCGCCAAAATATTTCAATGCTTTAGCAGTGTGGTTTCAATTGACTGGTGCATTCCAAAAACAGAATTCTGATATGTTTATATAAATGGCCAAAAAAACTAGACTCCCGTTACTGACCCCACCGGTAGAAAGAGAGATTCTATAAGTGCTGATAGATAATTGGACCAAATATCAAGTTCCTAAATTATCAACAACAATCTTGTTGGCTAAATCGCATCTGTCCTGTAAGGTTCAGTCATTATTGTGGTAAAATACTGTGAAAATGTTGATAAAAAAGCCACACAACACAGACAACACACATGATAATGGCTCGACTGTTCAATAAAAAACACTGAAAATCTTCTAGAAAATCACAAGGCCTTCAGGCAGTTTTGATAGGTTGAATACAGCATGGCCGAAAGGTCCTTTACCAAATCAAGCTTGTTTTAAGTATGCTCCTTGCAGCACTAGTTAGTTTAACACTTTGAACTGCTCCATACTTTACCGGTATATGTAGCACCAAGTTTGGATGTTGTTTTTAATAGATGAGCTAGAATGTTGATTTCTTATTTCTTACTTTTCTCTTTCTCTTTATTACTTCCTCTTTCGCAATCCGTGCACATATGCGCTTGACAAAAAATTCCTAACCAATTTTATTGGCCAGTACAGATGAGCTAGAACATTTTAATATCTCTTGTGCAGCTTTAAGGGAACAAATATCAAAAATAATCTCTCTTGAAAATATCTATACATGTCTGTAATTGGATTGTCTCCCTTTCCACACACATTTTTGGAAACATAGACATTACAGGATAAACCAAGCTTTTCTGTGTTTTTGGGTTGACCTTGGAGGATAAGCAACAGATATTGACATATAACATATACAGAAAACATTATTTCTATATTATTATAAATGTCACATCAGGCTATTCCTGTTCTTATTGATATCTCTAATACAGTATGAGCATCCACTTAAGTAGTAGAGGGTCGAATTTATTCCAAGGCCAAATTCTCTGAAACATCTTGAAGTTTGTTGAATTGTTCATAGTAAATGTACATGCAGGATTGCCCTCATAATTGGCAACACAAAAGTAAAACATCCTTGCAGTAAACTTTCAAGACCTCAAACTTAAGATTCATAATACAACTCAAATAAAAACTCAATTTGAGCCGAGATTTCTCCTAGAGATGCTTCAGAAGATTAATAAACATGGTTCAGAATTAACTTAACATATTCTACGTAGCTCAGTGGTTAGTGTGCTTGCCGTCTAATCTGACGATCCAGGTTCAAACTCGGTTGGAGGCACATATATATGTATGCCTGCTATATGTCAGTAGAAATAAAGACTATGCTCGACATTTTAATTCTATAACATTGCCTTAAATGTCATCCTCTTAAATCATTGATCAGTCAAGTCCCCATTTCAAATGAAATTATACCCTGGCCCCGATCTCCCGAAACATCTCAATTTTGAGATAAATCTCATCTCATATATTGCCATTTACGTTTGGATAATTTCCAACAGAGGATGGACTAAAATTAGCTTCAGAAACAGCAAATGCTATTCTTTGTTAATTTCATCAGTGTTTAATGAGTTTTAACTTCAGATATATTAGAAATTCAGACTCTGATTTTGGTGAAGAGATGGGATTTCTGCTTGAGATGCTTCGGGAGATCGGGGTCTGGTTGAACGAGAATGTCTGATGTAAGAATTTGATATTTTATTCTATAAAAGTTGTACATCATTACAACATATTGCGATTCAATATTACATTGCTTTAAAATTCATGCCTTACTTCCTTGTTTACGATACAATGTACATGTATCATGATCTTGTAATTTTGCTATGTACTTATGTATATACTTTGTACTAATTGTATTATTTTACATGTACACATCTAAAGTTTGTTAACATAGATTGGCGAATTTGACACGAGCCTGACCTTTTGATTAGCATAATTTAACTGTCGATATCTTGTCTGTATTTATAACCTTAAATGTATGTTTTCATAGCGGGGGAGCATCACGAAGACGCTCGAGATATAATACAAACACAAATTTGAAATTTCAATATTGCACGATTTGCTTGCAGATATTGATACACCCCGGTATTCAAGCAAGAACATTGTTACATATTCATGCATAAAGGTCAAGTTTGTTTGTGTCAAATATGCCAAGCTATACATTTTGTACAATAAATAAGTTAAGAATTGTGTAGTTCAAGGTTCACAGTTGATTACAAGTTAGAAGTTTTCTTCCATTTGAAGTCACATATCTGTGCCAGATGATCCGATGGGAATACTATGCTGGGTAACGCCGTGTGAAACTCTACGTCTTTATGATCCGGAGGTGGTATAACTTGTGATACATCTAAACTATCTGTGTCATAGTATATATAATCTAGATGCCCATTGAAACCGGATGTATAGTTTGTATATGCAGGCTTGCCACATCCGTTGTCTAGATGAAATTTATGAGTGAAATTCATTTCTGGAACAAAGTGGCTGTCCCCACCTGAAACAAACAAACAAACAAAGGTAAAGTGCTACAATAATACAAATTAGAAGGGTTATTGACACAAAAGTAGATGTCTCCAAGGCAATCCAATCTAAAATTACAGACACTAAGCACAAATAGCATTGGTACCTACTACTGTAAAATCCTTTAATTTTGACGGGACAAAATTTCGTGGTTTTGGTTAAAAAGACTGTTTTGATGGGACGTTATTTCTTGTTTTGCATTTCGGGTAATAAATACAAGGGTCAAATCATTGTTTGATGGGGTTTGATTTCGTGGTTGAAGGTGAACCACGCAATCCACGAAATTTAATCCCCTCACAACTATTAATGATTTTACAGTATTCATTGACATCAAATCAGTGGTATAAAAGAACATGCACTGACAAACTGTGTGACATCCATCCAGTTATACAAACATCCACAATATCAATTATCTCCCCTTACTATGTCTGCGATACATAAGTACTAAAATAATTAATATTCAAGATGAAAAACAATTAATATTCATACCATCCTTCCAATCAATATTATCTTCTTTCACTGATTGTGTTGTCATAAACTCATATATAGCTCTATGTGGAGTACTGTTGAAGTCACCACAGAATACAAGGCTAGGTTTCTGTAACAATAAACTCATATATAGCTCTATGTGGAGTACTGTTGAAGTCACCACAGAATACAAGGCTGGGTTTCTGTAACAATAAACTCATATATAGCTCTATGTGGAGTACTGTTGAAGTCACCACAGAACACAAGGCTGGGTTTCTGTAACAATAAACTCATATATAGCTCTATGTGGAGTACTGTTGAAGTCACCACAGAATACAAGGCTGGGTTTCTGTAACAATAAACTCATATATAGCTCTATGTGGAGTACTGTTGAAGTCACCACAGAACACAAGGCTGGGTTTCTGTAACAATAAACTCATATATAGCTCTATGTGGAGTACTGTTGAAGTCACCACAGAATACAAGGCTGGGTTTCTGTAACAATAAACTCATATATAGCTCTATGTGGAGTACTGTTGAAGTCACCACAGAATACAAGGCTGGGTTTCTGTAACAATAAACTCATATATAGCTCTATGTGGAGTACTGTTGAAGTCACCACAGAATACAAGGCTGGGTTTCTGTAATAAACTCATATATAGCTCTATGTGGAGTACTGTTAAAGTCACCACAGAATACAAGGCTTGGTTTCTGTAATAAACTCATATATAGCTCTATGTGGAGAACTGTTGAAGTCACCACAGAATACAAGGCTTGGTTTCTGTAATAAACTCATATATAGCTCTATGTGGAGTACTGTTAAAGTCACCACAGAATACAAGGCTTGGTTTCTGTAATAAACTCATATATAGCTCTATGTGGAGAACTGTTAGTCACCACAGAATACTAGGCTAGGCTTCTGTAACAAAATCATATATAACAAACATTACACCTAGGAACTTAACTTCAATTGTAACTACTCGGACATTTCGTTACTGAGAAATACACCTCATACTATGTGTAGGGTTACAACTTTTGGTTATGCAGTGTCCGGTAACTGCCAATCATCAGTTTTTCAATGCTATCAAGAAGCCATTCAAGTACCATTCTCCTTTTAGGAGTAGATACCTTCCCAGGAGTAAGTAACCTTTTAGTTCTCTTTGATTCCATCATTTGATTCTCATGAACAGCCATGTTGTAAAGTAGTCTGTGATAATGGTGGCTTCCTTATTATGTCTGAGGCACTTTCGTAAGTGTTCAAGGAGTTCTGATTGGAATTACTTGTGACAGAGCACAGATAACTAGACCAAAGTGTCTGTGCAGTGAATCCATTGGAAAACATACAAGTATTTTCAAGGGCAAGAAACTGAGTCAATTTTAGTTCTAAGACTGTTAAAATATACAAGATTTTTCTAAAATAGAATGTCACAATGATATCCAAGAATGAAGGCAACTAAAATCTTTTATTTATTCAACTTCACCAGGTTAAATATGCTGTACAAAAAACAGTCATGTAAAATTATGTTTAACGTCATGACGTCATCAGTGATGTTACGTTTGGTCCACTTCTAAAATTGTATACAAAAATGCTAGAAATATCTCAATTAGCGTTTTGCTTCATTTATAATCGTGTTGGGTATATTAAAATAAAAATCATGTGCCTGCATGTGTGACATTAATTTTGTCAACGGTCAAAACATTATGTCACCCTTTGGCTTTGCCTCAGACAACATTCTGCCCTCGGGTTGACAATATTTACTTCAGGCATGCAGGCATATGATATTTATATACATGTTTTGTCACAGTTCATTATGATATAATGCCAACAGCAGGTATAAAGATATTCATGAACCCTACTTACATTTTTCTTATAAACTTGAACTAGATGTTCCAGGAATCTGATAGCCACCAAGACTTGTACCATACGTACATGACCAGCATCGGGATGAAAGTATAGATGTGTATTAGCCACTAACAATACACGACCTGGTTGATCCACGGGTTCTAATGCCACAATCTACAAACACATAATCTAATATATTTAACCTAATATCACTCATTTGTCTTTACACAAGCTACATTGCTGGCTTAGAATGAGAAGGTTATAACTTCAAAATCAATAGTTTGAGAAAACAAGAAAAACTGTCTGGCAATCACTCTTTACTTATTTTTTTCAACTTCATTTTGGGCAACATGACAAGTTCTGATTTTCATAAAAATAGGCTCATAGGAAGCGCCTTATGATATAGATTTCCAATATGCATTAGTCTTATAAGGTCATAAATCATTAAAATGGCACTTACGACCTTCTTATTCTAAGCCAGCAATATGTTGGTTCTGTTTACCTAGCCAGTACAAACTTACCCTTCCACTACTACGAGCAACTTCTCCACATGTGGAGGAAAATTGAAAATCTTGACAGAAGTGTCATTAAAGGGTACAAATGTATGACGTGAGAAGCAGACCAGGTAACAAATCTAACAAAATATACAGTTTTACAGTGACATCCAATCACATGAACCAAATCACGGTAATTTATTTCTTATAACTGAATTAACTTATTTAAATCACCTTTCATGCCCATGAAATTGAATATAACATATTTTACAAAAACAGAAAACTGTGTTGATTCAACTTCGGCAGGTCAGTCAAGTGGAAATGTCAAATCAAATAAATATAATAATAAATTCACGTATGCTCCAATCTATGTTACAAGAGCATCGCCTACGACTTTTGCTTGACTTTATCCCTTTTGAAGTAACGCCATTATATAGTTATCAGCTTTGTCAGTATTGACTCATCTTGTGATTGTGAATAACTATGATAAGTTTCAAGTGGATACCTTCGATAGTCTTTGGGAATATGATTCTGACAATAAACTTAACCAATGCACCCGCTGACGATCCCATCACGACAATAGCTAAACTTTTTTCTTCCAAAAGTCAAGCTAAAATTTGAAATGTATCAAAACACTAACTAAATACAGGGTTTCAATATTTTACGTCTGGCATTGGCAGCAATTTCCAAAATCACAATTTTAAGCATATTGGAAATATGGACTTCAGTATACTGTAAAATCATTCAATTTCGATGTAATAAATTTTTGTGGTTTTGGTAAAAAAGAACATTTCGATGGGACGTTACATTCATGGATTTTTGCATTTCAAGTAATAAATACAAGGGTCAAAATTAATGTTTGATGGGACTTGATTTCGTGGTAGAAGGAGAACCACGAAATCAACAACATTTAATCTCCAACGGAAATTAAGGAATTGACTGTATAAAGTGCAACATACATGTAGTATTGTAGTTCTTGTTTGAAGCATCTGTTTCAGGTCTGGTGCAGCATAAACTTTCTTCACTATATCATTACATATTGGATTGTTCTCTAATAATTCCCTGATTTCTTCTCGATATTCCATCACTAACCTGAAATCAATATTCCTCACATGATACATATTTCATATACTGTAAAATCATTTAATTTTGATAGGGATTTTGTGGTTTTGGCAAAAAGGCCGTTTCGATGGAACTTTATTTTGTGGATTTTGCAGGGTCAAAATTATAGTTTGATGGGATTCAATTTCACTGTAAAGGAGAACCAAGAAATCCATGAAATTTAATCCACCACAAAAATTAATGATTTTACAGTAGTCACAATGAATGATATAGCGGTACTATCCAAAACCACAGAAACGGCAACAGCGCTGAGCCATCCAAGCAATTTGTGAAGAGACAGACATGGAATGAACCATCCATTTCCCTAAAACAGACATTTCCAGCATGCATGTATGGTTTTAGATTTGATTGTCTGTATTTAACTGACTATGTAATCCGAAAAAAACAGATCACCATACAATTTATATGACTTAGTACAAAAAAAAGTAAATAAGTGGAACACAAGATCAAGACGGGTCAGGTTATTTGATCTAGTACATGTTCTTCAGCAGGGTACAAATATATATAAAAATTAATTGACCGAAATAAGATTTTACGGTACTTTTTCAGTATTGTTGACGTCACATGAGTTTTGAGAAATATTGTCAATGCATTTCGTTTTAGAATACATAAAATGAACAATGCCTGAACATTTTTCTAAAATCTGGAAACAAAATTAATATTTCTGTAACTCAATTTGCTTGCATTTTGATATAGAGCAGTGTTAAATTTACCTGTCAGGTACTCCTATTAAAGTGGAGTTACTCCTCTTCATTGATAAATTTCTGGTTTCCATGTTCACCTACCTTGTAGTTGTACATAGTTTATTTTTCTTCTGTCTCATATTTGTATATAATTAATACATTCCTTGTTTATGCATCTAAATTCATTTTAAGTACATCTTGTGACATGTTTCGCTTTATCACTCCGATTTTGGATTTAACTAACTTGGCAAGTATGGAGTTAAGTTTGACTACCTGAATTTGGAGTTCCTGTAGAATATGGCTGATCCTTCTCTAACATCCCCTGTTTTCTCCTTCATCATACCATGGTAACCAAGTAATTCAAATGTTGGAGATAAATCATGCCGGAACACCTTGTCATCCACTTCTTGTAGACATATAATATCACTGTTGTAACCTACGTGTAGAAACAAAGAATACATTGTATAGCTAGTTTGTGATAGAAAAAATCGTGTTTTTTTAAACATGTCTGAAAATCTTTTCATCAGATTTTGGTAAAAGATTACACAGAACTACAATAACTTCCTAACTACTCCCATTCTGAATTTCATAATTTTCAGTTAAATTTTAAAAGACATTTATTCTTTAACATATATTAAATAACATAGAACTTATGAACAAAACTTTTTTAACTCATTTCTGATGTTGCTGAAATTTCAGTGTGTATTAGGTAGATATATTTCATTTATTCGTGCAAAATTTCATACGTGTATGTGTAGTAATTACAGAGAAATATTAAAAAAACACGACTTTTTCTATCGCAAACCAGATATACCAACATACACAAACAATCTAGTAAGACACTAGTATAGGACCTTTTTTTAGTTTTTCACCATATAACAGGGGCCGAAATAAGGCTACTTCACAATTCCAACATGCCAGCTTCAAAACCAAAGAAAAGCCACTTTCACTATTTAAACTGCTTACGCAGACTCAAATTTTGCAATTGAGACAACCAGAGTAGCTTAAACATTCAATGATGAAACATTACGAGCCTTTATTGATTTCTATACAAAATAAAGGGAAATATTAGTTAGAAATTGCTTTTCACCAATTAATTTAAGTCAATATCATACTTCCTCTTTCACAATTTAAAGAAAGATATCAGTATTTCACAATTTTGATAAATATCGTGATTGTCTTTCACAAATCAGAAAGGCTAGGGCCTCTTCACAATGTTCGGAAAAAAGCCCTACAAGAGATAGATGCCCCTTTGCAGTCTAATTTTCTGTTGATGTGTAAAGTTTGAAAATCCTAATGGAAAGCGTTCTCGAGTTATTGAACGGAAACTGTTTTGGTCACAATTTGGAAACAATTTCCATGTAATAGTAAGAAGTGTTTTACTTATACGTCACCAAACAGTAAAACTACCTTTCAATTCCTTGATAATGAGATGTTTTCTATATCCTATATCCAGGGCATAAGGAGGACAGTATGGGTATAATACATTCCTAGAGAATTCCTGATCAGCATACAAATCAGCCAATATATTATACGACACAATACGCATCCTGCAAATATAAATTACAAATTAAAAAATTGCTGCAAAATTTAATATTTTACAAACTGATCAATTAGATGGTTGGTGCAAGTCAAGCATTCTTTAGCAATTATTTAAACCTTTCAGACTAGCCTCAAGGATAACCCATGAAAGTGCAAGCACTCATTTCCAATGGGGTCCTGTGTTTATGCTGAAGGGACAGCGAGTAGAGGAGACAGTGAGGTGGTACAAAGTATCCAGGCGCGCTGCAATTCCTTGTTCCAAAGAGACAACTTGGTTCTTTAACATGCACGGTGTACAGCACCGATACACGCGAAACTTCCTCTGGTTTGCAAACCAGGTCATCTCTTGTTGGGAAAGTGTTTCACAAATGATCAAGTGTTTAGATCGAGGATCAAACCAGGGACCTCTCGATCAGCAGACAAGTGAGCTATCCGCTCGACCACAGTGTAACCCCTTTAAAAGTCCGATAAAAGATTTAAGCAAATCTATAAAACTGTAGTTTCTCCCAAGATAATAAAAGAGCCCCACTCGATTTTAGTAAGTTTATGTTTTTTTTAAGATTGAACATTGTTCCCGACAATTTTCAAATCCATTCTTGTTGAAATGAAAATGAATTGTCATACAGTAGTCGGAACGTCCGAGTTGTCACACGAAGCGCACGATGGGCGAACGATGCACGCACGATATACGGACGATACACGCACGGTTCCCGTTACAAAAATACACGATGGGCGATACGATAGGATACACGATCCGTACGTTATACACGGTATACACGGTCTGCACGATGGGCGATACGATATGATACACGATCCGTACGTTATACACGATAGAGATACGGAACGTGCGTTCTACACGATATGCACGATTCGCAAGAAGATTCCGAGTGTGAGAAAATTCACCTTAAAATTTCGTTCACTATCAGACTCAAAATTCGAAGCAGTAATTAATACGACTAAAAATGTTGTTGTATCGTCGTCAAGACGTCGATTCCGACCAAATACTGTTGCATTAAATAAGTCGAGTAACGTACTTGCGACTGGACGTTTAGCCGATATTTATCAGTATTTGTCAAATATTGTTACAGGGTGGCCGAATGCCGCTTATTTGGACCATTATTATTAAAGCCCGGCCTTTAACCGACTAGTTTTACTCACTAGAAGTATACCAGTAGGCCTTCATTAGGCGTGTCTGCAGGAAGGAAAAGGGAAGTAACCGTTGGCGTTACTGATCATCGGTATCTTTCAAGCGTTTGTTGATCCAGATTTTTATGAAAAAAAAACAGAAAGATTTTCGATTTATTTTAAGGTTTTTCAACTTATTTAAGTACTCGTTACTATAAACGAGGAATTAAAGTTGTTATACGATGCACCCCGAGGACAGAAATCTTATGTAAGTATGCTGTCATTCTCGATTCCATTTGTTAGCCAAAAATGACCGAACACTTTTTACACTGTGACTTTTTTGTCAGTGTCTCAATTGTCCTTGTTTATGAGATTATGCACCCACGACCCCCATCAACCACTGGGGATGGGCTAGATTTTTACTTTCGTGTTGTCGAAACAACTCCCCCCCCCGCCTTTCCTGTTCCACCAGCCAGCCAAGTGGAACAGCTAATGGTAAAATTACCATAAACTCTGGTAATTCCTCGGCTCCTGGCAATACCCCGTGGTATTCGTTCGCAGTAAAAATTCCCACGATTTTCCCGGCATTGCGGAGGAAGGCTCCTAAAATTGAAGGCAAAAATCAAAACAAAACTATTTCCCCTGGCTATTCCACTGCCCATCCACAGGGGTGGGGTTTTGGATGCAACTTACTGGTGCGTCATTAATTAGAGGTTAATACACGACACAGCCGGGCCGGAAGGCGATAATCGGCCCGGAAAATTAATAATCACCGCGAGGGCTTTAGCCCGAGGGTGATTATTCATGCCGGGCCGATTATCAACTTCCGGCCAGGCTCTGGAGTATATTAAAGTCTTTAATACAATTGTTCGATTCCAAAACTCAATGAAAGTAACCGTAACTCACGCTTAGTTAAGTTCGTAGATATCTAAAGTACATTTATTCTTAAAATCTTATACAAAGGAATTGTACCTCTGTGTAACGTAACGTCATATTTTAGCTCTAACGTGACGTCATTTTAGATTCAACTTGACGTCATGTTAACTTGGATAACGTAACGTGCGCCCTTTCAGCGGGCCAATTACGATTATGAGATTGCGGACCGGGTGGATAGGCGATAATCAATCACGTGATGGTCATAATCAGCCTAAAATAGGCTCATTTTTGTTACTATATATAGTAACAAGTGTATTAATGCATTGTATTTCTTAGTTGGAGAAGCTTACTGAAGGGCCAGCGCTAAGCTCAGTGTATCATGTCCCTTGGGTAGTTTGTATAATTTCTGACAAGTAATAATTTTAATACAGTACATTAATGCATAGCTACTGGAGCCCTTTCCATATTAAACCAACGTGTTATCAATTGCTTTTTGGTTGTGCTTTACCATGTATATATAAAACAACATGCAACCAGAGAGCATACCATTTATCTGCACTGCTAGGCAAGCGCGTCAAAGTGCTTTCATATGAAACGGGCGCCTTTCAGCAAGAACTTAAAAAAAACAGCGCTACGTAACAGTCTGCTAGCCACGAGCGCTCACCGAAATAATATATATGTTCCATTTTGTCCGATTTATTGTAGCGCTTATTTTAAGCTAGCCGTTTCTAAGCATAGCGCTCAATATCGGACTTCTGTTCAGCTCCGCAATTTTTCAGCCTTTCCCTAAAATCACACATTTCTGCGATCATCATCAGGGTCAAAATAAAATTGCACTTGCATCTCTGTGTTGCCAGAATGTTTACCCAGCCGCAAAGCCAGTAGTGAAATAATTTCACTCGCATTATTATCCGGCTTACTCGCCACGATTACATCGCCATGTCTACTCATGTCGATTATTTACTCTATCCGCTTGGGTCAGTCGGTCAAAACTTTAATTGTGACATTGTCACGTTGTGCAGTCTTCACAAAAAACTTTTCAAAGTACTAGCCAGTCGGGCTACCATCAAGGCAGAACTTACTAGCCTGAGAATAAATTTACTAGTCCGAACATTAAATGATCAAAAGTGGATATTAATATATGTAAACATTTTAATACTTTTTACTATATTAAATGAAGAATTTTCATTGTCCCGACTCACAATCGTTTTGATGTTTTTAGTCTTTTGGCTTGTGTTCTCAGGATTTTTTAACTAGCCTTTCGGACTAGTCACCTAGAGACAATTACTAGCCCGACCCAGATTTTACTAGCCTCGGGCTTCGGGCTAGTGGCAAAATTCGAAGACTGGTTGTGTAGTCACTAGGTCACTTTAATCAGATGGATAATCTCTACAAAATCTAGTTCAATCTGGGGTAAAAAATTGTGTCACTTAATATATAGGTCAAATCCTAGAAATTTCTTGTGAGGACAGTAGAGATAAAAAAAATGGTCTTATCTTGATGAAAATTCTCCAGAATGAATGATTTCATTACAATCTAGGTCAATTTCAATAAATAAGGTCATCCTGGGTCAAAATATAGGGCACTTGGTGAAAGTGTCTGAGATTTTTTGGGCTACCAGACTTACCGATAGTCGCTTACGGTCTGACAGACTTGGAAAAACTGTCGGACCGGAAGGAAATCTGTCAGACTGATTTTTGTTTTGCTAAAAGGCGATGAATTGTCGGATTCATCCAACAGCTATTGAGAAGTCTGGCTACCCTAAGTACTCTTTTTATACAGAAAAATATGCCCGCTGACAAATATGTCAGATGTGTGCGGTGAACATGTATCAAATGTGAAATGAATATACGGTGAATACAGTCTTAACACATTCATTTCATTTTAATATATTCACTTTTCGAATGCCAGTTATAGCTCTGCAACAAATAAGTGTGACGAATAGGCGGCGTTAACTCGGTAAAATATGGCTTTGAGTCTTTCTTTGTTTCCAAGTACTTTCATTGTGAAATCAGTTGTTTGACGGCCATCTGCATTTTTATGCATACTTTTTCCTTGGGGAATTATAAGGAGACTCTTCAGAAAAGAGTACAAGAGCGAGGAGCTAATTAGATTGTTTTCCTACTTTGCGACAGGCTTACAAATTTATAATTGACCAATCAAGACATGTCTTTCAAAAGACATGCAGTCATGTACAAAGGAATAAAAGCGAACAATGACGGTTAAGAGTCATCGGACAGGCAGTCCGGACGGAAACCAAATGCGCCTGAAAGAGATCAAAATTGTCGGATTTGTCTGACGATTATTGTGAAGTCTAATCATGTAATGTCATTTAACTTATAGCTAATTGTCATTAATATGTAATATTTATTAGGGATTTATTGACAGAAACTTAGCCTAGTGACATTGCAACATATATATACTAACAATCCAAATGGTAAAAAGTACAGAATCCGGTTAGTGCCATATGAATTATCGTGCATCGCAAGATAGGGGCCTGGCGACGGTCTAGTTCGACTACCGTCAGCCTAACCTACAACTACTTGCCTCCGTACGCTCCGTTTTATCATACCATGTGTCGTGTAACTGCGACAATCTGGCGATATAATTTCGTGCGTTGCCTAATTGTCGCTTCTTGACTCGCTTCGCATCTCGTGCCTCGACCTTGGAACGTGAGGCACGAGAATCGCGCGACATGCGAAGCGAGGCACAATATTTCAGCCTGAGACACGAAGCGACATTTGAGAATCTCGCGACACAGGAGGCGAGGCACGATATTCTACTGCGAAATCTCATGGTTTTTTATACTGCGTTAGAGCGAGATCTCGTGTTTGAAAATTGTGCCTCGCTTCTTGTATCGAATGATTGTCCCACGTCGCTTCATGTGTCGCGAAATTCTCTTAATTGATAATTCATATGGCACTAATCGGATTCCGTACAAATGTGAGACAACTGGTTGAGTACCATTAATTATGGGTTCAAGTGAGTACTAAATCCCCATTTAGGTGATGCCTTAGTTCATATTATTGATCAACTTAGGCAAAAAAAAAATGATTTAAGTACCCCAATATCCATGTTGAAATAAAAAGTAAATACTGCAGTTACATGCAGTGATTAGAAATGATATAAACTTTGATATTATAAATTATTATAATGTATCATTTATGCATAACACATCTACACCACAATATTCCCATTTAAATGTTCGATTCATAAACCAGAATTAGATCATGAAAAAAGTTGGATTCTGCTTGTCAATATTAGCGGATAACTACTAGCATAATTACACGTACAGTATGTACATCCATTCATAATAAGTCGGCATTTCAAATACATGGGGATAGTTGGTCGTCAAAAAAAAAACATTTAAGACATTTTCATTACATTAATTATGAATTATCGATGTGCAAACAATTCTTTTCATGACGGTGTACATAATTTCGGATGTCAGTTTCGGACATACTTCCGTTGCGTCCCGGAAGTTAATGTCACCGATTCAATACTAAACTGATGAATGATTTGATTTGTTAAAAGGTCCTCGTATCGTCCCATACCTTTCGGTAATTTGGATTGTTTATAGAACCCCCGACATGTACTCCTTCATGTCGGAAAAAGTGTGTTGTGTTTTATACTGTACATGGACGATTCACACGATACGGTGCACGATTAATCTCTCGCTATCGTGTTTCGTATACTTATACTGTACCATACATGTTTCACACGTTATACACGTTGTACACGATGTACACGATACGATGTACACGATACACACGATATGCACGATGGGCGATACGATACGATAGACGATGCACGTTACTAAAATCACACGATGCACGCACGCATACGATACGCACGTTACACGCACGATACACGCACGATACACGCAAATTTTGACAACTCGGACGTTCCGACTACTGTATTGTCTCTGATTTCCATTCACGCCTGCCAAGTACACTTTAGATGTGCTCAGGTACAGGGCTTGACACTAACAAGTTAGGTCACTGGTCCGCCAGAAAAGAATTGTTAAATTTGTAAACCAAACAGAAACTGGTCTTTCAAGACTTTCACTGGTCCTTCTGATTTTCACTGACCTCGGCCAGCAGACCAATGTTAGTGTCGAGCCCTGAGATACAATAAAAAGTGAACATACTCCCCACTGCCAGCCTCTTTCTGAGTGTATAGATGACTTTTCTCAAATGGGCATAAACCAGGCCCTGCAGTCACTTCAAATTTAGATTCAGTTGTAAACGGTCTACCAACACGATCGCCTTTATGTGGTGTAAATGTAACCGATAGGTTATATCCCAGGTCTGCGTTAGTTGGTGTATATGAAAGATTTTTACAGACTTCAACTCTTTCTATAATTTTCGAAGGATCTGGCTTTTTTTGCTTTCCTGCAGCTTCTTCACTGTCCATATATTTAATTTTCTCCCATAAAAATTCTGAATCGTTTAAATCAGTAAAACTTGCATCAAGTAGCGGGTACAACGGAAACCCAACCATTATACTTTTTGGAATGACAACACTTTCACAACATGGAGGATTTACGTCCACAGTGTATGAAGAGTCGTCAATAACAACTTTATTGCCATGTTGAAGTGCGGCTTCCACACTCTCACTTCCGGCTATTTTTGACACACCGTCACTTTGCAATACTGTCAACTCTACTTCATCCGTTTTTTGCTCTTTGTCTGTCTTTCGCTTCTTTTTGAAGATCTGTTTGTTGATATTTGCCGCAATTCGAGCCAAAGAATGCTCCACGGCTTCTGTTTTCAGACGACACGAGTTGAACGTTCTACAAAAACCACCTTTGTATCCATAGTCAAAGGATATTTCTAACTTCTCCTCACTGTCAACACATTTCACATAAAACTTGGACATGCTTCGGCTGTTGTATATAAACTGACGACAATTTAGCGTTCTTAGATGCCTTATTAAGAGCATTTGCACATTTGTTGCGCAAGTTTTCCAATTTGTGATTTAACCGGAAGTTGAAATATAAAGGAGGTAAAGGAAATTTAATGGACCGAAAGTCTCTCCAAACGAATCAAAGTCAGTGTGGGGAATCACGTGACTAAAATGGTACTCAGCACTACGAAAATGGTCGCGAAAATCTGAATATTTGGATAGTTTTTATATTCTTGGTATGTACTCCTTGGTTATTCTTACTTGTTATATAGTGCAGACTATGCGAAATTTAACGCGCTTTCTAATGGTACATGTGTCATTCCTGTACTCTCTCTGGTTTCTGAGATACCTCCGAGGTTTCAAGGCGAACCAGGGACATATTTTGACGATTTTCCTAGATAAATTACACATAAACGGTGTTTTAATGGAAATATTTTCGACCATGTTCAGGTGTCAGTACTTTATTGTATTCGGGAAAGAGTTTTTGTTAAAGAATAGTTACTCTTTCATACTTTATTGTTATTCAAATACGTTTTTTCTGCATAAAATGACAATTTATTGAAATGGTACTTTCCACGGAACAACAATGTTGTGATACAAAACACGGATCGTTTTAAACTTGTACGAGTATATTAGAGTATGTAACATTTTTTCTGCATCGTCTTTTTTGTTTAGTATATTTTTGTTATGCTAACTTAAAGTTGCTAATAATTGTTTTCGTCTTTTCTTTTACAGAAAAACAGCATCAAAGAAACATGCCGAGATAATTGGAATCGAAACTGCTCTGAATCAATTGAAGGAACAAGAATGAGTCGTGTTATAGTACAAAAAATAACCAATGTTACGATTCTATATTCTGTATTGACCTTGGCATCATGGTCCGCAAACTTGAATAAAAAAGAAATAAATGAAATATACAGTAGTCTCGTGTATATCGTCTATTGAAAACCAGAACCTTGTATCAACAGGATTTTGTGAAAATAAGATTTTTACATATTTCTGATTATTGGGTGAAATTGCATAATGTGTCAAAATTTCATTTCTATATGTGCATTAGTTTTAAAGATATTGATCAGAGATCAATCATTGTATCTGTAATAAGTTCAATTCTGTTGAGCCAGAAGTTTTTAGGCTGGCGATTACGCGCCAGACTATTACAATCCTAAAAAATGAAATCCACTAAGATGAATTTACTCCCAAAACTGACAACACAGAATCTATACACTCGATGCAAATAGTTCCTCCTCGTTAGTCAGTTTTGCAAGATAAGAACATTCAACTTTCCTTGTTTCATTTATTCTGTTCGATTGTAATATATTAGTTTCTTCTGGTAATGGAAGGAAATTGTATGAAATTAAAAGAATAGGTGTTTAAATGCGTTGATAATTATTACTACGCGTTATATACTAACGCGATATAGCGCGCGCAACAATGATTTTATTATGGTAAATTATTTAGGTCATCATTCTTCAACGAGATCGTGGTCGAGTGGTTGAGCAACTCGCTTAGTAATTTTCTGATCCTAAGGTCAAGCGATCGAATCACGGCCGCTCCAAATTTTTTATTTTTTTTATTTTTTTATTATTTTTTGTTAAGTCCAGCACTTACCTCTCTTTCGACTTAGAAAACCACTTGATGTTATATTACTTGAAAAGCTATTGTTCCTTAGCAGCTCGCCAGCCTGTCAGTACTTTCAGTACTTTGATTATATCATATGGATTTAATCCACGTTTCAATGGAAGAATTGAAATTTAATCATTCACCTTGATTATTGTTAAGTGTTTAACTTATAACAATGAATTAAAAAAACAAACATAAACAATTAAAATAAAATAGATGTATTTTAGATGTTGTCTGACGATAACGATGAAAAACTTGTAACATTGGTTGAACTGTTTGAACAACAGTGAACTGTAAGAGCTAATTCAGCACAGGGGAGTGCTAGTGCTGATAATGTTACTGGTTATGACACCACTGAGGGGACTGCTAGTGCTGCTATTGTTACTGGCTATGACACCACTGAGGGGACTGCTAGTGCTGATAATTTGACTGGTTATGACATAACTAAGGGGACTGCTAGTGCTGATATTTTTACTGGTCATGATACCACTAAGGGGACTGTTAGTACTGCTATTGTTACTGGCTATGACACCACTGAGGGGACTGCTAGTGCTGATATTGTTACTGGTTATGACACCACTAAGGGGACTGCTAGTGCGGATAATGTTACTAGTTATGACACCACTGAGGGGACTGCTAGTGCTGCTATTGTTACTGGTTATGCCATTACTAAGGGGACTGCTAGTGCTGATTATGTTACTAGTTATGACACCACTAGGGGACTGCTAGGGCTGATATTGTTACTGGTTATGCCATCACTAAGGGGACTGCTAGGGCTGATAATGTTACTAGTTATGACACCACTGGGGGACTGCTAGGGCTGATTTTGTTACTTGTTATGCCATCACTAAGGGGACTGCTAGGGCTGATATTATTACTAGTTATGCAATCACTAAGGGGACTGCTAGGGCTGATATTATTACTAGTTATGCCATCACTAAGGGGACTGCTAGGGCTGATATTGTTACTGGTTATGCCAGCACTAAGGGGGCTGCTAGTGCTGATAATGCTCTGAGGGGACTGTTAGTGCTCTTAATGTTACTGTTTATGACACCACACTCACAGAGGGAGCATTTTGTGCTGATTTGACAGTGACAACCGACAAGACAATGTAAATTGAAATATATTTCAAGTTCCGTTGAGGACATTCCCATTCAAAGAGTTTGTAAACAAAAGAGCTGATTTAACAGAGGGGACTGCCAGTGCTGATAATGTTACTGGTTATGACACCACTGGGGGCTGCTAGTGCTGATATTGTTATTGGTTATGACACCAATGAGGGGACTGCTAGTGCTGATAACTTTACTGGTTATGACACCAGTGAGAGGATTGCCAGTGCTGATATTGTTACTGGTTATGACACCACTGAGGGGACTGTTAGTGCTGATAATGCTACTTGTTGTGACACCAAATTCACAAAGGAAACTGCTATGGCTGAATTGATGATTGCCGACACCAGTACGGTTAATGATACCATAATCTCTGAGGGGACTGCTAGTGCTTTCAATGTTACTGGTTAAGACACCACAATCACAGGGGGAACTTTTTGTGCTGATTTGACAGTGAGTACCGACAAGACAATGTAATTGTTCATGACTCCAATACAAAGACACTTATGAAACACAAACGTCTTTCAACAAGGAAGAAATTGAAATATATTTCAAGCTCCGATGGGGACATTCCCTTTTAAGCGAGTTTGTAAATAAAAGAGCTGATTCAACAAAGGGGACTGCTAGTGCTGATAATGTTACTGGTTATGATACCACTAAGGGGGCTGCTAGTGCTGATAATGTTACTGGTAATGATACCAATAAGGGACTGCTAGAGCTGATATTGTTACTGGTTATGACACCACTATGGGGACTGCTTTTGCTGATATTGTTACTGGTTATGACACCATTTAGGGGACTGCCAGTGCTGGTAATGTTAATGTTTATGACACCACTGAGGGCTATGCTAGTGCTGATATTGTTACTGGTCATGACACCACTAAGGGGACAGCTAGAGCTGATATTGCTACTGGTCATGTCACCACTAAGGGGACTGCTAGAGCTGATAATGTTAATGGTTACGACACCGCTGAGGGGACTGCTAGTGCTGATATTGTTTATGGATATGACACCACTAAGGGGACTGCAAGTGCTGATAATGTCACTGATTATAACACCGTACTCATAGAGGGGATTTCTAGTGCTGATTTGCCGACATTGGTACTGTTTATGATATCACATTAACAGAGGGAACCGCGATTGCTGATAATGCTACTGGTTGTGACACCAAATTACAGGGGACACTGCTAGTGCTGAATTGATGATTGCCGACTCCCGTACTGTTAATGATATCATAATCTCAGAGGGGACTGTTAGTGATCTTAATGTTACTGGTTATGACACCAAAATCACAGAGGGAATTTTTTGTGCTCATTTGACAGTGAGTACCGACAATGTAATGGTTTATGACTCAGATAGAAAGACACTTATCAATATCATGCGATTATTATCATACATTATCGGTAGATATTATAAACAGAACCGAAAAAGCAAATCTTAATTCAATGATGTATTATTCTGGCTAATAAAATATGGAGTTATATACTGCTTATGTTGAACGCCATAATACTGTATTGTTTTATACTATAGTCATCATCTCAATTTAACATCTATATGATGTTTATTTTGAATGCCACAATGTTGTATTGTTATATACCACAGTCTTCATATCAATTTAATCATGGTTTATTTACTTGCATAAACAGCCAGGGTGTATTATCGTCAGATACAAGGTTCTGGCAGTAATTATGACAATCACCGTACAATAATGAGATACGCCAAACTGACGCATCGCAAGATAGCAGGTTCTGGCTGATAAGTATTTCAATTATGTCTGTTAATGGTTTAAAGCCAGAATCTATTATCAACAGATACTATGTTCTACCTGCATGATTTAATTGAAAAACAGACGATTTTATAGAGCCAAACTTAAATAGGCTACTACAGTCACCATTTTTAGGCTAATTGATTCAAAACATTTGAATAATGTTATAATGCATAACATAGTCGAAAATTACCAAGAAAAAATAATTCAATAAACAATGACAACATTTTCTTTTGTTCCTGAAAAATTCCACAATATGCAGATACAAGGTTCTGGTTTTGAACAGACGATATGTGATCAAATTTTTCCAAAATTTAAATTTTGTCATTTCGATTAGAACTCTGTAAAAAACCTGATCAGAACAAATAAACCTAATCAATTAGCTAACTAAGGAAATTATCTCGATATTATGTCATTAATGCTTTAAATAAATGCCACAGGGTTTGTCGGTAAATTGAAACATTATGGAATTTCAATTCTAAATTATGTAAAATAGGTGGCATATCGAGCGTCTACAACACCACTGCAACGAAACAAGGCAATGCGACTTCTTCGGATTTAACTTAGTTCGTATTACTAGTATTCTGTTTCATGCTACTTAAGGTGTGACTTTCATTTTCTGGAGTAATGTTCTTTGTGCGCAATATTTTATTAAATGCGTACTTGTCGAATTTTTCTTTTCCCTCTCCGGTAGCTCAGTGGGTGCGTTTTCCGGCTCAAATCCGAGCGGCCTGTCATATTTCAGCAGAAAGGTGACTGGCAACTAAAGGTTGTGCTCTGCATTTTACTACCAAAATGAAGACATTAAGTTCAGCGACCCTTTATTTATATATTGCTTCTGACACCATTTGCTCTGTCATACATGAAGAGCTGTTCATAATGATCTACTTCAGTATTTAAAAAAAGACTATATTTATTTGTGATGTTACAGTATTAACTGTTTATTTATAGAATAATACATGGCTGAGCAGTGCCTTTGAGTAAATTATCAGCCTACCGGGGCGATTATCACTCAAAGGCACTGCTAAGCCATCTATTGTTCTGTAAAATATTTATGTTGCAGCTTTTCATTAAAACAACGCATTAAAAAAACTTAACGTGTTCAGTAATTGGTAGATCATTTGCTAATGTAGAGAGTTATTGTTGTCAAACTTGGATAGATCTAAGCGCGCAATGCACATCTACAAGAGCTGTAGATCTAACACTAAAATGCTCGTAACTTTTTTATTATTGAATGGAAACCTATCATGTGGGTATTCATTTTCTTAATTAGATAATTTGCTACACGCTGGTGTTCAGTTTAATGCAAAATTCTGAAAAAAGTGTTTTTCGCATTTTCGGAGGAATATCAAAATATTGATCTCGTCTAGGAAACTCGCTGTTTTGATAATAAATTAAAAGTCTAGTACATAGGTCATGTATATTTCATCGGAGGTTGACACAAAATATATTTTAAATGTGCTATTCTGCTTCTCAGAAGCCATCAACCATGTTTGTAAGTGATTCTGGTAGAAATAGGCCTACGCTCAGCGGCCGACGCTAAAATGACGTAACGTTGCGCGTGAACGTTTTCCAAGGGCCATTATTTTTTGATAATCGCCCCGATGTTTTCTGGTTGATATCTTTGTGAGTATTTCGAAATTCAAAATATAATTTCGGCTGCAATTTTAATGAGATAACATAACAGCTTCAATATACTACTAGTTCGTTGATACAGATTGTATACCTTTATGTACACTCATGGTCTATATTCGATAATCAATGTAGGCCTATTTCGAATCACAAATGAAAATAAAAAAATGCATTATATCGCCATTTTTTCTTTTTGTTATTATCGAATTAGATAATGCCTCTGATCAAATATATAATAATGGATAGGATGACTGATTATTAAAGTTCAAAATGCCAATAAAGTAAATGGACAGCAACCTATTATAAATGGGTTTTGTAGTTAATCATAAAAATACAAAACAGCATTTACAATGACTGTGAAAAAATCACAATTGCAATGAAATAGCACTTAAATCAGCTGTAAATTACCGTCCTACATGGATTGACGTAACGTTATATTTGGATTCCATTCCTGTCCAACTATATAAGCTTCAAACTACACGAATAACAGCTATGTCTCTGTTTGATTAAAAAGTACATTGCTCTGTTTTAAGATTCATTCTGCATATTCGCTATGGTGATAGTGTGTCTAAATTGTCTTTTATTTTAGTTGGCCCATGACGTGTTCTCTTCATTCGTCTGAGCCTACAGGGGCGTATCCAGAAATTTTTCAAAGGGGGGGGCTCAACCTGGGGAGGGTTCCGGGAGGGGTGTCCCCTCCCGTGGGCGATCTTTTTTAAGGGCCCACTGAATTGGTGTAATTTCCTGTTATCTAAACACTGTTATGCTTGAAAAATGAACATGCAATACTTAAACATTAATGACATTTTTTTTGTGAAAATGATTAAATGTATGAACTTTAATGTATAAAACTCAAGAAGTAAGAATTTGGACAAATGTTCGTAAAACTGATTGGGCACCAAGTTCACCTAGAAAAGTTTAAGGTTGTGATTGTATCGATCCTCTTGTTGTGGAACACTTAATCTCTATCTCTATCCTTATCTTAGTCAGTCTTTTTGCGAACAAAACAAAAATCTGTCTTCAGTGGGAGGGCTTCAACTTGGGAGGACTCCCGTGGTCGAAAAATTTTAAACTGGCAAATTGAATTGGTGCGATTTCCTGCTATATAACCATCGTTGTGCTTGCAATGCAAAGCATGAATAAACTCAGTTATTGACAGTGTTTCAACGTACGAAGTTCAAAAATTTTAGTCAACATTTCTGTATTTTGGTAAGTAGTAATAAATTGCTAATTTTATAAATTTAAAAAATCACCATCATCAAAACCACATACTTTTAATTTATATGATATATATTATTATATATAGTTATTATAGAAGAAATTATATCACAACATTTAGAGTTTCTAAATCTCATTACTTTCAGTAATAACAGAAAAATAGGGGTTGTCAATAATTTGTGTACATATATTTTTTAATATAATTTCTTATGCCTGTGGCTAAATGTTTCAGGGAATTTCATAAGTCGAATGTTTCTCCTTTAGCCAATCAGATAGTGTGGTTTATCACCTGCAATCAATGAAGCATGTAGTTTACCTAGACTATAATCCTGTCAAGTTTATGATTGGGGGCTAAATCACACTGACCCTTGTTTATTGGGGGGGGGGGCTAGTAAACAAGAAATGTGCATATAGTGGATAAGTTAGAAATGTTAGGGGGCTCATATTTTTATAAAATCGTATCTGGCCAGCCAGCTGGGGGGGCTCGAGCCCCCACCTAAATACGCCCCTGGCCTAGCTTCTCGCAACGTCTTGCTGTAACTTCTGTACAAGAACAAAAAAACTTATCAAACAACTGAAAGCAAGTTTACTCAAAAGTATTCTAAACCAAGTATTTCGTTCTAGAATGTACAGGACTGATTTAAAACTGTTCCGTGGTTAGTATCACAAATGTGTTATTCCGTGGAGAGTACCATTTCAATAATTTGCCATTTTGAAAAAAAATCCCTTTCAATAACCAACAAAGGACGTTTTTAGTCGCTATATTTCAACGAGAAGCCTTTTCCGTATACAATAAAGCACAAGCACATGAGCAGGGCATAATAAATTGCCTTTAAATACAGTTTTTGTGTAGTTTATATACAGTAATGCAGATTTGTTGACAAAATATCCCTCTAGTTTGCCTTAAAACCTCGAAGGTATCTCAGAAACCAGAGAGAGTACAGGAATGACACATGTACCATTAGAAAGCGCGTTCAATTTCGCATAGCCTGCACTATATAACTAGTAAGAATGATCAAGGAGTACTTACCAAGAATCGAAAAACTATCCAAATATCCATATTTTCGCGATCTATTTCATAGTGCTGAGTACCATTTTAGTCACGTGATTCCCCACACTGTTTATAATAACATCAGACAGTGTTATTTTAAACAGCAGTGGCTAAATTTTATTGTTTGTGAGAGGATGTTTTATAACGTAATGTCAGATACCGGACTTAGTAGTATCACTAGCATAGCCAAATATACTTTGCAATACATGTTATCTGGAACATAGTGCGTGTATGTCTCTTAATTATAAACTTTGTTTGTGTTGAATGTTTTGTTTCTAGCTCATGTGAATGAAATATGTCCATTTATATCATATATGTAAGTGCATTGCTTAAAACGTTGACTATTATAAAATGATCATGCTCTATTTGAAATATGAGTGTGTTACTCACATGTATCAAATGTAGAATGTGTGTATTTTGGGCCGGTGGCCTTGTACTACAATAAACTTGAGTTGAGTTGAATAAAATTCACTTTCACAAAAACTGTACTATCCACATAAAACAAATTACTGGCATGGTGCTTGCCTTTATCTCGTACGTTTTTCAGGCTTGTCTAAATTTGCAGATCTACTCATTAGTTTAATTTAACTCAATGCGTATCACATATACGCTATCGACAACATTCCGATGATGCCATTTTAGTCGAGAATGAGATCGAAGACTTCTCTATATCCACCGATCGCGTATTGATATATTTCTGCTGTGAAAGTAGTACTACCGTATACACTCTAAAACATTTCATGAATGTGTATTTTTTGTATA
The DNA here is from genome assembly GCA_963678985.1 of Spisula subtruncata. Taxonomy (NCBI): domain Eukaryota; kingdom Metazoa; phylum Mollusca; class Bivalvia; order Venerida; family Mactridae; genus Spisula; species Spisula subtruncata. Next base: position 9,289,936 of record OY787678.1, on the reverse strand, counting down.
TAATGTTGTGTTAAAACTGGCATTTGTCTATTAAGTTTGTTTATATACAATGTACAGAAATATGTGATATTTTTATTCCCCATACGACGGGGAATTTTTGCAGGAACTTTTCATCTAGAACATAAGAAAATTTACCCATATTATTTAAAGATACAATGTATGTAAGACTAGTTTAGGCCGAACATTATACATTTGATCTGAATTATAGAGGAGGCAAAACTAAGTATGACTCCATGTCCTGACATCGGGGACCTGACCCCTGGTCACATGACTCCTACACCCATGAATTGTGGCATTCAGAAGCATTATTCGTATATTTTAAGTGCTCATTCGCTTAGTCAAAATAGTCAATAAGTTCATTGCTCTTTCATTGCTCTTTCCACATAATAAGATAGAACAATGATACCTATGCTGTTCAATGTTCATGTACATATTTCTTTCAGACAGAATTATATCAGTTCAGGTTTTTAGAAACGTTGTTTTTTATCGCCAGAGTCATAACATTCTTCAAAGGGCATAGAATACAAACACATTTCAAACAATAATAAAACATTTATGTCACATAACCACTGGTGACCGTTACACTGATTCACGCCCCCCCCTCAAATTTTATTTATTTATTATTATAGTAATTGATGTACACCTATAAAGTCTGTGGCAGTCGCTTTCAACACGTTATCGTTTTTGGGGGGGGGGGGGGTGAATCAGTGTAACGGTCACCAGCGGTTATGTTGTTGTCGTCACAAGTAACCACAAATGTGACATAAATGTTTGGCAATATTTAATGAACAATCTGGGCTCGTCGTAAGAAGTACCGTTCGCAAACTTTGATTTAGGTGGGAATATGGCGTATTAATTACTTCATTTTCTGTAGGCTAGTCGTAATATTTATTTAAAGTTATTTTCTTTAATTTCATTCAGGAACAAAATAAAGTGTGTCTGTTCAATATCTGTTTCATTATTTATCGAGAAAAAAAATCTCAGCCAACTGGGGGGGGGCACGGGCCCTCGTGCCCAGTGCCTGGATCCGTGCCTGGAGTTATGTGTGTTTAGGTCCGCACCACTTCCGGGGATGTGATGACTATAGCCGACGATTCAATGAATCGCCTTCCAAAAATAACATGAATTCATAATATTCTTAAAAGAAATCTTCCAGACTACACATAAAATTTTTTTTAATTTTGAGTCGTCAAAACACGGTCGTGCGGAGACAGCTGAAAGTGAAATCTCCAGTATTTCCCCGTCCCCTAACAAATAAATACTGTCCCCGAGGAATTAGTTCGGAGAAAAATTCCCAACCTTTCCCCGGCAGTGGGGGAAAGCTGGAAGGTAAAAACATGTACAGTCGTTTCCCAAGCTATCCATCGCCCATCCCCGGGGTGGGGCCGTGGATGCAACTGATTTGTGTATTACATAGGCGCCATGCATGGTTATACCTAAGACAGTAGTGTTTACAGGTTCAGATAAATAACATAAAATAATAATAAAAACCTTGCAAATTGTTGCCCCTTACGTTTTAGAAAATTTATTTGAACTAGCAAAAGTAGACAATTTAAATGTGCCCCTGTGAAGAATTTTTCAATTTTGAATTGGGGACACGTAGTCCACCGAATCACAAAATGACGTCCGGACCAATCGGAACTCCTACACCATATGACTAATCGTAAATAACATATTTTATCTAGCGAACGTAGGAAGCGATAAATTCCCGTACGGACGTTCCGATTGCGTCCGTACGTGACGTCACAGTACGCTTACGTCGTATCCATGGCCATAACGTCATACATTCAGTTGATGTTTTCCTGAGCAACGGTTCTATTGCCAAAGCGAATAAAACAGTCATAAAAGCGACAAATATCCAGAAAACAACCACTCACGTGATGAGGTACGTACATGATGTCATGATTTAATTAAGTATAGAATTATTTATAGACATGTATATATACTTGTACTAAGTTCCCTTACGATATAAGCGAACTGACTTTGAACAATTCTATCTTTTAATACATTTAACTCAGTTTTATTGTTTTCAACAATATTTTCAGATAAATTCTACTATGAGATTACATATTGACATGATTTGTGACGCAATAAATAGAATAATAAATCATTATTTATCGACATAGGATGATAAAATTAATAATGACTGTACTAACTGTATTTCATAGCTGTATCATTATTTATTATATATGCATTTAACTTGATGAACCGATGATATCTGCCGAATTCTGCATTAGGTTCCCCTTTCATAATAATTATTAATTATATATTCTACCCATTTCGCAAGTCTTTTCACATTTAATTTTTTTTACCTGTTCTGTTGTCATACAAATAACCCTACCCCCTGCAAATACCATATGTTCTCCTTTACCTCTATACATAGGCACATATAGGCACGGCTTTGGCACTTAAGAAATATGATTTCAGATAGGATATGAACTAGTCTTACAAAATTTATCAAACTTCTATTGGTCTCTCTTGTTATAATAAAAGTTCATGGGCTCTCGGACTTGTCTGATACTACCCACTCTTCCCCTTTACCTGTCACCCTTCACCTTTGATATTTACTCCCACTTACAAAACATAGTTATTTCTAGCTCTATACATGTTAACCTTACGCTGTTGTATATCATCATTCGCACATAGTTCTCTCATTCTTCATCATCTTATTTTTCTCACCCGCACCTTAATCACAATCTTATACTTGACACACTTTCCCTTCACCCACTTATCCCACACATTCTTATCCTTTACCTTCTTACCTATCACACTCTAACCATTAACACATTCATCCTTCAACCTATCACCTATACCCACTTATCATTCACCCACTTACCCTTCACTCTCAAATCCTTTAACAACTTATCCTTCACCCTCTTATTATCCACCCTCTTATCCTTCACCCACTTTTCTTTTAATCTTTAATCCTTCACCCACTTATCCTTCATCCACTTGTCCTTCAACCACTTACCCTTCACCCACTAATCCTTATCACTCTTATTCTTCACCCTCTTATTCTTCCCCCTCTTAATTTTCACCCACTTATCCTTCACTCAATTATCCTTCACACATTTATCATTCATTCTCTTACCCTTCACCCACTTCATTTTCATTCTCTTATCCTTCACCCACTTGTCCTCCACCCTCTGATCCTTCACACACTTGTCCTTCACCCTCTGATCCTTCACCCACTTGTCCTCCACCCTCTGATCCTTCACCCACTTGTCCATTTCCATCTTCTCCTCCACCCACTTGTCCTCCACCATCTTATCCTTCACCCACTCGTCCTTCACCCTCTGATCCTTCACCCACTTGTCCTTCACCCTCTGATCCTTCACCCACTTGTCCTTCACCCTCTGATCCTTCACCCACTTGTCCTTCACCCTCTGATCCTTCACCCACTCGTCCTTCACCCTCTGATCCTTCACCCAGTTGTCCTTCACCCTCTGATCCTTCACCCACTTGTCCTTCACCCTCTGATCCTTCACCCACTTGTCCTTCACCCTCTGATCCTTCACCCACTTGTCCTTCACCCTCTGATCCTTCACCCACTTGTCCATTTCCATCTTCTCCTCCACCCACTTGTCCTTCACCCTCTGATCCTTCACCCACTTGTCCTTCACCCTCTGATCCTTCACCCACTTGTCCATTTCCATCTTCTCCTCCACCCACTTGTCCTCCACCATCTTATCCTTCACACTCTTTTCCTTCACCCACTTATCCTTCACCATCTTATCCTTCATCCTCTTATTCTTCACCCTCTTATTTTTCACCCACTTATCCTTGACCATGTGATCATTCAGCCACTTGTCCTTCATCCTCTTATCCTTTAACCACTTGCCCTTCACCCTCTTATGCTTCACCTACCTATCCTTAACCAACTTTTGCTTCACATTCTTATCCTTCACCCACTTATCCTTCACCTACTTATCCTCAACCATTTATCCTTCAACCATTTATCCTTCACCCTCTTTTCCTTAACCCACTTATCCTTTAACCATTAATCCTTCACCCGCTTATCCTTCACCCACATTTCCTCCACCCGCTTATATTTCACATTTTTATCCTTCACCCACTTATCCTTCAACCATTTATCCTTCAATCATTTATACTTCACACTCTTATCCTTAAGCCACTTATCCTTTTACCCTTTATCCTTTACCCGCTTATCGTTCATCAATTTATCCTTAACCCGCTTACCCTTCACCCACGTACCCTTCAACCACTTATCCTTCAACCATTTATCCTTCAACCACTTTTCCTTCACCCACTTGTCCTTCAACCGCTTATCCTTTAACCATTTAGCCTTCAACCGCTTATCCTTCAACCATTAACCCTTCAACCACTTATCGTTCACCCACGTATCATTTACCCAATTCCATTTCGAATACATCATATTTTACAGACTTGGTATAATTTGCATATTGTATTATATTTTTCAGTGCGTAATGCATCGCAAATATGCAATAACTGGCCCTGGCCCTCCTCCCGATCCTGGAGGCGAGGCCCGCCAGCGGTCACCAGCAAGTGAAGGTCATGTGACCACGTCGTCACGTGATTACCTTGCTGTTGATCTGTCTCCATCTGCACGTGATGTAAGGAGCAAGATTCCCGTGCGATCACAAAGCAGAAGTGAGACAACAGACAATCATACCAATAGTAAGTACTAAACTGTATATTTTATGTCTTATTTTCTGCAATTTAACTACATGCAATTGTTAATTGAAATGTACCACGGTGGGGAATCACGTGGTTTCGATGGTAGGAGCCACCACAAAAATGGCGGCCAAATAGCGTCGACTTAACCCATATTTTGAGGTAAATGTATAACATCGAGACTCGTTTATTTATGGACACCCCGGCCAGCACGCAATGGCTTCTCCACTGAATCTTTTGGTACCCTACTTTCCACGATTGATCCCGTAGTTTCCTCAAACACTTCGATATTGTTCCGTAAATAAAAAAACACTAGCGGGGTAGACCTCACGATAAAGACGATTTTGACCATATTATGACCATAATTTTTATTATCTCCATTATATCATCCGTATTTCATGCGATTACAAAGTGCGAACATTTCGCCAACATTTTCCAACAAAATTACAACCAGAATATCATATATTTTGAATTTCTGAAAAATAAAACAGTCAATTTGCATGAAAGATAGGATCCACGCTAAGGGTGGGACGCACGATTGAACCTTGGCAGTGCACATTCATCAGTGCGGTCGGCAGTTTTCTACGGTTCTATCGATCGAAATATGCGGAATCAGTATATCAGTATATACGGTCCATGTACAAGTGCATGTATGTAATTTTAGTATGCTTCCTGGCATATTTTGCTTATAATTGAATTTCATAAGCTCACACAACACAGTTGTAGGGTGTATACTGTCTGTCCTTCAGTCAGTCTGTTCGAAAGACGAATTCTAGTGAACACAACTCGACCTACAGTAACTGTTGTTGCTGGAGTTTCCTAAAACTTCCTCTTATAGTCCGGACGAGGATTGGGGATTTTTCGCTGAACCTTGCTATATAGTATTAAGTTTTTTTTATTGTTGTTCTGTGTTGTCAAGGTATTGAAGGTCTCAAAACCGTTTGATGACACTCTGTCATCATTGGGGAACTTTTTTTATTTGAGGTTAAAGATGGCCTCCAAAATGGCGATTTTAAAAATTAAATACGGACTATAATTCCATATAACATTTGTACTACCGTCAAAATATCAGCACATCTATGTTTTAGTTGAAATGGAACAAACATGATTAATAAAGGAACTGTATACATTAGCTGGGTTTCAAAAAATACACATTTTCAACAGTTTACGTGTAATTTTCGTGACCAAAATGATACAATACAAGAATAATCGGTACTAATAACTGTTCAATGAAATATCAAACATGAACATTACAAGTAAGTAGGTTTAAAGGAATGGTAAGTGATAAACAATGTACACAACATCGTTGCATGTAGAACAGTATGTGACGGTTGTGTAATATACGTTACCATTAAATTGTTTATATGCAAAGTATGTTCTACTATGTTTTCTATTTATTCTGGGTTATTAAACTGATTTGATCAATGTTTTCTCTTGATAGGCATCCTTTAAAAATAATTAGACATGTAGTTTGACTTCTTACAAAAAATGTGATTTACGTGACCATATGTTACCACATAGAAAATACATAGAAAATACATAGTATAATGTAATATATGTTTCCATAAAAGTGTTTAAGTAATTTAAGTCTGGAATATTATACTCTTACTCATTCTGAATTTGAGTGCGATGATCGATGCTTTATTTCGATAGATCTGTTTTAAACTATCGCATAGCAATTCTGTAACTTGATTTCTTTTCTAAATACAAATATAGTGATTTACGTGACATCATGCAAAACTCCGATGTTCGCTGTATAATCAAGAAAAATCAATCAAGATTGTCAACGACATCATATCAATAGAAAACTTGATGTATATCGGAACTTCTTATAATTATAGAAAGTAATATTGTTAAACGTAACCACATGTTTCATTTCCACATACATGTTTGACTATATATACTTGACACAAATCAATACAGTTTGACTAGTTATTTGAATCATGATATATATATATATATCTGAACTTAACGTTTTTTATAAGCATAGTTTCGAGCGTTTCACTACAGCTTGACAAGATAATTTTCAAGCATGTAGCTGTTTAACTACACCTTAGGTTCTGGATTATTACAAGTGATATACCCATACATGCAAAAAATAATGTGCAGTGCATTCGAGCACGGTAACATCTAAAATTACCAGTTAGACATGACTGTACTGTCACAACCACACTTGATCAGCTCGAGTCTGCTAGTAACATATTCACATTGTCTGTTGTCATCTTTAGTGCTTTCCTTCATAATTGCATCAAAATTGACTGTATGGTAGCCTAATGTAGTTAACCTGACTGTAATACATTGAGAGCAGTAATTCTAACTGTAGATTTACCTATCTCCGAATTGGCGCTAGAAATTCTCTCATTATGCCTGCATTCTGTAATGCTGTTTCTCTAATGTCAACTGAAGCGCGATCTCTGACTAGGGAGTTAGTTATTTATGTATATAATACTTTAGAGGCAATGTAATATGTATGATCATATTTTAGTCAGTTTTCCCCTCATGTGCGTCAGAAACCATATTATATTGTTAAAAATGTGTGCCTCGTCGTTAGATGTTTTGAGATCTTGGTATATTATCTGATGTTCTTGTTCAATTTAATGGGTCTATGGTTTTGAACAGTTACACCAAATCATGATGTAGTGCTTCATTTGACAGTGTTTGTACTTCTAACTCTTCAACAATTGTTTCTTGTTGCCATCTACAGTCATTGTTGCTTTTCGTTTGGTAGCAGCATGGTTATTGACAACAGATGAATTTACCTATGTGTTTGTTTCGCCCTATTACCACGCGTCGCATCCAAGTCAAATACAGTGCTTCAGACGACATAAGAGAAACAGCATGATTACAAAATTAAGTCATATTTTTAAACTCCATATATTCTAGCGTCACATGCTTTGTTAAGTGTGGACACCACCGCTTCCTATTTATGGGTTGGTAAAGCTACTACTCTAAAAGTATTACGGTCCGGGTCTGCTCCGTTACATTTTGAAACCACGCTTGGCAACCGTTCTGTGCGTCGATTTTGATACCATGACAAGAGATGTGGAAATGGTGGTGATACTTCAACCGTCCACCAGCGTGTTTGGGGAACAAAGGTAGGGAAGTCGTCTGCTGTCACGCCAAGAATTTCAAAATAAACCCACCCATGAGGCATTTGAATAGAATATAAAGCGGGCACACATACAGACAGGTATGTGATAAAGCTAATTTGAACCAAGTCCCAGAGGATCTAGAAATGCGTAAAGGTAGAATCAGCAATGTCCTTCTGTCTAGCCATGATAGCTGATAATGTTACTATGGCATCAAAATAAATCCTCGATAGCCATGTCGTAGGGAGTTCGCCTATATACCAAAGACGAGACAAAAATATGATCTACTGTAATTCCCTTGCTTGACATAGAGCATTAAAGGAAATCTGGCTTCTATTATCTCATACCCTCTCGTGGCGACGAATAACACCAGTAATTAATGTTGAGAATCATTGATGTCACTTAGAAAACTTTTTACACAAAATGTGATTGTGACAATAATATTTAACTCGAATTTAGTGTACCTTTGTGTGTGCATGCATATACAAGTATTCCATTGCTTATTATATGATACGAAGATGTATGTAAACGGCTACATACTTGAAAATTACTAGTATCTAGTCAAACTGTGGAGATGTTTATGTGATTATTTCTTGAAAACACAATTATAATTATAAACAATCTTGACATGTATTGATTTAAATAGGTCGTCAAACCGTCCATTCTCGTTTAACCAGCGTGTTTCACCTCCGTAATACAGGGACTTGACTATACACTGATTCATGAGAATGCAAACCGTCAAGTCTATGTATAAACATGTACCGGTATGGGATATAGAAACGTGTGGTAATTGATTACAAATATTACTTACTGTTATAATAAGTTCAGACATGCATCTATTGTGTCATTTACATGATGTCATTGTAAATTTTAAAATATCGACAAACTGGATGGATACATCTTCATTATACAGTGAAGTGTGGAGTTTTGCATTATGTCACGTAAATCACTATTTCAACCAGAAATCAATTTACCATAATGCTTTGTGATAGTTTACGCCAGATTTACCGAAAGAAAACTTATAACACAGAATGAGTAAGGGTATAAAATTCCAGGCTTAAATTGCTTAAATATGATGATGGTAACATATATTACATTATATTATGCATTTTTCTATTTGGTAACATATGGTCACGTAAATCACAGTTTGATTAAGAAGTTAAATTACATGTCCAATTTAAAAAAGATGTGTTCCAAGAGAAAACATCAATCTTATCAGTTTGATAACCCAGAACAAGCAGGAAACATAATAGTTCATTCTTTGCCTAAAATACTTTAATGGTAACGTATATTACACATACTGTTCTACATGCAATGATGTCTTGCACATTGTTTAAGGTTGAATATTACATAAAAAATCTTTAAAACCTACTTCATTGTTAGGGTAATGTTTGATATCACATTTAAGGTTATTAGTACCGATTGTTCTTGTATTTTATCATTTTAGTCACGTAAATTACACATAAACTGTTGAAAACGTGTATTTTATTGAAACCCAGTTAATGTTTATAGCTACTTCATTAATCATGTTTAAACCCTTTCAATATAAACACACATGTGCTAATATATTGTCGGTAGTAAAAATGTTATATGAAATTATTGTCCGTATTTAATCGTTAAAATCGCCATTTCAGAGGCCATCTTTAACCCCAAATAAAAAAAGTTCCCCAATGATGACAGAGTGTCATCAAACGGTTTTGAGACCTTCAATATCTGGACAACTCAGAAAAATAATTTAAAAAACTTAATACTATATAGCAAGGTTTAGGTGACTCTCGTCTGGACTATTATGAACAATCTTGACATTTAGAAATAATAAGTGATGGATTGATTTTGCAAATACAAATGTAATGTGGTCCTTTGTCGACGGGGTATGTTAGTCTGACATATATTTTTTAAAACAAATAATGTTGATGCATAAACAATACACTTAATTCGTGTATGTGTGTCGACCAATGTGTTGCAGAAATATGCTTCTAATGGTAGTACTGTTTGGTGTTAATAAGACCGTGTGAAATAGCTTGACTCTTCAGTTAATCGTATATGAATCAGTTATATTTTACACATATTGTCTAATATTCTACGTAATAGGTCATCACGTTGATTGTTTTCTTTCACTTCTTCCAGATCAATGCGTTGAAAAAGTCGCACCTTAGCTTAAAGTCCCACAAAGTTTCAGAAACAGCAATATTTTAATTTACTTCCTAATAAGACCGTGAAAATTGACAGGTTATAGAGCTCCCTAAATGGCATAGAATCAGCATCCATATTTGATCTGTTTTTACTTTCATCTTTTGAATAATCATCTCCGCAAGTCGCCAATTTAGTAGTTTGTGTGGTAAACAAAATACCCGTTGTTTACAATCTGAAATCGACGGTTCGTTCCGAGGACAGTTCGTAAATTTCCATTATAAATCGAGGACGCATAATTATATTGATGACCAATTTATGCGAGTATATACGTGTAACTAAAAGTTAAATACCGTTATCCTCCAGTACCGATAATCGCCGGTATCCTATTGCACTATATTGTATGTGGTAATCTAGTATACTATTTCACGGGTGAATTGAAGGCTAGGTTGATTCCATTAGGTTATAATATATGTACAGTATGAATATATTGAGACAAAATTGAAGTGTAGATGTAATAATGTTTTAGACATTCCGTCCACTTAGACCCCGATGCTATGCGAAAGGGATGACGATTACAGACTGCTCGTTTCGGAAAACCTTCGGGATCATTTATTAATAAAAATGGGCGGAGCTATGTCATCGTGGTTGTTCGGCAAGTATTCGCGGTTCGGTATACAAATTGTATTGTTGTGGTATACATGTACGCAGTATGCATGCCATAGCCTATCCGAAATAGCCGAATGGTAGATCCGATCGTGCGGAAAGCCGAGTTGCGGTTAGACTTGCCGTCCACTAGACCCCGATGCTACGCGGAAGGGATGCCGGTTACAATGTGCTCGTTTCGGGAACCCTTCGGGATCATGTATCAATAACAAAATGCGGAGCCGTGTCATCGTGCTTGTTCGGGAAGTACGATATTCGCGGTTCCGGGTAAGAATTGTTGCTGTATACATGTACACGCAGTATAAATGCCGAAGCCTATCCAAAGTAGCCGAACGTATCGCGACTAAATGCCGTCAGTTCAGGAGTTAGTCCCGAATGTTTCCCCGACCACGTGATATGCGGAAGGGTTTACGAATCGATGCCGATAGGTTGCCGAAAGGTTGTCTTGCTCGACCTAGAGGCAAACTGACGGCATCGTTTCAGCTGTCATTCGGGATATACAACTGGGATAATGTCGCGTAAATTTACGCTTATATATCTACCTTACGCAAATTCGTAAGTTAGTTTTACTATAGATAAACCACCATCACTCGAGCGTAAATATACTTTTAACATTGGAGTAATCCAGGTTCTAGGGGTGTATTTACCCATAAAACATACATTTAGAAATGGTTTTATCATGTAGTGCGCATATCGCAGTTGGCTAAGCTACTATGAATACGAGTTCTTCAGAACTGAATGAATGGGTTCGATTCCCATTCTGGTATTTTGAACTTACACTGGAAATAAAAAATAGTCGGTTGAAAGCGATAACTACTGTACCACTGCACCACACAGTCAAGTTCATAATGATCGGCACAGTTTCCGTGTGTTACTCTCATCACTTCCCCGTTTTCGGGAAGCGTTCGGCATCGATTCGACTTTCCATCTAGAACCATTCGGGATGGCTAATGAATACGAAACCTCACAGAAGGCGTCCCGAAGATGCGGAGTGAATGCCGATGGTTTACTGAAACTCTCCAGAGGCACTTCCTAGCAAGACCTTCGGCGTTCATTTTTTAAAAAACTTTAAAACGAAGATTTTCGGTCCCGAATGGTACCAGAGGCGTTGCGGAATTATACGGAAGGATTCCATAACATCTTGATGGCATGCCGAACCATCTCGATCTGGTGAATTTCTGCTTCTAGAACCATTTGGGGTCCTAGTGGACGTCAGGTCTTATAAATATATAAATATTTTATCTATATTTTATTTCTGCCAATATTGTTTAAAAACTGTCGCAAAGAAGCGTTGGTTTTAACAGATGTTAAATTGTGTCGCCCCTTGTAACTATTCATGAGTTCTAATTGGTTGAAAAGTAACAGACTCTTTAAATCCGGCATTCCGAGTGGTAAAAGTTGCTTAAAGAGAAAAGACTGAATTCAAAGCGTCAGTTATAGCAAACTACATCGCACAGCTGGAAGCAGCTTTCCACAACATTCCACCATTACAGAATTATAACTTCCCATATTCCCACTTTTAGCCGTCCAGCGGCAATGCAAAGACTATTTGGTTAAAATAATTGTACCATAAATATATAATATAATATTTCAATTATAATAAAATATTACCAAATATCTCACAGCGAACATTGATATATCTCAAGCGATAAATTACGACTGGACTAGCTGTTCAATTCCACATATAAATGCTCATGCTATTTGTCTAGTCCGCATCGTTATGAAATTCTTCGTGTTGTACCTAATAAGATATATTAATTATAATCTGACATGTTTGTAGATGAATTAGTACAGATCGAGTAGGCCGTCATGTCACGGTTACAGTCAACTAAGTGAACTGATCAGCAAGTGTTCCATGCGATCGATAGAAGCGTAGAAAGCTGTCGACTAATAGCATACTTGTATAAATGAACATTACGAGTCCGTTCCGCATATTCCGATCGATAGAACCGTAGAAAACTACCGACCGCAATGATGGATGCGCTCTGCTCAGGTTCAATCGTGTGTCCTACCCTTAGCGTAGAGCCTATCTTTCATGCAAATTGACTGTTAAATTTTTCAGTAAACCAAAATGCATGATATTCTGGAGGTAATTGTGTTGGAAAATGTTGGCGAAATGTTCGCACATTGGAATCGCTTGAAATACGGATGATATAAAGGAGATATGGTCATAATATGGTCAAAATCGTCTTTATCGTGAGGTCTACCCCGCTAGTGTTTTGTTATTTACGGAACAATATCGAAGTGTTTGAGGAAACTACGGGATCAATCGTGGAAAGTAGGGTACCAAAAGATTCAGTGGAGAAGCCATTGCGTGCTGGCCGGGGTGTCCATAAATAAACGAGTCTCGATGTCGCGTCACAAGTTGGAGCTATTTTACTTTTGTGGCGATTTTATTTCTTGTTAAGTGATTCTGTTGTTCACCCGTCGCGTAACTATATAATGTTAGACACCATTTTAAAGAGAAACAAATGTTTTACACAAATGTTTAGTTTTCCTTTAAAAATGATTAATGATTAAGACGTCAGTTTGTTTGAAATACTAAAAAGCTACAAAATACACGTTGTAGAGATGTAACACATTTTGTCGAGCAGTTGCAGTAAAACCTAATTTTCGTCAATACTTTTACGCCAAAAAGCGTTAAAATTTTGCGTGACAAGAATTTAAACCATGTGCTTCAGATATTAGTTCCGTAGATTCGCTTAACGGAACCGGAAATTGAAAAATAAACATGGTTTGAAGAAAAATATTGATGTAGAGATTTCGAAAAAAATACCGTTTCGACTACAAGTAAGAATTTAAAATGTGAATTACGCCTATCATTTTCAACGAACGTTTTAAATATTAGAATACTCAAATATTGTTTTTTCCTAGATAAAAATGTGTGAAAACTCAAGTGATAAAATAACATAAACAATGATTTTTCCTTGTTTTTCTATGTCCACAGAAATGTCCCACTTGCGTCAAAAATACGTTCGTTATGTAAACCGTAATTTTCGTTTCTTCTTTATGTTTTGTGCTTTGTGAATTGCAAGAAAACGACTGAAAAAATAAAATATTGTTTTTCTTCTGAATCTATACACGTAATATGATGTTAATTACTCCAAGGATTAAAAAATGGTACGTAATAATCCATGTCCACAGAAATGTCCCACGGCACGTTTTAGGCGACGCTGACGTTAATGTCTAATTAAAACGTTTCGTGTATTCTACAAGTAAAACTTCTTTTTGCATGTCACTGATTAGTTATATGCGTAACCCTTTTATAAAATATCATTCATTTGATGAATATGCTGAAAGGAGAGTTTTAAATGGAAAATATTATATTCACAACCATACCTTTTACTGGATATGTACATGTATATATAGAGATAGGTTAGAAATAATTTGAAATAAGTTATACGTGGATCTACTGTACATATATTATTCGTATACTTTTGTTAAATGCATTTTAGTATGTTTTTAATTTAAGAATGATATAAAAAAAAATCCTCAGTCGTAACTCGTAACACATGCATGTGTTCAAAGTATAGCACAACAACAAAGGCGTTGTGGTTATTTACAATCAACCATTTTTGTCGCTAAATTATCGCTTCTTTGTTGTAAATTGTCATTTATTTTTCCATAGTTAATTTCTGCCATTCTTGGGATGTGCCACCAATACACATTAGAACTCAAATAGTGTGCTAACCTTGATGTAATTGTGCGTCCGGGATTTAATTATAATGACAATAATACGGTAAATTAACGCCGACAATATTTATCTAAAATAACGGCGTTTGACGTTACGCAAACTAGCTCCAACTTGTGACGCGACGTCTAATATATATTTACCTCAAAATATGGGTTAAGTCGACGCTATTTGGCCGCCATTTTTGTGGTGGCTCCTACCATCGAAACCACGTGATTCCCCACCGTGTGTACATGTATTCATGTTTTAAAGCATTCGCTATTATAAATGATCACATTTGAGCATATCCCTATTTTAACCACCTGGAAAAATACGATGTTATGCCAATGTATACCAAACTCATTACAAGAACTATCGATACTAAGCAGCAGAAAAGATGGTCATTCTTGGTCAGTTTTGTTCAGGTATCGTTAAACAGCCATTCATGTTGATTCCTTGATCCTAAGCAAACTTTGAGTTTGAGGTAAGACGCTTGACTCCTGGTCGAGAGGTCCTTGGTTCGATTCTCGGCGTGTATCGGTGCTTTACACCGGGCACGTTAAAGAACCAAGGAATCTATTCGAAACGAGCTAGGGTATCGCACCCGGATTCCTTGTATCTCACCTCTGGCTCTAAACATTTGCGATAATGCCTTCGCTCGCAAAGAAACTTCAATCAATGAAAGAAAATGTGTCAACACACGTTCTTTGCGAAATTGTATACACTCCAATAAATATTGTTTTATTTATAAATACATGTACTCACACCTCCTATATTACTTTTAGAGGTTGTCAATTAGATATAAAGTCCTTAAAGGTTAACATTAACGTCTTCACATCAAGCATAGATCTCGAAATCGGGCACTTGTGCGAACACTTCATTACGATTAATCTACATACTGTTCTGTTTTTAATCATAAAACGTGTCTGTTTAACACCAACTAAGGTATCTCAGAACGCCCAGAATGCACCAGATTGATCCATTGTTTAGAAAATTTTCCCGAGGGAGAATGCCCCTGATCCCCCCTATTTCAAATGATCAACTTCCAGTTATCACGTAATAACAAAATTGCAATGGGAATAATAAACTCAGTTGATATATATCAGTATAATTTAAAAAAAAAAAAATACGCTTCCATGAATGAAGTGTTGTAATGTTAAAGACGCTCCTACGCTCATGCAGGACTATGCGCTGGACCCTAGCAAATTTCTTACGCCCCCCCCCCCAACCGAAAATCCTGGATCCGCCCATTAGAGTGGCCCCTGCAAATTACATGGAAGAAAGAACAAAGAAAGTAGCATAGTTAAACAATGAGACATACCCCGTGCTCGGAGAGGTCTCATATGCGCAGAAGTTATTATATTTACCGGGTACCATCCCATCCCCTATCTCTCCCGTCTTACTTTTCATGATTCCTGTACTATAATGTTTGCTGATTCGAATACAAATATACTAAACATTACGTATTATTTTTTTTTAGATATGTATGCATGTATGTTTTATTTTATTTAGATATGTATGTTTTATTTTCGTTGAAAATGTTGTTTGTATTGATAGTGTTGACTTACAAGAATTTTGTTTCATAATCCGCACTGACTTGCCCACAGGTCTAACCCCGATAATTCTTACTATCTTTATTACTTCATTTTCTTAGATCGGTTCGGCATGAAATCTAGACCACGATGTACGTCTGCTGCCGAATTGTATACTGGTACCAAGATCCCTATCACACCCCGCATGTCCAGGAGTGGACGAACGATTGGGGGAACCAGTGGAGTCTACAAACCAGAAATGACCCCTTGCTTTGACGTGAAAACACCTCATTCAGTGATTTCTCCCAAAGTGACGTCAACAGCACGCTCCTCTAGACTTCCGGTTGCAACCGGAAATAGATCAAAAGCTACCAGTTTGTGGAAGAAGAAATCTTCCAGCAGTGGTAAGTACATGTACAGTTTTACGAAATATTGGTAGTTAACCTATATTTATAAACATAAATACATTGCTATAACACATCGTCTGACTTACTCACCAACATTCTAACATTGGAACTCAAACTTTGTGTGGAACGGTTGCAGATTAGTTGACGCTCTCGACTGCAGTTAATTCGGCTATTGAGAAAATCGTGGGGTATAGGGTATCAGTGAAGGTTTTGGACTACTCGGTGGAAAAATCTATTTGTTTTTGGCATAACTATAATTTATGCTATCATAAGGGGTATAATCATAAGTTTGTCAATATTTATGATTCACTATACCATGTTCATGTATACACAAATCAAAATCGAAGGTAAGCTTTTTTATCAAGAACATATTTCAAGAACATTCAAAGTTACTTACTCAGACAGAAAAAACAATTGTTGTTTCACAAAAGCCCCAGAGCGCTTTATATGTTTATCCCAAATTGATCCACTATAGACCAAAGTGATCCGTGACCTACCTATGGAGTGACGTCACGGTTACTCTACGGAAGAACCATATACCAGCACTTTTATACCAGGATTGCTTGTATCACACAAACTCTATGTATCTGTCGTCGGACCCGGATTCCTTGTATCACACAAACTCTATGTCTCTGTCGTCGGACCCGGATTCCTTGTATCACACAAACTCTATGTCTCTGTCGTCGGACCCGGATTCCTTGTATCACACAAACTCTATGTCTCTGCCGTCGGACCCGGAGTCCTTATCACACAAACTCTATGTCTCTGCCGTCGGACCCGGATTCCTTGTATCACACAAACTCTATGTCTCTGCCGTCGGACCCGGAGTCCTTGTATCACACAAACTCTATGTCTCTGCCGTCGGACCCGGATTCCTTGTATCACACAAACTGTATGTCTCTGTCGTCGGACCCGGATTCCTTGTATCACACAAACTCTATGTCTCTGCCGTCGGACCCGGAGTCCTTGTATCACACAAACTGTATGTCTCTGCCGTCGGACCCGGATTCCTTATCACACAAACTCTATGTCTTTTCCCTCGAGGCTGGGGGTCATTTACAAATAAGGCAGTGGTAAAACAGAGTGACCACACAACGGCTGCCCCAGTCAGACGATCGCAACAAATAAAGAAACAAGAAATTGAACCAGCATCGGCATGTTACATATCGTAAGAAGTAACCACTCAACCATGACTGTACAGACAGTGATACATATTTTGTTAATGATCGTATAAAACAGTGTACACTTACGCACACTCCTAACGCAACACCTATAGTTTTCATGATTTCTCAAATATTCATGTTGGGATTTGATGCAAATTCGGAGTGTAAATAAATCAACCCTTTACCAATGATCCACAAAAGTTTTATTCTAGTTGATAAACAGTAGGGTGAAAATAAATTCAAATATTTAGCATCACCGTAAAATCAAAAGTCACAAAACGACACAATGCGGAGGACTAGTTCACCATGATGTCTGCGTGTAGATTTCGCAGTGAACGTTGTTTTCTTTCAACGGTGGTGTAGATGGTCAGTAAGTTTATACATTCTGTCATTATGTTGTCATCTTCCTACACCAATGCTACATTGGCTGGTCATGAAGTCGACCAGTGAGCTTGAACATCTTAAAGAGTCTTGAACGTGTCTGTGGACAGATGGCGATCAAAATATGACTATTTGAAAATAGAAAATATTAATCATAGTTTAGTTTTATCATAATAATATTCGAAATATTGACAAAAGTTGATACAATGTACTTCAATGATTTTTTAACCTTTTATAAGAATATGTAGTGAAGTACAGCGCATCCTGTCTAGTGAATTGACAAACCGGCAACCTTCCAATTTTGCGACCATGCTCTTCAATAGTCATCAGGGTTATTTTTTATACAAATCTGTTTTTTCTGTCGGACTGTCACTAGAGAGGAGCTCAGTGACAATAAATATCGATTTTTGCCACTGACTTCCACTTTCACGTGCAGCACGAAGAAATCACCGCCGCGTGACAGAGCGTCAGAACGTTGCTGTATTGCTAATGACTTAGAATATCATAGCTTATAAGCGCAACTTGATATCTTGAACTGTTTTTGAGAAATAAGAATTATAAAAGTGTTGCGTTAGGAGTGTACGTAAGTGTATGCATATGCGGATCCAATGGGGGGGCGGACCCGGCGTACGCCCCCCCCCCCCCTAAAATCGCCAAAGTAGCTATTTTTAGTTGACTGAAATAGTCTAGTTATATGTAATTTGCCTTTAATTCTTTGTGAAAAGGTATTAAAATGTGAAAACTTCGCCTATATACAGGATCACTCTGCAATGAATGAAACACTGTAGACTTTAAAGACTTAAATTAGTCTGATTTTTGTGATAAAGCATGCCCTATTTACTAGCAAATAAGGTATCTCAGACCACAAGAATACACCAGATTGACCCCTCGTTTTGAAATTTTCCCGTCAGAGCATGCCTCCCCGAACCCCTACTATATCATTGATTTTGTAAAGCGAGTTTTTGTAAAACTATGATTCAGTGCAGATAACTTACGTGAACATTTTTATATTACTTTTTACTCAAAAATTTTTTTTGCTCGCTTCGCTAGCAAAGTAACTTCGATCTATGAAAATGTGTCAACACACCTCCTTGCGATACTTTCTATACACTCCATAAAATGTTTTTTACATTTATAAACACTTCCTTAAACAAGCCCTTAAAGGTTAACATAAACGTCTTCACATTAAGCATAGATCTCAAAATCGGGCACTTGTGCAAACACTTCATTACGATTATTCGAAGTACTGTTCTGTATTTAGTAATAAAACGTGTCCTGTTTCACACCAAGTAAGGTATCTCAGAACGCTCAGAATGCATCAGATTGATCCATTGTTTAGAAAATTTTCCCGGGGGAGCATGCCGTCGGTCCTCCCTACTTAAAATGATCAACTTTCAGAACAAAATTGCCAGAGAATCATAAACTCAGTTGTTATATATCGGTATATATATATAACCAAAATACGCTTCCATGAATGAAGTGTTGTAATATTAAAGACCCTCCTACGCCCATGCAGGACTATGCCCTGGACCCCAGCAAATTTCTTACGCCCCCTCTAACCGGAAATCCTGGATCCCCCCATGGTATGGTTGCAATACATACGAGGGATGATCAATATATTACGAGAAAAAGACAATGATGTTGGGCTTATGGAGTGGGGTTGTGAAATTAAAAAAACGTTACGTTATGCAAAATCATGTTGCCCCGCCTACCGGTTTCATAGATCGGCAAAAATGTTCTAAAAAATACTTGTTTCATATATTGGAAAACTAATTCGTCAGATTTATTGTAACACGTGTACATGGAGCGGCAATGAAAACGCAACACTTACATAGTATAGCATAGCACCTCTAATAAGTGTGTAAGCATTGCGAAATTTTGTCATAGAATGGATATATCCACGTGGCACGAGCACATCACTTCGAATAAGAAAAAGTGGTTTAGCAACAAAGTTATATACCAGTTTTCTTTGGGTCAGTGTAAAACAGAAAGTCGTATGTTTTAATCATCTGGAGCGATGCATTGTGTGAATCTACGACGTATTTATCGTATGAAACGTTCATGGAATGCTTGTGTGATGCTGTTCCATTCTTTCATAAGGGCTATAAGTGAAGTCCAGGTACTTTTAAAGGGCCTGTACATTGTTTCGCGCACGACACTAAAACATCAAAACATATAAAATTAATGTATTCTAAAAGAGCCATGATGTATTGTTTATGGTCAAAGGGAAGTTATAAATTTAGTTAATAATAAACTTGCCAGTTTCTTTATAACACGGCTTCAAAGTTGGCGGATCTAAACGCATATTCCAAACTGCTCGTTTTGAGATTTATATAATTGTATTTGTCCCAAGGACGGTGACAGTATCACCATTTGTTACTGGAAATAAATTGCATGATAAAAAATGGGAATAGTTATCAAAGAGTTATCGCACTTGAATTTAACAGTTTTCTTACATCTCGCGATTTCTAATGCATTATAATGTTTCTTAACAGGTGTGTATGTATTCAAACTTGTGTTAAATGAAATGAAATATTGACCTCGGTGATTTAAATTCACGAAACTTTGATTTTTAGTACGAATACCCCACACTTGAGCATACCGACCGATTTTTCGGAGTCTTCCTTTGACATACACACCGAGTTTTCTACTAGTTATTTTTTTCGACTATTCCATCCATATTCTTCAAAATGTTTGCCCAACATGCGAGCAAATCTCTAGCCAGCCAACATAACGCGCGAAAATTCGGTTTAAGGCTATTCCGCTATGGACGAGTGATTCTTAAAGTATTTTCACGGAAAAAGTTAAATTATGCAGATAATATATATGGAAGTCCAAGTTTATACGTTAACAGGTTACAGAAATACATGTATTCAAGTTTAAAAAGTTTTGCGTATTTCATTGCCGCTCAATGTACATTGAATATCCCTCGTATTTTCGGAATTTGCGTTACTATATCAAGTGAATGTGACGGACCCTTACAAAGAAACGCATGCATGGAATGATAATAAGTAACAGGGTCAGTTGTATAAACATTGTATGTTATAATTATATATTTGTAGTGGTTCCATCAAAGAGTGAAGTACCATTAAGAGACCAATGGAAAGGTACAAAGATACCAGTACGAGTACTAAAGCCTGTAGCTAAGGTGGGAGATTCATATACGGATGTCAACAAGGTTGAAGCTGTGAATTCCAACGTAGAAGTTGAAGTATCCAGTATTGACGATGAAGAAGATTTCGACATAAAGGTCGTAGAGTCTGAAGCTGTTGAACACAACGTAGAAGTTGAAGGTTTCAGCATTGATGATGAAGAAGATTCCGACATAAAGGTCGTAGAGTCTGAAGCTGTTGAACACAACGTAGAAGTTGAAGTATCCAGTCATGACGATGAAGATGATTCCGACAAAAAGGTCGTAGAGTCTGAAGCTGTTGATTCCAACGAAGAAGTTGAAGTAGCCAGCATTGATGCAGAAGAAGATTCCGACAAAAAGGTCGTGGAGTCTGAAGATATAGATGTTGATGCCAATGTAGAAGTTGAAGTATCCAGTCATGACGATGAAGTTAATTCCGACAAAAAGGTCGTAGAGTCTGAAGCTGTTGATTCCAACGAAGAAGTTGAAGTAGCCAGCATTGATGAAGAAGAAGATACCGCCATAAAGGTCGTAGAGTCTAAAGATATAGCTGTTGATGCCAATGTAGAAGTTGAAGTACCCAGTATTGATGATGAAGAAGATTCCGACATTAAGGTCGTAGAGTCTGAAGCTGTTGATTCCAACGTAGAAGTTGAAGTATCCAGTCATGACGATGAAGATGATTCCGACATAAATGTCGTAGAGTCTGAAGCTGTTGAACACAACGTAGAAGTTGAAGTATCCAGCATTGTTGATGAAGAAAATTCCGACATACAGTTCGTAGAGTCTGAAGCTGTTGAACGCAACGTAGATGTTGACGTATCCAGTATTGATGATGAAGAAGATTCCGACATAAAGGTCGTAGAGTCTAAAGCTGTTGAACACAACGTAGAAGTTGAAGTATCCAGTATTGATGATGAAGAAGATTCCAACATAAAGGTCGTAGAGTCTGAAGCTGTTGAGTCCAACGCAGAAGTTGACGTATCAAGCATTGATGATGAAGAAGATTCCGACATAAAGGTCGTAGAGTCTGAAGCTGTTGAGTCCAACGTAGAAGTTGAAGAACCCAGCTTTGATGATAAAGAAGATTCCGACATAAAGCTCGTAGAGTCTGAAGCTGTTGAACACAACGTAGAAGTATCCAGCATTGATGATGAAGAAGATTCCGACATAAAGGTCATAGGGTCTAAAGCTGTTGAACCCAACGTAGAAGTTGAAGAATACATCAAGGATGATAAAGAAGATTCCGACATAAAGGTCGTAGAGTCTGATGCTGTTGTACACAACGTAGAAGTTGAAGTTCCCAGCATTGATGATGAAAATGATTCTGACATAAAGGTCGTAGAGTCTGAAGCTGTTGAACGCAACGTTGATGTTGACGTATCAAGTATTGATGATGAAGAAAATTCCGACATAAAGGTCGTAGAGTCTGAAGCTGTTGAACACAACGTAGAAGTTGAAGTATCCGGCAAGAATGATGAAGAAGATTCCGACGTAAAGGTCGTAGAGTCTAAAGCTGTTGAACCCAACGTAGAAGTTGAAGAATACATCAAGGATGATAAAGAAGATTCCGACATAAAGGTCGTAGAGTCTGCAGCTGTTGAACACAACGTAGATGTTGAAGTTTCCAGTATTGACGATGAAGAAGATTCCGACATAAATGTCGTAGAGTCTGAAGATAAAGCTGTTGATGCCAACGACGAAGTTGAAGTATCCAGTATTGACGATGAAAAAGATTCCGACATAAAGGTCGTAGAGTCTGAAGCTGTTGAACACAACGTAGAAGTTGAAGTTTCCAGTATTGATGATGAAGAAGATTCCGACATAAAGGTCGTCGAGTCTAAAGCTGTTGATTCCAACGTAGAAGTTGAAGTATCCAGCAAGGATGATGAAGATAAGGACGTCTTAGTGAAAACTGTTGTTGGTAAGTTTCTACGAATTATAGTTATTACTGTTTATTATTGCCCTTTGATAGCAGATATGTACACTTACGGACTTTGAAAACGCACCACTTTTCAGGGGTCGGTATTATTTGTATGAACTATGTAGTATTATTTTATACCAATGATATAATTTTCCTGGGTTAGAACGTTGTCGATAAAGTATATTTTAATCCAATTTACTGACCGAATCGCTAGTAGTGACCACGAGGCCAAATCTCATTTTAGCGCGTGAGTCTCGTGCGAATGAAAATACTTGTATCCGAACTGTGTAAATGACGATGTGTAAACGATTCATTAGCATACCAAAAAAAAACCAATATATTTTAAGTTTTCCAAAACCAAAGGTTACATTTAATGTCAATCTGGATGTGTCTGGAGGTATATAAGACATGTTACATACCGGAAGTTACCACCAGTCGGTTTTAGCGCGATTGCATTGCCATGATATAATAAATATTCGTCTTCAATAGCGTTTTATGCCAACTGACACCACCATTGATCTCCAAATAGGGATTAAAGGCCTAAAAAGCCATCTTATTCGGATAAATTAATGCGTATGCTCCGCCATTAAACGACGTCCGGTCAACAACCGTGCCTGTCAAAAGAATGCTTGTAGTCGAAAGAATTGCTTAATCACCAAATAAAAAGATCAAACACGTTTATCTATGAAATACAACCTTTTCATTTAGTACCCTGTCAATTTGTGTTTCATCTAACATTGAACACGTGCTTCAACATGGACCCACTTCCTTCTTGTATTTTTATTTCCGGATAACAGGGGTGTTAACCATGGACAGTATGAATACAACCATGCGCATAAATAACGAATAACAGTCATTTTCCTTGAAGAAAAAATATCTGCGTGATGGAATGTCCAAGATTTTGATCCCATCGAAAATATATGACATGTTCTTTCAAACCTGAGTCCATGGATGAGTTCCATGACGCCAACTGCTCACAAGGTTGTCCGAACCTTTGTTAATGAATAGAGGAACATTCCCAAGAAGCGGATTGAACTTGTAATGAGTACCCGCTGTTGTGAACGCACCAAACACACTCTCCCTAACTGTGAATTTGGACTAGAGACTTAAGCACGTGAATGTCACGTGACTTAGTAACATTGTTAACTATTATTTTGAAATTTTGCTAGATGTTAAAACATAAAATGAGCTATATTTAGATAAATTTTTAATACAATTAAACAATGTTTACGATTAAATTTCTTGTTTTGAATAAGTGGTGCGTTTTCAAAGTCCGTAAGTGTATTAAGACAATGTTCGCTCCTGCATATAATTATTGTACCTTTTGAAGAGCAGGTTTTCTTATTTATGATATTGCGTATTTCTGAAACAAATGCATGTACTAGTATATAACGTTTCACACACAAAACGTTAACGAGATTTGTGACATGCACAACTTTTTTAATTTACTCGTCTTTGTTGTGTCTTTTATTAACTTATCTACATAATGATACATTTGCTTTCTTTATATTTAACTGCACGTGCTGCGTTACCGTTAATGCCGTCATCCGAACCTGGTCTTACTTGAAATTTAACACAGCAAGTCATTCATACAAACATTATTTCAGACATTCCAAAGATGAATGTGGAAGTCATGGACATTCAGCAGGCAAGTTCAGAACAGAACTTGGCGTTTCAAGATCAAATTATCTCAAAAGAAATCGAACTAAAGGAGAAATTAAGGTAAATTTAAAATTTGTATTTTCATTAAGAAATGTTTTAATTGGTAAGTTTCTCTATAACATTTTATCTGAACGAGTTGTGTTCAATTACTGTGATTAGTCAAAGTATTTCTACTGTTCCTGCGACCATGCCCTTTAAATTGCGGAAGGTTACGTTTGTACTTGTTGATAATAACGTCGAGAATAACTTGTTAGGTCGACTTCCCACTTTATGTCAGACACAATTATGTGTATACGTATCATTTGAAAATTGTGGCATCAGAAGATGGTTGATTGTAAATGTGTGTATTTGTTTATAATACTAGCGAGATACGGTTGTAGTATTGTGTGGATGGTTAAAGTAAAATGTACCAGGTGTAATTATATAGACACACGAAAATTACAATATCTATATATTCTGCAAGCAACCATTTGGTCAAACCAGAACTGAACTTCGCAGTTCATGTCGTTTGTTTATACATGAAATAAATAAAAATAAATGTCCTAAGAATACATGTAATACAACCCTCACTGTTAAACCTAAAATACACATTTATCAATCAACTGACCATGTGAAATGTTAGAATAAGAAACAAGACAATCGTCAAACATACTACTTTAAGAGTTCATTAATATCCCTGCATTGTATGCAAATGTGTAACATAGACACTATGAGTTTGTTTGATTCATTTTAGGAATCTGGATAAAATCTTGGAAGTGATGTTAGAGAAAAGAGCAAAAGTAGATAGACTGGCTACAGAAGTACGTGAAGTATACGTGGCTATTGATAACAAAGATCCCATTGAAGGTGTGTATGAATTCAGCCAGGAAATAGAGACATTCCACAACATATGCTTCGAAACAGAGGTCGCAGAAAATAAGTTTTCATCCTTTCCACGAAACAACATTGCAAAAGCAAATGAAGAACACAAGATAGCGGAAGAAGTTAGTGCAGAAGAGCTAAATAGTTTACTGGAGAAAATTCGCGACGCTGATGAAAGTGAAATTGTACCCTTGACTGAAAGTTTTGTTATGGGCTCTATGACAAAGCATGGAGGGTGTGATGTTATTGAACTAAACAGTTCAATAGATGCAATAATGGACAAATATAAACTATCGGAACCTAATGTTGATGATAATGCTAAGCTAATTCAACGTGTAGCTAAACCAGTCTCTGGTGTAAATGGTGACTTTAACTTGGATATATACGACACATTCAGGGATGATACTAAGTATGTTCCTGCATTAGATGCTTTAGGTGAAGAGGGCGAAGAAGATGTAGATGAGAATATCCAGATAACACACGATAACACTGTAGCTGATAATACCGAGATCACACACACTTACAATGTTAACACAACACCTGGCGATAATGCAACAGATAGTGTACAAACAGTTCTAGGCGTGACAAATGGTGAATCTATAGAGGTGCTTCAGACCGATGATAATGACGACACTAAAAACATAAATAGAGAGAATGTGACGATGCCATCAAGCTGTGTTGTAGAACATCTGGATATATCTGAAGACTTACATGAGATGAGAAGAGAACTCATGAACAAATATGCAACAATTGATACAAAGGAGAATGGACCTAAAAATGAAATGGATGATATCGAGCATGAGCTTAATCTAATGCATGCTTGGAATGAGTATTCCGATCTTGGAGATGAAGATGAAATAGGAAATTTACTTGAAGCCATACAATGTATGAAGAGACATGTAGAACTTGGTAACACAAACGTACAACAAACCATTGATACAATGGTAGATACATTTATAGTTGGTGGAGATGATGTGGAATGCATTGATGACTTTGAGCAACCAGTCAAAGAGACAAACACTACATACCCAAGAGGTAATGATGACTATGAGAAACCCGGCGAGGACACAAACCCCAAAGACCCTAGAGGTAATGATGACTATGAGAAACCTGGCAAGGACTTAAACCCCAAAGTTTCTAGAGGTAATAATGACTATGAGAAACCCATCGAAGGCATCAACCCCACAGACCTAAGAGGTAATGGTGACTATAAGGAACCCGGCGAGGCCACAAACATCACAGACCCAAAAGGTAATGATGACTATGAGAAACCAGGCGAAGACACAAACCCCACAGACTCAACAGGTAATGATGACTATGAGAAACCAGGCAAAGACACAAACCCCACAGACTCAAGAGGTAATGATGAATATGAAAAACCCGGCGTAAACACAAACCCCACAGACCAAAGAGGTAATGATGACTATGAGAAACCCGGCGAAGACATAAACCCCACAGACCAAAGAGGTAATAGAGACTATGAGAAACCCGGCGAAGACACAAACCCCACAGACCCAAGAGGTAATGATGACTATGAGAAACCAGGCGAAGACACAAACCCCACAGACTCAAGAGGTAATGATGAATATGAAAAACCCGGCGAGGACACAAACCCCGCATACCCAAGAGGTAATGATGATTATGAGAAACCAGGCGAAGACACAAACCCCACAGACCAAAGAGGTAATGATGACTATGAGAAACCAGGCGAAGACACAAACCCCACAGACCCAAGAGGAAATAGAGACTATGAGAAACCAGGCGAGGACAAAAAACTATACCCAAGATGTAATGATGACTTTGAGAAACTCGGCGAAGATATAAACACCACAATAGACGATGATGACGAAATACACGCTTTAAAAGAAGAAAGGCTGGCAATAGAACAAGAATTTGTCAGGAATCGAAAGCGTCACGAGACAGATATCAACAACATTAGGAGATTTTGGAAGAATACAGCAAGATTTGTCTTTGAAGACGTTAAAACGATTCTCCTAGAAGCAACATGTACATCTGATGATGTTGAACCTATCCAATGCCACAATATGGATGATCTTATGCAAATTGTGCTAAAAGCAATTAGTAGTAATGCATTAGAAGTGATCAACGACATTTGTGAAACACACAAAGACAAACCAAATGAAGATTTGATGAATGAATTGTTTGAGGGGTTGAAGCAACATAAGATGAATATCAAGGCGTGTCATACAGAAGAAAATAAAGAATTAGAAAATATTGATATGGCTGTGGGCATTTTAGAAGAAGAATTAGACATAGATGAAGTTGATACTGATAGTTGTCAATCCGAAATGAGTGTATGCTCAATTGAAAGACTATTTCAAAATGATTATGAGTTTAACAAATCACCAACGAAGGAAATTGAAACACATGTATCAAATAGGGCACGGTCTGTCAAATGTGAAGAAGAGATAAATAATGAAGATGACCTGAACAAAGATCTTACATGTTGTGATTCATTGGAATATATGGGATCGTCATCACCCTGTAGTCTGGAAATAGAAAAACTTACTAACACTTCAATGCATACAGTGGATACGAGATTTGGTAAAGATCAAATGATGAGTGAATGGATGGACAATAGTGACTTGTTTATGAAATGTGAAAAGTTGAACTTACCTATAGTATCTCCTAGCAAACACGAGTCTGGTTATACCGCGAAGTATGAAGATAATGACTCTATAAAATCCCCTAGCAAACATGAGTCTGGTTATACCGCGAAGTATGAAGATAATGACTCTATAAAATCCCCTAGCATACATGAGTCTGGTTATACCGCGGGATATGATGATTACGATAAACAGGGCTTTCAACATGAAAACGTGGACACTAATACTGAAGTAAAAACTAAATGTCAAATCACTGAATCCTTCAGCAAGCCATTGACGTACTGTCGACTTTCTGCCATACTAACACCAGAATACAATAAAACTGACAGTGTTACAAACGCCATACACATCAACAATGACACTGTTAATGTTGGAACAACAAAGACAGTAATACGACCTGACTCGCCATTACGAGGACCAGAAGTAAAAGGTATCTTCAAAAATATAAATACAGCAAAACAAAGAAATACCGGTGAAACCAGGAAAACTACATGGAGCACAGAGCGAAAACCTGCAATAAAAACTGAAATAAAGATAGACTTTGCAGGACTGAGGATCGATGGGACAAATATCAATGATGCCAAACCGAGTAAGAATAAAACACCGCGATCAAAGATAAGTAGCGGAGCAATCAAACTGATAACCAAGGGAGGGCTCCCTAATATTAGACATTCAAAGAAACATTCAACAATGGTTGAGAAAACCAAACGTGAAATCTTAGATGTGTTCACTCCAAACCAGAAGGTACCAACAAGAAGACTTGGGCTTGATGTTGACTCGTATGGCACAACATCCCTGAATCCACACCAAGTGTTGCCCTCAATAACACCAGCTAATGGTAGAACTAGAAACATTAACCAAGCATCCAGTTTTACCACAAATCATGGACAAACACCATCAGTGGACTTCTTAGCCACGCCATTGCCTGCAATAAAATCGAAACATCACAGAAAATATGGCAAATAAAGACTTATATATAAAATGTATAATAACAAAATGTAAATAGTAAAGACGTATGTATAAAACATTATACTTATAGAATGTAAATATTGTGTAAATAGTATGTAAATAAAATTCAAAATGTTATCAAATTTAATGTT
The DNA here is from genome assembly GCA_963678985.1 of Spisula subtruncata. NCBI lineage: Eukaryota > Metazoa > Mollusca > Bivalvia > Venerida > Mactridae > Spisula > Spisula subtruncata. The sequence goes on along the minus strand of OY787678.1, from coordinate 9,260,935 downwards.
TTAATTTGTGTACAATCATTCTTTTATGTGAAAGATGAAATTTTCAGTGATTTGAAGGATGAAGTTGATCAAGACAAAACATTCCACGTTTGCATGACATTTAGTAAACGTAAGAAAGGTTTTCCTTCCAACTTGTCAGTAATTAACGAATTGATGAGTCTACGAAATTGGTAACTTCTATCAATATCAACAAATTTTATGAACTACGAAAGAGAATGATTGTACATCATACATGTACTGTGTATACCGTTAATTATTTGATGTGAAATAAGGGTTATGGCTCTAACTTAACTTGGTCAGAAATAAAAAATTCCATTCAACGGCACGAAAAAACTCAATTTAATTAAGGCTTGCCTAAAGAAGAATACATTGGATATCATATTGAAATTATGAATGTATTCTGTCAAGTTACTAGTACCGCGTATTCGGGTTTAATGCTAGGCCTCTTTGTCCTAACGCAATTGGAACGGTCCGTACGGCATTTATCTTTTTTTTATAAAATACATTTGTAAATATATGATTCGATTTGAGAATTGTAAGAGGTGTTCTGTGCTAACGTACACGGGATATGTTTGACACTTGCGTGATGATAACATCATACAGTATATAGAGGTAATTATAAAACAATGATCAGCGGATTCAATACAGATTGCTACACACAATCAGAGCTTTAAAATATTATCTATACGATACTTCCATTCAGCACCCTAGTTTCCATGGACCGTGTTAGTGTAACACGATTCAAACACAGTCGTTTGTATATAGAATCTGAATTAGTCAAATTATGGACTCAAATTGATACCGGCAGTGTTTTTGAGGATTTTGAGAAAAGGTGTTTGTAGTTAAAAGATGATTGGTCTGACTAATTAGTTTCGTTGAGTAGTGTATGACTATAACAGTGGATTTAATAATTACCTGATTCCATGACGTATTGTGGTGGATACTCTATAGGATTTAGTTATATATATTCCAGTAGATCAATGGAATAAGTCAATATGAATAGATACCGGACGAAAAAAGTGTTTTGTAAATTTCATCCCCACAAACGCTGTGAACATTTCTGTCGGACTCATAAGGTTCTACTTTGCTCCGTCTGCTTGCGAGATAAACATCGCGACTGTCAGGTAGCAGACGATCATGAATTCAAAAATTATTATGGCAAGAAAATTCACGAAGCCAGGCAGAGCATCGAGGGCGAGAAGAACGAGATTATTTCAAAGACACACACCATAGTGTCTGCATTAGACGCGGGAATAAGTCGTCTGGAAAAGTACCGGAAGGAGCTAGATGGCGCCATAGGTCACATGGCTGATATGAAAGCGGAAGTGGAAATACAGAGGAACGACCTACGAAGCACCACGCAGACGCTACAGGAGATTGAACGCTCTCTTGCTACTGCCTACGATCTCCGAACATGTCAACAATGTTACGGTGACATTGATCTTGAAAGAATTAAATTTGAACGAAAACAACGAAAAATGTATCAAATTCCAAATCGGTTAAATGAAGACGTGACTGCCACTCTGTCCGTGTTACAGAAGAAATTGAAGAGTATACGAAACGGAATCAGCTCCCAGCTTAGTTCCAGTAAATTAACCCAACAATACAGCAATTCTAGATCATTCCGGGAGATGACGTCATCCTCGTTGCCTTACTTTGACCTTCAAGAAAAGGTCTTAAATCGTCGAAAGTCAAGGTCGTTCAAGAGGGAGCCCAATTTCGCTAAATGGCAAGTTGCAGACGATAGTGGTAGATATGACGCCTACCGTCAACCCGTACGTTTCCCACAGTTACGTTAGATCTACGGACATCATTTACATTACTCTTTTTAAAAAACCTGGAATACATGTACTAGCAAATATTTTAACATATGACAGTTCAGTGTAACGTT